>CM038794.1:255939847-256407427 GCA_021764765.1 Vicia sativa | reverse complement strand
TCGACTTTAGGCCCCAGGAGCGTTCACACCCCTTAACACCCAGAGAGGATATCCTCGTGACATTACTCATTTGAAACTACTTACTCCTCCTTGGTAAGTGTTGCATTATCTGATTAAGGGGTGACAGGGAGCATGGTCGAGTTCATGTAATACGAAGGGGCATACCATAGAGTCACCATCTGATTCGCGGAGAGAGATTGAAAGTTAGTACAAAGAGTAAAGTTGTCAACATGCGTAAAGGAAAGATCCCGAGACGGACCAGTGGCGTGATTCGTCCCAGGAAGGGACTCGGCCTCGATTCCGGTCCAAGAAAAGAATTGAAATGGGAAGAAGTGAGGCGAGATCGACGAGCACACTCAACACTATCTCAGGAGGCTTTGCGGGAGCCGGTTCCACTAGTTCAGCCAGGAAAAGGTATGCTCGTGGGTCCGGGCAGGTACTCCGCATCGGAACCTCGAGGTTTGATCCGGGGTGATAACCTTCTCGGGTGAAGGAAGGCATGAGGTTACGCCACATGAAAATGATCCCATGGTGATTGAGAAATTTCGTCCGGGGCTGAGGGTGTTAGCGTGTGTTGATCGATCCGGGAAGTTCCGCGGACGTCCTCTACTGGGAAGCCTTCAAGGGAATGGGCTTTGAGCCAAATGAGTTGTTACCCTTTAGCGGGACCCTTGTTGGGTTCTCACAGGCGTGCGAGTCTGCGGAGTTAGGGTATCTCCCGCTAACTACTTCGGAGAGGAGAAAGTGCCAAAACCGTTCGAGTTAGGTACTTGTGGTTAATCGTCATCACCTATAATATTATCACGGGACGTCCATCGTTTAATGCACTTGGTACTATCAACGTTGTTCGACCATGAAGTATCCCCTTGCAATAGGCGCGTCGGGTAGTCAGGGAGACGGGGCCCTAGCACAAGATGCTATAAAGATAGTCGAAGGCCAAGAGGAAGTCGGGTCCATCAGGCCTCTCCAAAACAGAAGTCGGCATGGTCGACATCGATCGAGAAAAGGGTCGGTGGACTCACCTCGGGAGAAATCGAGGATGTCTAGATCGGACCGTTGCTCATGAGTCACCCCCGGGGCGAGATGACAAAGGAGGAGGAGACCGAGATAGTCGGTGTTAAGGCGGGTCTAGACGCTTGGAAGCCATCGGATATGCGGGTATAGACCCGAGAGATCATGTGCCACCATTTGTCAATGATCACGGGGTGGGCCGATATCCTGAGAGGAAGCGGAAGATGGGAGAAGAGGGGACAAGCTGTCTCGAGAGGTAGAAGAGAAAGCCGGTTTCGCTGGGTGAGGGTGGTACAATACCCATTGCTATCCAACGTGGTTATGGTGAAAAAGAACGGAAAGTGGAGAATGTGTGTTCATGACACTGAACAAAGCATGCCAAAGGATCCTTACCCCTCCCTCACATTGATCAAGCGATCGACGGTTCCTCGGGTTCGCCTCCACGAGTTTTTGGATCGTGCTCAGGGTACAATCAGTTTGGATGAACCGGCGGATGCACCAAAGACCGCCTTCATGACAGAGCGGAAGAATTTTTATTATAGGGTTATGCCGTTTGGTTTAAAAAATGTCGGCGCAACCTACCTTAGGCTGATGGATATGGTGTTTGCTCCTCAGATCGGGCAAAATATCGAGGTGTACGTAGATGACATGGTGATCAAAACCACATCAAAAGTGGATCATGTGATAGACATCAGGGAGACCTTCGCGGCAGTACGGAAGTTCAATATGCGCCTGAACTCGGACAAATGCACGTTCGGGGTACAAGCTGGCAAGTTCCTGGGTTTCATGCTTACAAATCGAGGTATCGAGGCCAATCCAGATAAATTCCAGGCGATCATCGACATGCGGAGCCCGACCTCTGTACGAGAAGTACAGCAGCTAACTGGCTGTTTGGCCGCGTTGTCTCGTTTCCTATCTTGTGCAGGTGATAATCCATCCATTTATTCTCGGCAATTAAGAAGAGAGCTCAGTTCGAATGGACGGAAGCATGCGAAGAAGCATTCAACGGGTTAAAGCAACTATTGTCAGCACCTCCGGTCTTGGTCAGGACAAAGGTTCTCGGTTGACACTATACTTGGCATTAACTGATGGGGCAATCAGCTCCGTACTGGTCCAAGACACGGAAGAAGGGGGGCGACCGGTTTACTTTGTAAGCAAGGTGTTAAAGAGGCGAGTCGGGTACGAAGATTGAGAAATTAATCTTGGCGCTTGGTGACGCCGCAGCTCGGGCATTACTTCCTCGGGCATCCGTCCAAGTGAAGACCAATTTTCCGTTGAAGCGGTGTTCAAGAAGCGGTTGGCGGAAGGATGGTGTCTGGCGTGGAACTATCGAGAATACGAGATGGGTTTAGTCCTCGTACCGATTATCAAATCGATCACGACCGACTTCATGGTGGAGCTTACTTCCTCGTCGAGAGAGGTCCCTACTCAAAAGTTGATTCTGTCTGTTAATGGTTCCTCTAATCTTAAAGGCAGTGGCGCAGGGGTGGTTCTAGAAGGCCCGGGGGGAATGGTGCTAGAATATTCCTTCGTTTTGGGTTTTCAACAAGTAACAATCGAGGAATCTGGCTTTGTTGGCTGGTGCGAGGTTAGCTTTGGAGTCGGAGTAACTCACGGTAGTTCGTGCCGATTCGCGATTAGTGGTACAGGCGGTGGACGGATCGTTTGAACAAAGGACCCACTTTAGCAAAGTATTTACAACAATGTTTCACTAAGTCAGCGGTTCGATGTCTTTGAAATATGTCATGTAGCCGGGAGAGAAATACCGGTGATCTTCTGTCCGGTTGGCTAGTTCTAAGGATTCGGGATAAACAAATCGGTCATAGGAAGTGCTTCCGTGCCGTGAAAAAAGAAGTCACTAGCTATTCATGAAGGATGGCGGTGGATGAATCCGATCATTAGTTATCTAGCAGGGATCGTTACGAGGGCCGGAGAGAAGGCCAAACGAATCAAGGTCTCATCAAGGTTGTGGTGATGCGAGAAACTATACCGGTAGGACGTGCAGCTCTATGCTACGTTGTGTGGTAGAAAGGATATGTCAATGGTGGTGAAAGAGGTTCATGAGGGAGTTTGTGGAAATCATGGAGGAAGAGCTCAGCGGTCGGATCTTAAGCGGGTATTACTAGCCTACTCTAAAAGTTGTCTAGAATCGTGTACGATTGCTCAAAGTGTCAAACTTTCGCTCGACCATTCACACTACATCAGTTCACGCACACCATTAGGCCCGTGGCCTTTTATCAATGGGATGACATCTTGGGGCCGTTCAGTGGCTCGGGACGGTTGAGTTCTGATTGTGGTGTGGACTATTTTACTAAGTGGGTGGAAGCGAGCGATGTCGCGGATCTCGGACCGAGTTCGGCGTTTTTATTGGAGGAATATCATTTGCCGGTTTGGGTTACCTCGGGTCATTGTCTCAGACAACGGAGCACAATTTGCAAGTGCCTCGGTGGTGGAATTCTGCAAGGAGCTCGGAATTCAAAACAAATTTATATCGCCAGAGCATCCGAGGCAAATGGACGGGCGGAGTCGGCTAACAAGGTCATATTGAATGCTATAAGGAAGAAGCTAGATTCCGCCAAGGGGTTGTGGGCACAATATTTACATGAAGTCTTATGGGCATACCATACCACAATCCATTCCACGACCCAAGAGACTCCCTTGGGATGGTTTTGGGCGATGCCATGATACACAGTGGAGGTAGTTTTGCCCTCTTGGCGTTGGGAGAATTTTGAAGAATCAATAAGCGAGAGCTTTGGATGAGGAGCGGTTGTTGGATGAGATAAGGGACGGCCATGCTCGAGGAAATGGCGGTGAGCAGAGAATGACAGACGTTTCAACTTACGGGTGAAACAACGTGGGTTCAAGGTCGGAGACTTGGTACTTAAAAAGTGACCAATCCTACCAAGAAGGGTAAGTTAGATCCCAATTGGGAGGGACCGTTCGAGGTCTCGGAGGAGTTACAAAACGGAGCTACAAGTTGGAAACATTAGACGGATCAGGATTTGGGGACACGGAACATTGCCAATCTTAAGGTTTATTTAGTTAAGCATATTTATGTAAAATAAATGGTGCACTCTTTTCCTAGGCAAGGGCGGGGTTTTAATGAGGCATCTATATAATAAAATTGTATTAAACATCGATCTTTGGAAGGAAATGGCGGGAATCATTAGGGACGCTCTTGGGCTGGTCTAGGATCGTCTCTCGATCCGCGATAAAACCTCTTCTCAAAAGGCTCTGTTTCCATTGGGAACAATCCTGCGTCAACCTCGGAGGAGCTCGAACCCCTTGGTCAGCCTCGGAGAAGCTCTGAACCCTTGGTCAACCTCGGAAGGAGGCTCACGACCCCTTGGTCTACCTCGGAAGGGCTCAGAACCCTCGGTCAACCTCGGAAGGGCTCTGAACCCCTTGGTCAACCTCGGAAGGGCTCTGAACCCTACGGTCACCTCGGGAAGAGCTCACGAACCCAGTCAACCTCGGTTGGGCTCGCATCAAATCTCGGATTAACCTATAGAGGCTACAGAACCTCAAAAGGCTCTGTTCTTCCTCGGAACAACCTTCAAAACGTATAAAGTGAAGAATCTTAGTCGAGTTTCGTCAGGCGTTCCCTCAACACTCTCTCCAATCCCGGTGAACCAGGGTTACTTGGAGGTGTATGTTGGAGTTGTGAACGATTGTTATGTGGTCATGTCAAAACCATTAGAATTGCTCGCCGCATCCTATGGCTCGGGGGGCTAGTAAGTGCTGCATAAAAGTTCACAACTATGCACGTAATGAGCATTCAGAGGAGCAGTAAATGAGCATTCAGTGGAGCATTAAATGAGCATTCAGTGGAGCATTAAAATCAATAGCAAAAATGTCGAAAGCAATTAAAATAGCCCAGCAGGGCGAATATTCATAGTACAAAATGCATCCGCCAAAAGGGATGATTAACTACAGAAATTCTAAAAACACAAACGGAAAAGCAAGGAATTCAAGGGTTGGGGTTGGCAGAATTGGCATCCTCATTAGCGTTTTCTTCGCTAATTGTGGTCTCGCTATCATTCTCATCGATCTCCTGACTTCCATCACGATGGTCTTGAAGAAGTCAACTTCAGTATGTCAGGGATACATGCAATTGACTTGAGCTTTGGCCCGATCGAAGGCCAAGTCCCCGGCATCCAGCATACCCATCTAAGATTTCTTCAATGCATCCTTTAGCTCGGAGCATGACTTCTCAGAGTTTTGAAACTTGGTTGACATCTCGGTGAGCTCGTTCTCTAAAGCTTTTATCCGATTGTTAGCTTCCGAGTTATTCTTCTCAAGATCGGTAATGGTATCAGCGGCTTCCAGGAGTTTGTTCTTGAGTACGTTGTTGGCATCGAAAAGGAATTGTTCATTGTCGGCTAATCTCTTGACCTCCGTCTCCAGCTCGGTCTTTTTCTTCTCCACGTTATCACCCGATTCAAACAGACTGCGAGTGAGCACAGCACACCTCATCAGGTATGAGCTCAACTGCTTGGTGATCTACTGTGAACCTAGGCTTGTCAGTTTGTTCACGTCGGTGGTGGCATTGAGATGGTCATACAGAAATATAAGACCATCAAAGTCAGCAGCCCAAAACTGATTCTCTGTAGAAGCTCGGCCAGAACTATCACCGGTCTCTTTTAGCAATTTGGAAATAGCCCAATCTGCCGAGTTGTTCTCGTTTCCCATGACGGTCTTCAGCTTCTTTGGGATCGACTCGGGGGCTGGTTCGGGCTCGGCAGGGCGCTTCAGCGGGGAAGCAGTGATGATGTTTGTCTCTGGAGCAGGGTCACGGATCGTGACATTCTTCTTTTTCTTCGGGATGCGCACTTCCAGCCCGGCCAAGTTGGACTTGGTCTCGGAGGGACCGCCGTCACCCATTCGGGCAGCACGAGCTGCGACCATCAGCTTCTTCTGCTCTTTCACGGACATATCAATCATTTTGTCTGTTGGAAATAAAACAAAAGAAAGAAGTTAAGCATACAAATAAAGAGTAGCAGAATAAAGCTAATTGGAAAAATCTTACCTAGGAAGTCGGGGACTTCCTCGGGAGACAAGGCAAGTAAATCCTTGACCCTGATCGGCCTGAAGGAGTCCAGTACTTCTAAAGAAAGGATCTCGGAATGACTCAGACTGTCATAATCAAAGCCAGAAATAGGAAGGGGTCCAAGTCGATATAAAGGAATTTATAATGCCCATCGGCACATAAATAACTTGAGGGCACGGACCCATCTTACTCGAGCGAAAGCGCTCTTTGTAGCCTTTAAAGTTGGAGGTGTAGGCTTGGAGGAAACTTCTTTGGGATGCCAGTGGCAACCCAGGTTCCGAGTTCGGTGCTTTTATTTCGAAAAAGGAAAGAAACAGACCAATGGTGGGAGTTATTGATAAGGTGCAAATTACTTGAAGGCCGGATAAAACCCGGTTGTTTAGGCGGAGTTGGGAGGGTGCCAAGTTAATGGTTAGGAGGATGTCGGTTTCAAAGTCGGAGAGAGGGAATGAATGTCGAACTCCTCGATGACTCGATATAGAAGTAAAACCATTGATTCGACTCCTTTAGGGCGGATCATACAAACACTCTCCCGGACTCACGAGTTCTAGTATCACGTCATCCTCGTTTCTGTAGGCGAGACATTCTAGAGAAGCGCAAGCGATTTCCTCATCTGTATTAGACTTAAGCAAAGCCTCTGACTTCTCCTTTGATCAATCGGTTGGTTTCCATTATCAGCTCCACCGAACACGAAGAGTCGAGTCGAATCGATGTCGAGTAAAACTTCCATGAAACCACATGTAACTCTCTTTAGGTCAGTTACCCTCTGGGCATCACTCATCTCACGCATGCATTCCTCAAACAGAGTTTTACGTTCCTCGTTTCCTAAATGGATTTTGCGACCAAAATCATCGCATTCCCTAATAACGACCATGTTTGGATTAAAACAAAAGCAATGTAAAGAAAAGAGGATACCTGAGTTGATGATCGATTGAGAAAGAAGGGTTTTGAAACAGCGGCGGCAAGAGTGCGTGGGGTTTGAAAATGTGTAGAGGAGAATTTCCTGGAGCAAATAAATGTAATATAATGATTAGGAGGGAAAGAAGGCGTAAAATCAGGTTTTCCCTATTTATAGGGTAATCATGCTAGATACAAGTGACCGTTGGGCTGGTGGCACATGGGTCACGTGCCATACTTTTTAAAGGTTTTAAAATATATATATATATATATATGCATCTCGCTAAGGGATTAAAATTCGAAGCTGTTTGGTGGACCGTTCAAGGAGCTTAAGCAAATGCGACCAAGGGGCTTATGATCATGCATAAAATCCTCGGCCGAGATGGATGTGGAGGGAGGATTGCGGTGTGCGGAATAGGTCTCGGACTCAGGATGAGGTCCTTATCCGAGCATGGATCTCGGGAAGGGGCATGAGGTCGAGTCACGGATCCGAGGTGTAGCTCGTCGATTAAGTCGGGATGGAGGTTTGAGTGAGGAGCGTTATCACTATGAAGATGAAGAGTTCCAAGAGTCTTTATGAGGCGTTCTTGAACAAATCATTACAATTGTAACATAACTCCACCTTTCAAGCCATGGTTAATCACGTTAAAGCGATTATGGAAGGAAGAAATAGCTCCATGGAAGGATTGATATAAATAGGGCTCCCGCCAGCGGATAAGCAAGACAATCATAAGCTTGGAACTTGAGTTCACGACACTTGAGCTTCCGTCCTAAAATATCTTTAACGAGGTTTTCACGAAACAGTTTTCATTCACAGGTGATCAACAATGAAATGCGAGACAACTGTCCTTTCATAGCTTTGTAAAGGCTTGAAGGCCAAATTATATTCGGTGGCGCTAAAGCCCTTACCAACCTAGCATGCATGATTGATTTCGACAACATGTGTTTAATAACATCAAAGTGAGATGAAACATAGACATCAACTGGTTTAATATAATATTTGAGTTTTGTACAAGAAATCGGAGAACATAAGCTTGATTCCTTTTGACCTTCTTATTTGGTGTCTGCGCCATTGAGAGCGAGACATTGGGTTTTTACCTTTGTAGTTTTCCAACTGATTTCCTCCCTTACATTCGAATTAAATTGTTTCCTGTACGCCATTGCGGTCCTTCCGCCTTGATCATAGCTTTGCCATTTACCCTTTCCCTTGTCAGCCTTTACTTGCAACCACCTATCAGTAGGAATTTCTGCAGGTAGTTTGAAATACACTCTCTTTGCTCCCTTAGGATAGGGGCTATCTGGCCTCCTCAACATGGTTCTGCCAGCATCAGCGTGATTTGAAGGCATTCCACCTTGGCCCCAACGAATGGGACTCTTTGAGCTTGGATATCTCTTTATCATAAACTGCTGCGCATCTGGGACAAATCAAACATTCTATGCCGATCTTGTGACAACGAACTAGGAACTCTAGCAGACTCTCTTCAGCCTTTGGATAGACTCTGTACAATTGATTATCTTGCCTCTAATTGACCCCAGTTCGCTCACGCTGGGCCCTCTCGAACTCAGCAGCAATTCTGGGATTGTAGATGATGCTGCACCTTGGGCACAACAACTTGTCCTGGTTCTTCTTGTGATGATGGAGCAGTATTCATGTGACTCGCATCCTTCTTCGGCAAGTTTTCCCTTCTTTGTTCTCTTTCTTTCTCCAAGCATCGCTCCACTTCTTTCATCTCAGCGTGAGGCTGTTCGAAATCTACCATATTTACTCCCAGCATTTGACCATCAGCAATTTTGACTCTTTCGAATTTCACCCTGAGACCTTCAGTAGCCTCAGTCAAACTTTTGTCAGCAACATTTTGGCCTTCAGTAGCCTGCATTGCTTCTCTTAGTAACTTTGCTTTGAGCACTTTTGGAAGGCCATCAGTAACCTCTTTCTTGCTTTTAACCAAAACGAAATCCCCATCTTCTTCGAATTCCACCTTCGATTGAACCTTGCTCTCAGCAACTTCCACCACGTTGATGTCCAAGGGCTCATCATAATTGGTCTCCGCCATCAGTAACGGATCCGTATCCACTTTCATGGGGTTCTTCCCTTTGTCTGAAAACTTTAGCCTGCCATCTTTGATTGCATTTTGTATCAGATCCCTGAAAAGAAAACATTGTGAGGTTTTATGGCCTAAAAAGTTGTGTATTTACATAAGCCCCTTTTCTTCCTTTGTTCCAATGGAGGAATCTTAAGGTTGGGAGGAACTATTAACTAGCCATCCTTAACAAGCAGGTCAAAGATTTCATCATATTTAGTTATATCTAAAGTATATATTTTCTTAGGGAATTTATCATTCCTCTCATTTTCGACAGGGTCCTTTCCATTAGAAGGAAGCAGAACTTTGCAAGCGTAAGGGGGTGCTTCTTTTAATTCTGCAAGATCTATTTCGAATTGATCGAAATCATATGGATTTTGAGAGTCATCTATGTTTTCCCCTTTTGCCTCTATATAAGCTATTCTTTCTTTCTTATGATTTTTACTAGCCCTAGCCTTTTCAGCTCTTAGCCTTTCGACTTGTCGAACTCTATCTGCTAATTGGGCCATGTCCCTGAGGTACTGTGTATCCAGTTTCTTTCAAATGGAATAATCCAGACCTCCAGCAGCCATTTCGACCAAGTCGTGTTCGGGCACTACTGTAAAACATCTAGATTTTAACAATCGGAACCTATTCAAATAATCATCTATTGGTTCTCTGAATTTTCTTTTAATACTTGCTAATTCCTTCAGACTAATTTTAGATTGACCCTTGTAAAATTGTTCATGAAAAAGCCTTTCCAAATAGGGCCAAGTGTCCACAGATCCAGGGGGTAGGGTAGTGAACCAAGTAAAAGCGTTCTTTGTTAGAGAACTTGGAAAATATTTTATCCTAAGATTTCATTATCTCCTGCTTCGGTTAAATATCTTGCTATGTGCTCTACTGTTGATTCACTCGTATCACCAGCAAATTTCGTGAATTTAGGGACTTTGAAGCCCTTGGGTAACTCTGTTTGCAGAACGTAACCTACAATGGGAGATGTGTAATTTGGCCTTCTAAATCCTGAATTTAAACCATTTTGGGCCATTATTCTCTCTATCATAGTGGTTAGATTATTTTCTGCCACTAAATTGTCATTTCTAATCTTGTGGACAATTTCGTCTGCATTTTGGTCTCTGTTAACAACCACTATTGGTCTAGGCTGTTCGTTCTAATTCTCCTGAACGTCTTGTTGCCTTAATTTTGCCCCTACGTTTCTCTCTTCGACCACTCGTATAGGGGGTCGAACCTGTTCAATTGTGGGTTCTTCATTTCGAATTACAACTGGGTTTTGCCTACGTCTTATAGGCGCATCAGAGGCACCAAAGAAATATGCTATTCTAGACATCTGGACTGCATTTTCTTGGTTTGTTCTATTTATGTTCTGAATTAAGGGACCAAAAATAGCATTCATTTCACGGGCTAGGACGCCTACCATATCATGGTTACTATCATCCATTTGTTGCCTAAGCGCTGCCTGATTGTTAGTTATAAGGGTAGGCAACTGGGTATGATTTCCTAAGTTTTGGGAGTTTGTACCCAAATGGTTCATTCCTGAACCAGACCCTTGGACTAGGGACGAGGTGGATGCATTGTGCAATCCTGCCATAAACGAAGTTGGCATTCCATATGGGGGATTTCTGGGCCTCAAAGGCTCGAAACCTGGAGGCCTGGTGGGGGTCGAATACCACTAATTTCCTATGTGTGGCATAGTTTGGATTGATGACATGTTAGATGGCATTTCTGTCATACTAACTAGGACCGTATTCGAACTGCCAACAGGGATGGTACTGGAGGCATCAATTGAACTTGAAACGATTGTTGATGCCCCTTCTAGGGGATTTTGTCCCCTATCTTGGTTAGTTGTGTTAGTCATTGTTTTGGTACGTTGTCTTCTGGGTATATGTAGATTATTGTCTTTTATTTTACCACTTCGAAGGTTCATATACCAACACGTATTCGAAATCTACAATTTTCACACAGTTTTGATAAACGGTTTCTAATAAGACACTGTCCCACCGGGTGTGCCAATTTGTTTACAGGGATTTCTGGTAAACAACCGCTAGTCTTCCAATTTTACTAATTACTATTGTTTACTTGCAGGATCGACTAGATTGATCCTAGGACACATGTGTCATAATAGATTTCCATGTTTAGACCTATTATCTTCATGACTTTTATATTGCAGAACGTAAAATTCTTAAATAGTTTCTCTAAAATGGCCCAGATAAATATGCTGATTGAATAGGGAAAATGATTTCTAATTTGAAGTTAAACTTTGACACTTAAAACGTAAAATGATTTCTGAGAACATAAAAGTATCTGGAAACATAAAGTGTTTGAATGAAAAGATAAAATGAAAAGACACAGTTTCTGAAAGAATAAACGTGTTTAAAAAACAAGTAAAGTAAGGACATGAAAAGAAATCGAAGTATTCTAAGAATAAAAGTGCAGTAAAATTGAAACGAATATAAAAGAACTTGTATTTAAATTGTAAAGGATCATGATGTTCATAACGTACATTTCGTCTTCTTGACTCGTTTCCCTTCAGTTACGGTAGTTTGAGTATTTGAGATTTTTTAGTACATAAAACGAACACCCAAAATCTAACATAAAAACACCTATTTGTAGTGTATTGACCCTACTTTAACATGGCGCCACGTTTGAAGCATGCAGACCTCATTCGTTTACTGACTTCCACGCGTCCTCTAAAAATGGCGCTTTTATTTAAAATTCGAATCCTTAGTCTATTTGAAATTCGAATTCTATGTTTACTTGGATTTCGACGTGATCCTCTGTTTGGACCGTTCCAATACTGGCACATTCACCAAAGGAGTTTCTTCATATTTTAAACACTAAGGTCTACAATCGAAATTCCATTATCTATCACTGGCAATCGAAGAACCCCTTTTTCAGAACAAAAAGGTCTTATATTTCTTCACCAATACTTATCATTAATATTGACTTCTTTTTCCCAGGTTGATTCGAAATATTATTTACTTCTTCTGCCAATTTATCCAATCGAAATTGCCAGCTAACAGAGCCACAATGGCCCACTTTTGCCATCAGCAAAGGGAGCCATCGAGGGTGTAAAATCCTCCCGCGTCAGCATTATATTGAAAAGCATTTTGAAGACTTCGTCATTTGGAGAAGTCTTATCGATCGGGGTCAACGGCAGGTAGCATGGCCATAGCGCCCCACTTCTGTCTTGGGAAATTGAAACCTTCTTCTATCGAAAAGGCTTCACATCAGCAGAATTGCTTGGCCAAATGAGCAAATTGCTTGGCTATCTGCATCGACCTCGAACAAAATATGAAGCGAGATAGCTAAAGAGTCAGGAAAGTAACGTGCTCCTCATCAGAAACTTCTTCAGATTCGCAGTGATGGTATTGGATAAAGTTGTTGTACGTTGGATGTTTTGATTCGCCAACGCCGAATTTGATGGGGATGATCCCGTGGTCGATGTGGTTAAAGATAATCCCAACAGGTTTTACGCTTGTTAGAGCAGCTACATCCAGTAGCGTAGGGGTTATCATACCACACCTTGTATGGAAGGTGTTAGTGGATCCTTCCCAAAAGTATAAGGGAGCTAATAACATGCCACCTGAGTAGGGTGTGCCGACAAGAGCAAGTTGCAACAGGTCATAGATACCCATTGCCCTCCATTGTTGGCCTTTGTGTGGCTCTAATCTTTCCATCCAAGCCCCAAACTTAGGGCAATGCAAGGGAGGAGCAGTACGGAAGTTCCTGTCAACAAACTGTAATGAAATGGGGTTTGTTGAGGTGATTAGGGGGAAACTGCGCTGGATGGTGGGGAAAAAGGCACCCTCATCATCTACATGTATCTCAGAAGGGACGTCTGAAGGTAGTGGACCTAAAAAGGCATAAGGTTCATCGTCTAGCCTGAAGGGAATGAGTACCTGAGATTGCCATATTTTGGTTTTTTCCTCAGAAAGTGGCGGCTCCGAGAGGTAGGTTTTGCCATCAATATGGCGGAGTTGGAGACTGGCGGCGGGAGCTGTGATAAAATCTTTGTCTGCCATTGTTGAAGTTGAAGGTGTTTGAAAGGGTTTAAAGATTCTTGGTTGGAACTGAGAAAGAAGTTGGAAAAACCGTAAAGATCGTTGTTCTTTAAGATTGAAACGAAAGCTGGAAACTTTTAACGGTTGAAGATGAAGGAAACAAGTGATTAGGGTTGTTCCTGGTTTTTTGATTCGGAGATTGGGAACGAAGGAGATGAAGTTTAATATGGGTTTTTGTTGTTTAAAGAGTGAAGGCGCAGAAGAAAAAGAAAGAAAGAAAGAAAGAAGAAGAATGGCTATTTATAGGCGTGGGAGTGAGGAAAATGGAAAGTGTTAGTGTTTTAAGTTGGCATTACTTTTTGGTAAAACTAGACTATAGCAATGTCTTGATAAATGTCATGACATTCAGAGATTGAAGATAAATCCTACATGACAAGGATGCTTAAGTACAGCTCAGATCTGGAAGCAAGTGCTGTGCTGGAAATTCTGCAGAAGTTTGATTGATGTCATAACAGATGTCATGACATCCTGTGTGACATTCTGTTCTGCAGAATCTATTTTTCCTGAGATTTTTCAGGAAGTTTGTTGAGCTGCTTTATTATGTTTTTCTGTTATTAGATTGCATGCTCACGTGGATGTTAGGTTAATCTTAGTTAAAACTAAATTGGTTGTTGAAAAGACCAAGTTTTTAGGATTAATTAAGTGAACCCTAGCTATTATTATGGAAGCCCAAAACTGAAGTTTCAGGACTGCTTCTATAATAGGAATAGAACCCTTACTCTGCTGCTGCGCCTCTTGAACTGTATTGAAGATTTAGCAAGTTGTATTTTGTGTAATTCTAGTTACTCTTGTGAGCCAAGCAATTATCAATTGATAAGTGCCTTGGACTAGGATTTGATTGTAAGGGTAGTTTATCACTCAAAGCTTTGAAGCAAGAGTGTTTTGTCTCTTGATTAAAGCTTTGAAGCAAAATCAAGATAGTAAATTGAAGTGTGTCTTCACAATTCAATTAATCAATAGGTTGATATCACTGCTGTGATTGAGGGGGAGTGAGTAGGAACTCAGATCTAAGTAGGACTTAGATTGAAGTTGCATTGGGTAGGTTTTAAGTGAAGGAGATAAACGGTTGGTTTATTCACGAATTAATTCTACTAATAGTGAATTTCCTCCACGGCTTGGTAGCCCCGATGTAGGTGTAGTTACACACTAAACGGGTAAACAATTTATTGTGTTCTTCTTTGCTTTTGAATTTATTGTGTGAATTGTTAACAGTGTCGAATCTTGTGTCATAACATTCTCTGTGACATCACGATCTGCCGCCGAAATTTCAATTGGCATCGGGCGGGCACCCTGTTATTTCCGGTGAGATCTAGGGATAATAGTTTACGCGAATGGATAAGGAATGAGGATTTAGAGGTAGACCACCTATCTTGGATGGATCTAATTATGATTCTGGAAACCTCGTATGGTTGCCTTTTGAGGTCCTTTGGATATTAAAGCTTGGAGCACAAAGGATGGAAACATCCCACCAAGCTTGAGAAGGATGGAACCACCTTGAAACACGAGGAAGAATGGAACAAAGAAGAAGAGGAGCTAGCAGGGAACTCTAAAGCATTGAATGCCTTATTCAATGGAATTGACTGAAATATCTTCAGACTAGTTCATCAATGTGAGCTGGCCAAGGATGTTTGGGACACTCTCAAAACTACTCATGAGGGGACATCCAAGGTGAAGATGTCAAGACTTCATATGCTCACTACCAAATTTGAGAATTTGAAGATGAAAGAAGATGAGACTATTCATGAGTTTCACATGAATATCTTGGAGATTGCCAATACCTCAGGAGCACTTGGTGAAAAAATGTCAGAGGAAAAGTTGGTGAGAAAGATTCTCGATCATTGCCTAAAAGGTTTGCAATGAAAGTGGCTATATAGAAGCTCAGACATCAAGACCTTGAAGGTGGAAGAACTTGTTGGATCTCTCCGACTTTTGAGATGGGAATCGGTGAAGCTGTGATGGAAGAACAAGAGCATAGCACTTGTATCCAATACTGAAGAGGGATGCAAAGAGGATGATGAAGAGAAGATATCTGAAGCTATAGCTATGCTTGGAAGGAAGTTCAACAAACTCATCAAGAAAATTGATCCAAAGTCAAGGTCCAAGCAGATCCAAGTCAGAAGATCTTATGACTCCTACAGAAGATCTAAGTCAGAAGAAAAAGGGAGTCAAAGCAGAGAAATTCAGTGTCATGGTTGTGAAGGATATGGGCATATTAGAGCTGAATGTCCCACCTTTCTAAAGAAACAAAAGAGAGGGATCACACTGCGATGGTGACTCAGGAAGTGAATCTGAGGAAGAAGCTGCCAAACTTGTCACTGCTCTCTCTGGAGTGTGCAATTCTGATATGGATTCTAGTGATGAGGAAGTGACATTTGAAGAGCTTGTTGAAACCTACAAGAAGCTGTATGTAAGAAGTGGTGGTATGTCGACAAAATGAGAAATGAAATAGCGATTGAGAAGTTGAGGTCGAGAATGCAAAATTGGAGGTGAAAGAAGGAAAACTCAGCTACTATAAGTCACCTCAATAGTGAAATTATAGTGTTGAACTCCAATCTTGATCAGATGTCTAAGTCAGCCAAAATGTTGACATCTGGTACTGGTAGCGATAAGTTGGAGGAAATTCTTCACTTGGAGTAATGCGTGAAATAAGCATGGTGCAGGATATGAAGTCGCAAAGAAACCCTGGGTGACAAGAAGAAGAACAGACCTGGCAAGTCAATGTCAAAGAAGATGTCATACCACAAGACAGGAAATAGGTCTGGCTCAGGATATGTGGAGGCAAAGAAATTTGCTGATAACAAAAGGAAGAACAATCCTAATAAGCCAATGTCTAAGCAGATGTCACAACATTGGGTACAACATCAAGATCAAAGAAACATGAAGAAAAAGTTTCAAAGATGGAGATGTCATTACTGTGGGAGGTTTGGTTACATAAAGCCTTTTTGCTTTAGACTACATGGATATCCTAATCAAGTTCCTTATGTCAATCCTAAGGTTAACAAAGTATCCTACACTCATCATTGGAAGAAGAAGACAGCAGCTCTGATAGCTCATACTTCCCTTAGAGTGTCTACCAAGGAAGATTGGTACTTTGACAGTGGGTGCTCTAAGCATATGACTGGAATCAAAAATCTACTAAATTATGTCAAACCTCATTCTACCAGTTTTGTTACTTTTGGAGATTGAGCTAAAGGAGAAATCAAAGGTGTTGGAAACTTGGACTGTTCTGAAGTTCCAAACCTAAATGGAGTGTTGTTGGTAAAAGGTTTGACTGCTAATCTCATAAGCATAATTCAGCTATGTGATATGGGATTCAAAGTCAACTTCACTAAGTCTGAATGTCTTGTAATCAATGATGAACAAGAAGTGGTTATGAGAGGAGTCAGATCAAAGAACAACTGCTACATGTGGGAATCTGAGAACACCAACCTGTCTTCTGTGTGCTCTACAGACAAAGATGAAAAGGAGGTAAAATTGTGGCACCAAAAACTTGGTCATTTATATCTCAGAGTGTTCGCGTTAAAAGGTGACGCGCTAGAGGATGCGAACGTGAGTTCGGATTCTCTGGCTCGAAACGATTTAATCTTTTGATTTGTTTATAAAGATTCCGCGAGCATCAAGCTTTATTATTTTCAACACAAGAAAGATGATTTAATGATTATGAAAAAGGGAAAAGCTGAAATACCCTCAATTGATATTGGTATGCGTAATGACTAGTGCAAACTAGACACAACGCATTGGGGAGATTCTGAGTAAGGGGGATTGTTATATAAAGGGAATAGATGGAGCACCCTAAATATATATAGTTATCTATAGCTTTATATATGAATACGTTTGATATGGTTGTGTGTTTTAATTGCTATTTCTATGATTGGGAAAGTTTCTCCTTTGGGATTTTAAGAATGATAGATTATGTGGGATTCTAGTGTTTGTTATTATTGTGCTCGCAAAGATCTGTGGATCTTCTGCATACATATCCCCTAGTGGGAATCAGAGCATTTGTAGCTCGGGTCTAAAGGGATCTATGGTTTGTTTGGTCTGAGAGAGATAGAAATTTTCTCGGCAAGGATGAGACCTTGTGCCTACGTATTCTCAAAAGGATGTTGAGAAAGTCAGAGCAATCGTAGTTCCCACTTATGCTAGTGGAAAGCAACGGGATGTTAGTAAGAGACAGACAAATGTCATCTTAATGAAAAATGTATCTAATCTATTTTATCACATACATTTTGAAAAGTTTGATTTGAAATGAAATCTTTCATCGTAAGTTACAGGTGTTTTGCTTGAGTGTACAAGCGTTACCACTTACATGTTTAAGAAAGATGTTTGAAAGAGATGATTGAATCTTTTAACTGTAAGTATTGGGTGTTTTGCTTGAGTGTACAAGCGTTACCACTTACAATTAAGAGATGTTTTTTGTTTGAAAAGAGTTTGAAGAAAAGTTTGAAAAAAAGTTTTTGACTGTATGTGATGTGATAGATGAGATACTTCTTCCGTAGAGATGATAGATGTCTAAATCTCGACGAGAGATTGATTGGATTAAAGGGATGCTTTTAAGAAGCCCGTGGGTCCTTGTATTGTAAGCCCAAGAGGAGGCATTCCGAGGGTCATCGAGGGTCCTTGTATAAAGCTCAAGAGGAAGCTATAGGGTATGGCTGGCTTTGTGTTAAAAGGGATTTCACCGAGAAACCATCCTTTCTTGAATAAGAGCAATTTCACCAGGAAATTTTACTCTCTGGGGATTTGAAAGTGATTTCACCGGGAAACCATCCTTTCGTGGTTCTATCTTAGCGGGTGATTCTTTGTATTGAAGCCCAATAGGAGGTCATTAAGAGATTTCCTATCTCTTTCATTGTATGATGCCCAAGAGAAGGCTAAACTCAATGAGGAGTTCTTTTGAACGAAGCCCAAGAGGAGGCTGACTCAACAGGGGAGTGTTGTCTTATATGAAGCCTAAGCGGAGGCTAACTCAGATGAATGAGTTTCTTTGTACAAAGCCCAAGAGAAGGCTAACTCGTGGGAGAGTTATCTTGTATAAAGCCCAAGGAGGCTAAATTCATCTGGTGATGAATTGTCTTGTATGAAGCCCAAGCGGAGGCTACAACTGTGGGGAACCTATTGGTTAGACTAATTGTTATGTTATAATTAGACAGTTGTATAAACAAGTGTGTGTGTGTGATATGTATTCACAGGAGTTTATGAAGGAAATATAAACAATGCATGATGTTTATTTACAAGAGTTTATGAAATATAAACAAGTGTCTGTGAAGCGAACGTTTAAAATGAGCGTGACTTGATTATTTACAAGTTTGAACTGTGTACAAGGAAGTAAATATGTACACGAACGAGCTATTTATGTACAGGCAAAGATGGATGTACATAGGAGGGTTGGGACTTACACCATAAGGGAGGCCCATTGGTTTGAAAGCAGTTTCACAGGGAATAATGCTCATTTCAATACCAATGGTATTCAAGTAAAATATACTGATTTAAACGAAACGACTGATCAAAGTTTATCTGCAAAAGGTATCTGTATTATGTACAGATAAAAGTTTTGTATGAAAAGAAATTGATATGTACAAGGAAAAGATATATGTACATAAAGAATGTTGATTTGTGTATACACAAGTGAAATGAAAACAAGCGATCGAAGTTTGTCTGTACTTGAGTATAAAAAGTATCTGTGTTATGTACAGATGAAAATTTGTATGTGTTTGAAGAGTTTTTGATATGTACAAAGAAATATTATGTACATAAAAGAATGTTATGGGACTTACACCGTGAGGGAGGCCCATTGGTTTGAAAGCAGTTTCACAGGGAATAATGCTCCTTTCAATACCAATGGTATCGGTGTATAATCAAACGAATGAAAACAAACGAAAAATTTGTTTATGTTTGAATATTGACAATGATGATTTGAGTATGTACAAGTAAAACTAAGTATGTACAAAAAGGATTGGGACATACACCATAAGGGTGGCCCATGATCGATTGAGAAATTCGAGAGAAAACGAATTTGATTTTATCGTTTAAATCGGATCGATCGTGGTAAAAGCTGTAAGTTTTGATGAAAAAAGTTTTTGAAAAATGATTTTGAAAATGTTTTGAAATGTGACTTTCATTTATGATAAGTTTTGAAAAAAATCGGAAGTTGAAAACTTGAAAAATTCACCTTAAAAGGAGGTTTAAAAAAGTGTTCAGAACGTCGTTTTCGGCTCGATTAAAATATGATCAGATGAAAGTTTTTTTCTGAAAATTTTTGCACTATCATGAAATAGATGTATTTATTGACAAGTGTTTAAAAAATCACCTTAAAATAAGGAGTTTTGATTGGTCAAAAAAATTGTGAAAGTTTTGTAAAAAAACATGAAAAATTGGAAAAGTATGAAAAAGAATGGTCCTGATGGGAGTTGAACCCATGACCAAAGGGATGACCACGTTGAAGCAACTCGATTTTCAAAAATCATTATGAATGAATGAATTTTCAAAAACAATGAAGTCGCCATCTAATTGTATTTGTTCTAGAAAGAACGGGGAAATATAGATAAAACCCACAAAAATTGGATAAGGCAGTCTACAAGACCAAAAGATGGATTCGGGAGTCGGTTACGCAAGAGGAAGGTATTAGCACCTCTTACGTCCATCGTACTCGATGGGACCCATTTAGTTCGAAGTGTGTTTATGTGTGTGTGATCGCTAATTTCTAAGTTATGAATAAAAAAGAAAAAAAAAAGGGGTTTGTTTATTATTGTTTTGAGTTTGACACGGTTTCGAAACCGCGTGCCTACGTATTCCCTCGTGCAATGGAAAAGTCAAAACTCCGTAGTTCTGGTTGAAAATGTCTTGGATTGATTATATTGATTTTAGAAGAAAATGTTTTTGATTTTTGATAATCGCATATGAGCGAAAAAAAGGATTTGAATGGGTTGAATTGATTTTAATGGTAGATGACAAGTACCAAAACGTCGGGATATCCTCTAACGATTCGATACTCGAGATTGGTGATTGAGGTCAACCGATCTTCTCTCATCCAAAAATCTTTATTATGAAAGGAGTGAGGTGAAACAAAGTTCACTTTTTATTAAGTGTTATGGAATAAAGTATTTAAGTCATTGGGTTACCCTCTAATGGCCCAAATACTTTACATTTTAATTAAATCGTCGGGCGAACCTCTAACAATTTAATTAAATACCATACCACTATGTTTTTTTTTGTTTTTTTGGAAAAAATTGATTTTTTGAAAACAAATTCAATTAATTAATTTAATATGAAAGTGTTTTAAATATTTAAGTGTACGGAATAAAGTATTCAAGTCATTGGGTTACCCTCTAATGGCCCAAATACTTTACATTTTTAATTAAATCGTTGGGCGAACCTCTAACAATTTAATTAAGTACCATAACACCTTTTTTTTTATTTGAAAGTGTGTTGAAAATTGCGGCGTTGGACGTAGAGAAATGATATTTCGGGTTATGATTAACCAAGTATATGGACTTGATTAACCTCGTGAGGATAGGTGCTCCTATCCCCAACCATGAGACCCTGGTGCATGGTGATTGGTATATGGACCAATTATTTTTCGGGTTATGATTAATCAAGGCAACGAGGGCCCTAATTAACCTCGTGAGGATGGCCATGCCCATCCCCAACCATGAGACCCTTAGAGAATTTGGTGTGGGTAACCAAAAATAAGAGAGAGAGCGGAGGCGTCGTTGTTTTTATATTAATGTGAGAGCGGAGTGTACAATCGCGTAATAAACAAACAAGCGGATAATGTAATAGCGAAAAATAAAAGAAAATAAGTTAACACACAATACAAATCGGAATTTAAATAATTATTAGTATAGATATTCTTTTACTTGATGAAAAAATCAATTAACAATTTAATTGGTGATTCAACAAATAAAAAACTACCATATGCCAAATATTATTTAATACATCATTATATAAAAAAAACTTGCATAATATTGAATTTAAAAGAAAGGTTTAGAAATGGGCCTGTTTGAAGCTTTAAACTGGAGGGTGTGAGTAGCAATCTGAGCCCAAGCCCAAAACAATGCTGCTGGATCTTGTGTAGCAGCTCCCATGAAGCATGTTGTGGTCCACCATTCTGGAACGTCGGATCTGGGCCTTGGCAGATCTGGTGGCTTAAGCAGGAGGGTGCAGGTTGGATACCATGGACATACACACACTAGATTTCAAGTAAACCAAACAGGTGGTGACAAGTGTCACCACCTAAACTAACCCACATAGCCAAACATTCCTATAACTAATATACTCCTAAATTATATTTATACTACAACTTATATATATAAAAAAAAGGGCTCATACTATTTAAATAAATAATAATAAAAAAAAAACTAATATTAATATAAAAATGAAAACAAAAGTCAATTTATTATTATTATACTAATATAAGACTAAAGATTATTATGCTATTATAAAAACTAAAGAAAACTGAAACAGTTTTTTTTATAAAAGCAGAATTAGTTTATGTGGAAATTTAGTTTACTATCTAAATTATATTTTATAACATAAGTATTATATAAAAAAAATTAAACTAACTCTTATAAAAACAAAATTTAAATTTATAAAAAAAACTTAAATGTTTTATTAAATTACTAGAATTGTGTTATGATAAAAAGCTCATTAGAAATAAACTAAACTCTTACTAATTGACAGATCTCATCCTCACGATCCCTATCTCTCACAATCTCTCGTCCTCACCCTCTCTCTCACGATCTCTCCTCGGCGAAACCTAGCGCCGCTCTCGATTTCCATGAGCCCTCATCGGCTTTCTCACCCCTCATCGTTACTACTGCTCGCGATTCCTCTCCTCGATCTCCACTAGGGCTTGCGATTTCTCGCCGTGGAACTTCTCTCGTCTGCGATTTCGCAGAAAAACCGACCCATCTCTCTCTCAACGGCCCAGAAACCTCGGTGTTCCTCTCTCTCTCTCACTCGATTTGGTCTCTCTTACTATTATATTTCAAAAAACAGGTTTTGATGAGTGTGTTTACAGGTTGGAAAACTGAAAGGAAAAATGATGGAACTCTAGACCCTATTCGGTGACGGTGATACGATGGAAAACGGATGCCGGAAAAGTACATGCAGAGACTCTGAGGTCTAACAGCGGCGGATGGCGGTGTACAACCGCAACCCCGGTGAGATCGAACATTTACCTTAACCCTTGCTTTCGTTGCCTCGTTTTGCTCTTTCTGAAGGGTCTCTTTTCGGAAAATGATGATGATTTTTTAGATGGGTATTGTTCTGTGTTTTGTTTTCTGGTTTTTGGCTTGACAGTGTTTAGTATGCGGTTAGGGTTCTTGGTTGATGAATTTCGGCTAGGGTTTTCTGGTTGTGAACAGTTGCCCTCGATTATTGTGCTTTTACTGCTTTTATATTGCTCTGTTCTAGGGTTTCTAACTGTCAGTCTTTGGGACAAGGGCTTTTGAAAACAAAAAGGGCTTAGAGTGTTATGTTTTTAATCATTGGTTGGAAAACAATATGTCGATTTGTGTTTTCTCGTCTTGGATTTAGCACTACTTGATGGGTCAAAATACTTTTGAAACTTTGTTGGGCTCTTATTATTCGATTTACGATATGTTGGGCTGCTGTTGTTTTATATTTTCTGATTACAGGACAGCAGCTTTGTACTTGCAGCAGCTTTAGTGGTGATGATGTTTCTGAACCACACCCCCCTTTTGTGAACCAACATGAGTTGTGATTTGCAAAAGGGTGGGTTTTTTGAACATGAATGATAAACAATCCTCAACATAAATCTGATCCCAAACATTTCCCCCTAATGATGAGATAAAAACCGTTTTGAATACTTGTTAATGTTGTCCGTTTATTTGCTAACCGTTTCCTTGTTTGTTTCATGATTGTGAGCAATGGTGCAAGCTTGGAGGAATGGCAAAGGAAAGCTTTGGACAAGAAGGCCAGGTTTGAAGTTAGAGCAAGAAAGCATGGAAACCAAAGGACCACAAAACTCCCAATAGCAAATAGGATTTAGGCATGACATTTGTAATTTTTACTTGTATGTTTGCATTTTGTAAATAGGATTAGGATAGAAATTTGGGAATTTTGTAATATCACAAGTACTTGAGTTATAATTTGTGGATTCCAAGGATTTTGTAAAGAAACAAATTATTGAATAACAATATGAATTTTGCATACAATACAAAACTTTGTGAATTCGAATGTGGTATTGTGAAACTTTGTAGAGTTGAAAAGAAGGTGACAAGGTTAGGAGTTATGTGACAAAAGGTTTGAAACTTGCAAAGTTTTCTTTGAAAATTAATGGCTCAAAAACTTGCACCATGTTCATGCACGAGTTTAGGATAGCATAAACAAAACGAGTTCTTGATTTTGAAACTTAACACATCACTAATGCAATTTCTTGTCATAACACTTGTAGCTATTATTTGGAAACCACACTTACCGTGACTAAAATGAATAGTTTATATTCGATATGGTGAAGTATCGATTAAAATGCGTATTTAATTCCAAATTCAAACCAAATCATAAATCTCGTACACAAGTAAAGACATGGTTGCTAAACAAAACTTCATGTACGCTCTCGATTCGCGTTCTAAAAGATAAGAGGCCTTGTGAATCACCATGAGTGAAAATTTAGACATCTGGGAATAACGACCTTCTGAACACATTCAACTTTTAAATCCTCCTTCCAACTCAACGAAGCGTTGAATATACAATAGGATAGCTTCGAACTTGTAATCTAAAGAAAAACCCCAAACATCCAAGCTGCCTTTGCCATTCCCAAATTCTAGGTTGGTTAAAACAAGTAAACATCTTCTAAATCTTGTAACATAATTACCTCAAGCCAGTCCAAACCCTAAAACCCCAGAACCAAAGACATCAATATACATATGTGCAACAACGGGTACCTTCCAAACACAAAATGATACGAGTTTGAAATCCGACTGCCTCAGATGCCAGTAATGATGCAGATGTGATGAGCGAATGAATGTCTAAAGCGAGTGACCCAATGGAAACATATGCAAAATGAATGCAAAGCCTAAGCCAGGTAATAATTGATATAGGGAGGGCAAATTTTGGGGTGCAACACACGTGTCAGAAAGACTTAAGGGCGAGCAAGATACCACTGAGCCAAACGTGTGTTTGTGTTTAGTGGACAATAACACGTGTAGACAAAGTGTTGGAACATTTGAATTTAAAAAAAACCAAGAACACGCGCGCAGTGTTCTTCATCGTTTTGATCTTCAGATTCCATGATCCAAGCTACCATCTTCGTTTCTTAATGAAAATTAATGATGTAAAAATGAAACTTGCTCGGTTTTTCATCACGAAGACGATGGTACTTGTTAATTGTATTTATTTTAAGCCTAGCATGTTTGGATTTCTGGGAACCACGATGAACCCTAGAACTGAGTTTTTCAAATTAAATGATGTATGATTGATGATTCTTTGATTTTATTGAGGGCTATTGATCGTTATAAGTGCAGAAACAAAACGGCCATGAGCTTTTTTCAATTGATGCAAGGAATCATAGAGTTCGAAGTTGGTGTTAATACCTGTGTAAGTGAGAATCGAAGAAGCTGCAAACGTGTTTCCAGAACGGATTTCTTGATTGTGTGAGCTTCAACGGCCTATATGGAAGCTAGGATCACCTTGCTTGCTCGTAGATGCTCGGATCGTGCTACTCAAGTCCACCCGCATAGACGAAAATGGAAACGGATTTTGATGTTAATCATGTTACGCTTAGTGGCGATGGTCTGGATCATGTCCATGGAGTATGGTGATGATGTTTGAGTGATTAGAACACAGTTTGATCAAGCCTAGTTTCAAATTCGATTCATAAGGCAGTTTGGAAAGTTTGAAAAAAATGGAAAGTGAAATCTGATTTTTGCTTGTTCTTGTTATGATCCTAAGTTCTAAACAAGTTTTATATTGATCATGAAGCATGTTTGACACCAAAATTCAACATGTTTTCAACTGATTTTCAAAAATGCAATGTTTGGCAATTTTGCACTATGTTGCTTGAATTTTTAAGAAAGAAGAGTGAAAGCATGGATTTGCATTGCTTTGGTGTTGTTTTGGACTTGAAATGTGATCCATTTATAGGCCAAAAGATTCTGAAATGTTAGGCAAGAGGTACAAGCTTTTGGTGATTCAAAGATAACTTAGAGGGCAAGAATGACTTTTCAAAGGAAAAGGAAGTTTCCTTTTTTAACCATGTGCTTATTTTTACAACTTGATCCATATCTCTCAATTATTACCTCTAGCTGATATTTATCAGCTCAATGATCCATTTGGCATGGTTGGATTGCTTCTAGATGAAGAAAACACAAAAATGACCTATAATTGAAGTTTTGACTTTTGAAAAATCAAGTTCATGGAGCCTTATGTTTAAATTTCAAAAGCATAGCTAGACTCCATGGATTTGAGAGTTCTTGGACATATTGGAAAGCTTGTTTCACAAGCTACAACTTTCATGTTTTGAGTTTTTTCCAATTCAAATTGGAACTAGATGAAAAAATGGCATGAAGTTTGGAAAAAATAAGAAATTTCAACACTTAGAAATTTTTCTAAGTATGAAATTTTTTGACTTTTTGTTGACTTTTCCAAATCCTTTGATTTTTTATGATCATGATGGATCATTTGAAGTATTTTGATGATGGAAAAAGTTTTGTTTTGAAAAATTTGACCAAAAGTCAAAGTTTGACTTTTCTGTGCAGATGAAAATTCATCAGATGTTTCAGAAATTGACTGATGAAGTCTGTGAACTTCTGTGATGTTTTGAATCCAGAAATTAGGTGAAGATGTTGTATCTAAGATATAATGACCAATCTCTATCCAAAAAAGTCATTTCTTGCTCAAAAAGTCAGAGAAAACTCATGCCCGATCAAAACCCTAATTGGTCGATCCTTGATTGATCTGTGAGAGAAAATGGATATCTGATGATCAGAGGTTGATATTTTGATCAAGATGGATCAAATGAGGTGAGAAAAACTCAAACCCTAATTGATTTCCTCTTGAATCAAATGAAAATCTGATGAAACCCTAATTTTGACCTGTGAATGTTATACCCGATTAATGCTAACTGAATTGTTAGTGATGCAATGATGCAAATGTAAGGTGGTATATTAGGTCAAAAATTGAGGTATGACAGATGCCCCTATTTAAGTTTCTTTAACCTGAAAAATGAAGATGAATATCTTCGTTTTGATAGGTGTAAAGAGACTTAAATATCAGAATACACAATTTTTGGACCTAAGATACCAAAAAGATGCGAATGATGCAAAATGATTGCAAAAAAGTTTCACCCAGATAACTATCAAAGAAATGACATGACGGGGAAAAAATTTTGTGGATACGTCCCTGCTGGGGAAAGAATGATTCACAAAGTATGTGAATATCTGTTTCACTTTGGGAAACAAAGAGATTACCTTCTGTCAGCCTTGTGACAATGTTTAAGGTAAGTGAAAATGACATTACCAATTATCAGCCTTGTGATAGTTCATGGTAATGAGTTCTGAAGATATTACTAATTATCAGCGAAGTGGTAACTGTAACAAGGTAAATCTTTGAAAATTTTTGTTGAGTATTCAGCTTTGTGAATATCAAACAAATGACGGAAACAAATCTCAAAATGAGTTTTAAAGATATTACCAATTATCAGCAAAGTGATAACTATAACAAGGTAAATCTTTTAGAACATTGCTGTGTATTCAGCTTTGTGAATAACAGACAGTGAAAGAAACAGAATTCAAACGAATTTTTATTTTCTTGGATAAAGTCTTGCCGAGGATCTCTCTTTTGAGAAGATGCGGGCATTTTGATTGACAGACACAAGTTTTCTTTTGGACAGAAAGACAACTGTTGGCGATTTTTTTTTTGAATTGAATTGTCGTGATTTGGCCTAGTTGAGAAGGACAAACCTTTTTGACAATGTTGAGGAATGAAAATAAGCAGCTCAGACAATGAGGCTATTGCTTATTGCTTTGGTGATTATAGACATGGTTCTATCCAGGAATGAACTGGAAAGAAAAAGCCAATCAAGACATTGTTCCAAATGAGGAATGATCTCAACTGGGGAATGTGGTGGAGAGAAGAAAATGCATTTCTCTGCTTGGGAATACTCCGTTGGGGAAAAAGATGTATTTTTTTCTGTTTGGAGATATTCTACTGGGGACAGACTTGTACTTACATGAGTAAGTGTGACTTATACCAGTGATATGGAAGCAAACATTTCAAGGGATGCAAAAATGCAATGAATGATGCTATTATGTATGAATGTCATGAATGTTATATGCATGCTAACAATACTTGACAAAGACACTAAAGAGATATTTGGGAAAAGGACCGCGTCACAGTTCGAACAAATACTTGGTGAAAATTGCAGCATTGGTGCAGACGTTCACTGACGAAGAGTTTGAGTTGCATGCTTTAAACTTTCAGAGAAAGGAATTTCATTGGCAACTTGGTTGGGGATTCTTTTTGGGATAAGAATATCGTCCTTTGATGATTTCTGCTGAGGAGAAAAGACTTCTGTAGCAGTTGTTTTATCCTTCGGAGATCGAAACACTCTTGGAGAAACTGTTGAAGTTCTTTCCGTGTTCATGGTTCAAAGGAAAATTTTTGCTTTTTGTTTCAAAATTTTGAAGTAAAAATTCATTTAAAACATTTTAGTTTCAAAAAGTGATTTTCACAATAAAAAGCGTTATTTTGCAAAACAGAATAAAGTAGGAATTGCAAACAAAAAGCACAAGGCTCAAATTTATTGATAGAATGGTAATCAGCCAAATGCGTGATTCCATGAACTATTTACAAAAGTTGGAAATGATAATTTATTGGGGAAAGGCTACATTGAAAGCAAATAACCGCTACTATCCCTAACAACTTTAAATTCCCACTGTGTTTGTTGCTTCAGAAGAGTTGATTGAAGATCCGTTGATGGAAAATTCTTCATATGGACAAAATACATACTGACTGCAGTTACTTTGTCATTTTTGTATCCTTGTTTTTGCCTAGATTGCCTTTTCAGGTTTTCAATCTATCAGGATAATTTCTGTTTATTGTCTCTAATTTTTCTGGATCGCTTTTCGTGTTTTCAATCCATCGAGACGCTCATTTTTGCCTAAGCCGCCTTTTCGGGTTTTCGACTTACCGAAATGTTCTTTTTTTCTTTTCGCAAAGTATTTTTTGATCGTCAAGATTTACGGGATGGGGAGTTCATCACCGTCCATGGTTGTGAGAGTCATAGCACCACTAGAAAAGCTTCTTTGACGATGTGGTCCTTCGTAATTAGGAGTCCATTTGCCCTAGAATCGGTTGAAAAGATGTAATCTTTTAAGCACGAGGTCGCCTTCTCGAAATTCACGAGGTCGGACCTTCTTGTCGAAAGCTTTCTTCATTCTCCTTTGATAGAGTTGTCCATGACACAGCGGTCGTGCTTTTCTTCAATTAAGTTCACCGGTCGATCGCTTTGACACCATTCGGCCTCGATAGCTTAGTTTCCATGAGAACTCTCATTGATGGGATTTCAACTTCTACGAGGAACCGCCCATGCCATACTAGAGAAAAAGGTTGCCCTGTTGAAGTGCGTCTTGCGATATCCATGCGAGCAAATGGCGACATTCGTGCCGGTCTTTGTAAGTGATGACCATCTTCCGGACAATCTTTTGATGTTTTGTTGGTCGCTTCAGCGCCTTCATCTTTGGCCGGTAAGGAGATGAGTTATGATGCTCGATCTTGAATTCCTCACACAGTTCCTTCATCATTCTGTTGTTCAAGTACGCAGCCCATGGACTCTTCTAGTACAAGAAGGTACATGATTAGCGGTCTTTCTTCAACCGGAGGGATCGATTGGAGGTTCTAACAATTCCTTGATGTCGAATGCTTTTCGCAATCGGCCGTCCACACAACCTTTGATCTTTGGGAGAAGCTTGAATATCGCCCACAGTAGATCATCGAGAGATAAATCTGGAGATGTAATTCAATCGTCCAAGAAATCCCCTTACTTGTTTTTCCGTACGTGGCGTAGGCATCTCTTGAATAGCTTTGACTTTGTCAGGGTCAACTTCAATTCCCTTTTGACTGACGATGAAACCTAGGAGTTTTCCAGATCTTACCCCAAAGGTACATTTGTTAGGATTCAGACGGAGCTGAAATTTCCTTAGTCGCTGAAACAACTTTAAGAGATAGTCTAAATGTTCATCTTCAGTGTCAGATTTTGCTATCATGTCATCTACGTAGACTTCGATCTCTTTGTGCATCATGTCATGGAAGAGAGTAGTCATTGCCCTTTGATAAGTTGCGCCTGCATTCTTTAATCCAAACGGCATTACTTTGTAGCAAAAGGTGCCCTATGGCGTGATGAAGGATGTCTTCTCCATGTCTTCGGGAGCCATTCTGATTTGATTGTAACCAGAGAAACCGTCCATGAAGGAAAAGACGTTGAAGTTTGCAGTGCTATCCACTAGCATATCGATATGCGGTAGTGGGAAATCGTCTTTCGGACTTGCTTTGTTCGATCCTTAGTCAACACACATTCGACCTTTCCATCTTTCTTGGAGACAGTACTATGTTGGCTAGCCATTGAGGATATTCGTGACGAGGAAACCAGTGCTTTTGAACTTCCTTTTGATTTTGTCGGCCATTTCGGGTGAACTCTCCTCGCTTTTGCTTAAGCGGCACTCGGTTTTAACGGCAGTGATGCTCCACGATCTTTGGTATCTAGACCGGCATGTCTGGTAGGACCAAGCGAACACATCAACATATTCTTTGAGAAGATTTATCAATTTGCTTTTGACACTGCTGTTGAGTGAAGCTCCGATATTTACTTCTTTTCTATCTTCCTCAGAACCCAAGTTGATTGCTTCTAGAGGTTCTTTATGAGGCTGAATGATCCTTTCCTCGTGCTTTAGCAGTCTAGAAATTCCATCTGGGATTTCTTCTTCAACTTCTTCTTCAGCGAATTCACAGGAGATTTCAGAGTTGAGAAAGAGCGTAGAGTTACTGCTTTCAATGGATTTGTCCATTTGTTAATCTGCAATTTTGATTTATGTTTGATTAATTAACTCTTTATCATTTTTTTTTGAAGAAAGTTAATGTGAAAGTGTATGCAGATTAATTTTTTCATTATGGTTTTTTTTTTTGAAGATTCTTTTTTATTGTGTTTTTTAGGATTATCATTTCCAGAAAAGGGTAATAATGAAAATAAACACAGAGTGTGGAAACAAAACAACGCGTTTTATTTATGATTCACAATATGAACAAGGCCCTAAAATACAAACTCATTTATCTTGGGCAAGACAAAGAGAAATTATTTAAAAGCTAAGCCCTATAAAACATCTCTTCGCTTTGGGCGAAGCGAGAGTTCAAAACAAAAAGCAAAGATAAACTACTTAGAGCTATGAACATTAGTCCGAACTTCAACAGGTTTCCAGTAATGGCGAACTCCTTGGAAGTCGAGGTACTCGGGTAATTTTCCGCTTGGTTTAACCCTTGAGTAGACTTTGATTGCTGGCTGAGCAGGCTTTGAAGACTCTGGACGATGGCCCTTGCCTTTTGTGCTGCTAAAGCGATCTTCTTGATTAACAGATCGGGAAGTATGAGATATAGCATTTGTACTTCCTGTTGATCTCTGTGTTGAATACTGGGGATGTTCCTTCCAGTCTTCTGAGTGAAGAGACTCGTTGTCGGCGACACTTTCCGCATCGTATCCTGAATCATACTCTTGATCTTCAGTGATCATGTTGATGTAGTGATAACCAGGATCTGGCTTGGTGAAATCCACAGACGTGTTGAAACAGAGATCTTCGTTTGGGATCTCGATTTGCTGATTAGGTTGAGAAGACGAGTATTCCTCTTCTGATTGACTAGGGTATTCAAAGTCATCACCCTATCCCGTAGGTTGGATATCTTCGATCCAGATTTTTGAACTTTCTGGCGCAGTATACTTTACCATGTAGTCAAATTTACCACTTGGTTCTCCCAAGGTATCCCAAATTTCAGCAGGGACTGGCGGATTTTCACGTTGCTGCAAGGACATGTCTTTGAATTGATCAGTCGGTGCATATGATTCCTCTTGAGACACATATTCAGAGCCGTTTAAATAAGTGCTCCATTCTTCAGATTCAGATGGATCGTCTTCATCCTCTTCAATGGTTACAACATTAACCTCTTGCAGAACAGGGTTTAAGAAACCTCCACTATGAAATACTTCCTTGATCGGGGGAAGTGCTTCATCCTTTTGCTTTTCTTTGGAGAATACAGGTGTGAACCCGAGTCCGGCTTTTGTTTCATTCTTGACAGGTTTGATTACTTGTCCCCATCCTTGAGTATTGCCATCTTTCACCATCTGTGCAGCTTCCTTATATGAAGAGATAGATGATCTGTTTTTGTTGGTAGATTCATCTTCTAACGGATTTTCTGGGAGATGCGTCCCTTCAATGTCATTAGTTGTGACGAAAGAGAAACTGGATAGATGACTTACAAGTAAAGCTTGTTCACCACTGATGGTCACCAACTTTCCATTTAATGTGAATTTTAATTTCTGATGGAGAGTATAAGTTACTGATCCTGCATCGTCGATCCAAGGTCTTCCTAGTAAGCAACTGTATGCATCTGGTACGTCCATGACTTGGAAAGTAATTTGGAAAGTGTGCGGGCCAATTGTCATCGGGAGATCAACTTCCCCAATAACTGACTTCCTTGATCCGTCAAAAGCTCTTACTATTATGTCGTTGAACTTCATTGGCGTCCCTTTGTAAGCTAAACGAGCGAGCGTCATTTTTGGCATTACATTTAAAGATGAACCTGTATCCACCAATACATTGGATATGGAATCTGACTGGAAAATCATCGAGATGTGCAAGGCCAAGTTGTGATCTTTCCCTTCTTCCGGAAGTTCCTCGTCACTAAAACTCAGATTATTGCAGGCTGTTATGTTGGAGATGATCCCTCCAAACTGGTGTGTAGTCACATCGTGATCCATATAAGCCTGGTCTAGTACTCTCATCAAAGCTTCTCGGTGAGCTTCGGAGTTAAGAAGTAAAGACAATATTGAAATTTTGGAAGGAGTCTGCATCAATTGCTCTACAACTCGATATTCGCTCTTCTTGATCAGTTTTAGTATCTCTTCAAAGTTTGAGTTGATGTTGGTTCCATTAGTAGAACCAATGTTTGTACTCGGGTTAACAATGGGAATCGTTGCAGAATTCTCAGAAGATATGTTAATTGGGTTTTGTTTAACAACAGGAGCTGCAGGCGATCTTGGTGGCAATGGAGCGTGTACTCGTCCACTACGCGTTACTCGTCCGATTTCTGTTATATTGACATTAGCTGGAAGTGTAGGCATGGGTTTCTCCTTCCCATCCTCTATCAGGGTTGCATTGTACTGGTAAGGAATTGCTCTGGTAGAACTGTACGGAATAGGACCGGGTGGGCAAATCACCAAAGGAGATGTTGGAATGTTGGAACCATTGTACGCGATCTCCACATGCTCGGGTATGTTGAAACAAGGGATCACAACGTTTACTTCGGGATTTTCCGAGTTGATATCTGAGACTAAAAGCTCATGCGGAAAATACCCTATTGTATTTACGTCATGGTCATCTCTATTTCTGTAAACTTGTAAATCACCAATGTCTAACAAATGCTGGATATCTGCTCTTATGGTAAAACATCCTTGAATATCCTTGGAGCAAATGTTGCAGGCTGAGTAATCAAGCTTAGCGAAAGCGCTCATTGCACTGTATGCTTCATGTAGATGCACCACGTTTCCTCTGATTAAGTTTACGTCCATGACAAGGTACCTGTATGTATTTCTCAATATCAAACTTACTGAATGTCCGCTGTGACTGGGAAGCGGATTGGCTTGCACGTTTGGGCTCGTATTCTTGAAGGAAAGAAGATTAGACCTTACTAAATTCTGTACTTCTGCCTTTAATGCTATGCAATGTTCGAGGTCATGGCCTGGTGCCCCTTGGTGAAAAGGGCAAGATACGTCTGTTTTGTACCACCACGGCAATCTTTCGGGAACCGGAGGCGGTAACCTTGTCTGTATCATATTCCTTTCTATCAGCGCAGGGTAAAGTTCTGTGTACGTCATTGGAATTGGGTCGAACTGAGTGACCCGAGGCGTTCGATTTTGGTTGTTAAACTGCTGAGCCTGTTGACGAGGCTGTTGAGTTTGTTGGTTTTGTTGAAATTGCGGAGCAATTCCTGTGTTTGGAGTTGTGTTGACGGCGGGTGCTATGGCAGCTACCTGTCGTTGTTAAATGACATTCTTACGTGGTTTCCCTCGGGATACCATTCCTATGTCATGTTCTTTTTTCTTTGGAAAGCCATTTCCAACTTTTCTAGTTCCACTAGAAGATCCTGCTTCCTTGGTCAGACGTCCGATTCAAACTCCCTCTTCTAATCGCATTCCCATGCTCACCATCTCAGTGAAATCTCTGGGAGCGCTAGCGATCATTCGCTCATAGTAGAATGAGCCTAGAGTATTCAAGAATACCTTAGTCATCTCCTTCTCTTCCAATGGTGGGTTGACTTGGGCAGCAATTTCCCTCCATCGTTGCGCATATTCCTTGAATGTCTCTCTTTCCTTTTGAGACATGGAGCGGAGTTGATCCCTATCAGGAGCCATATCCAAGTTAAACTTGTATTGCTGGACAAAGGCTTCGCCTAGGTCGTTGAATGTTTGGATATTCGTGCTGTCTAAACCCATGTACCACTTCAGTGCGGCACCGGTGAGACTATCTTGGAAGTAATGGATTAACAACTGATGATCTTCATTGTACGTAGACATTTTCCTGGCATACATCGTGAGATGACTTTGCGGACAGGAGTTTCCTTTGTACTTTTCGAAGTCAGGGACTTTGAATTTTGCGGGTATTCTTACGCGAGGAACTAAGCACAGATCCTGGGCGTTTTTCCCAAACAATTCTTTCCCTCGAATTGTTTTTATCTCAAACTGCATTTTAAGGAGTCGTTCCTGGAGATTCTCCATCGAACTACGGGAATTCATGTTATTTCCTGGAGTGTGGTGAACTTCTTCGTCTATGGTAGCGTGCACTACAGAAGCTGAGTTCGTCATGATCGGTTAAGAAACCGGCATTGTTACTTGTGGAAAAGTTAATCCATGTTGCGGAGTAGAGTTTTGCTGCAAAGTAGGTATTTCAAGCGAGATTGTTTGAGAAGTCGGTTGGCGAACTCCGATGCCAAAGTTAAAAGGCATTCCCCATGGATAACCTTCTGGCATACTGAAGAGTGAGCTACTAGCTGCGGCAGTTGAGACTGGAGTAGTAGTATCCTCTGAAGTTGCTGCTTGGTTTTGACTGCTCGATGCTGCTTGTTGACTTTGCGTTGTGGCAAGTGAGTTGACCAAAGATGTGAGTCTTTCCACTTCTTCTTGTAATGTTGTTACCGTGCTACGGAGTTCAACGTTCTCTTGCTCAAATCCTTCCATTACTTTCCTTATTTTTGATCTGGTATCGTACGTTCGAGTCGGCTGTGGACGCGGTCGAGAAACTCTAAGACGCGACAGCTTGACAATCTTTCTATCTGTTCGAACTGTTCAAGCTGTTTGAGCTGTTCAAGCTGTGTAAGTATGAAACTGTGTAAGTATCAGACTCTAGACAATAGACTTAAATGCAAAGTATGATGCATGAATATGATTGTAAAGAAAGATTTCCAAAGAATTTATGCTAAAAGAGATATTTCTGGCAAATATTTGGATGGAAAATACGAATTTTATTGATTAATGAAGGAAGATTACAACAATTGTTTTTTGTTGCAGCATTGCTCACACGAATGATAAAATAAATGATAAAATTACAAACTAAAATGAACTAATTAAACGTCTTCGTCGGATGACGATCCAAAGGCTTGCTGCAGCTTCAGCTTCAGGATTTCCTTCCCATAGTGAGCTTTTAGTTCGGCTTTCTCAGCTTTTAGCTTGCTAATGACTCTCCTCCACTCGTTGGGAGCGGGATCTCTGGTTGTCATTTCTTCAAGCTTTCTTTTCCTTTCTTTGATGTATCTCTGGATTGCGTTATCCTTCTGGCGAATCTTCTCATCTTTCTCCATGAGCCATTCATCCTGGAAGTAAAGCGTCTTTTCATGATCTTTGACTTGCTTCTTGAGTTTCTCATTCTCAAGGTTAGCCTTAAGGAATTTGCTTTCCAAATTTTCTTTCTCAAACCTTATTTTGGTCAAGGTTTCTTGGTATTCTCCCACAACTTCGACGGGAAAATTTGTTGATTCGGAAGCGATTGAGAACATGGGATCCTCATAAGCGTAAGGCATTCGAAATTCCTTCGCTCTTTTCTTTACCCAAGAAGTGTAGGTTTCCAAGGCTACACAATTCTTTGCTTTCCCTTTTTCTTTCCTTCGGATGTGATGCCAAGCTTTGATCATCCTAGCTTTCAATCCCTGGGAATCCTCTCCTTCGTGGTAGAAGTAGCTTTCTACTGTAAACCCAAGAGGTTTACTAGAGTTTGCGTATCCGAGTTGGCGTCTCGCCAGGAATGGGTTGTAGTTGATTCCTTCTTTTGTACCAATGAGAGGTACGTTGGCAAATTCTCCACAACTCTCAATGATTTCCATCTCATTGTCTGCCAAGGTATACCAATGGATATCGTCATTTGTAAGAGACATGATCCTTCTTGAACAATGCCACTCGTCTTTGTTTTCGCGGAAGATAGGAGATTTAGGCAAATGTGAGGTAATCCATTTGAAAAACATAGGTACGCAACACACGATAGTTCCGTCTCCTTGACGATTCCTATGATGAATAGAGACGTACGTATCTCCGAGTAGGGTGGGAACGGGATTTCCAATCAGAAAGATCCTTATGGCGTTGATATCAACGAAATTTGGGACGTTGGGAAACAACACCAATCCATAGAGGAGTAAAGCTAAAATAGCTTCAAAGGCTACCATACTACCAGCTTCAGATAATTTGAGAGCCTTCTCCATTAGGAACTTTGAAGTCAGTCCTAAGAGTTTTCCTCTGGTAGTTAGGTTTTTGTCTATCTCAGTTTTCTTTATGTGAGTCATCGTTGCAATGACTGGTGACTTAGGAATGGCTTCCAAACCATTGAAAGGCACTTTGTCCGATCTTGAGATACCTAGGATATCGCGTATTCTTCCAAAGTAGGCATTAATCGATAATCGTGGAAAGTGAAGCAATGATAGACGGATCGTAGAACTGAATGAAAGTTTTGAGAAGTCCTTCATCAACGTTAGCGTTCGAAGAGTTAAAAGAGTTCCATAGCGTTTTCAAATCCGAGGGATCTTCTACCAAGGATGCTAACTCTTTCAACTTTCCTACGTCCGAATTCTAAAATATCTTTGGTGAATCTTCCTCGTCCATCACTCTAACCTAAAATATTTTACAAAAAATCTCTAAATTCTTTGGAAATGGGAAGAGAAATGAAGTTTTTTTTTGAATGAATGAATAAATGCATGAATGCGCAAACATGGTTAGTAGTTATACACACGGCAAGCGTCAAGTCACGAGCATGAAGCCAACGATAAGAATCAACGTGGTTAAGTTCTAAGGGCTTATTTATCGTGAAACGGTTCTACGATAATGAGCTCAACACTCCTCTTTGAAATATTATCGGATTTGTTGAATACTCGATGGTCCAATAATATTTTTCAAGAGAAACTCGCCTGATCGTAGTATCGCATGACAATTACTCTAGGCTTACACCCGAATAATCTCTGCACTACATCCTAAATGGCCAGGATGGGTTATGTGTTCTACAGCCCACTCAGCTTCTCGAGTCCCCTCGAAAGCACAGCGTCTTCGCAATTACTTGCTAAACACAATACCCTCAAGACAACCTCCACTGAGCGGGAGATATTAACTTCGTAAGCATTGAACTTCTCACGTATTAATACCTCCACCTAGATCTTAAAAATGTTTCTTAAATCCAGGTTAGGATTTCTTTCCATCAGATGAAATCGCGAAAACACACAATAAAGAAAACACAGATATATGCAAAACAGATATCTGGTGCTCTCGAGCAGAGTAACGCGTTTTCTTTTTCTTGAAAAAATCAAAATTTCAGCGTACTCCCCAGCAGAGTCCCCATTTTTCCTGTTCGCGTTAAAAGGTGACGCGCTAGAGGATGCGAACGTGAGTTCGGATTCTCTGGCTCGAAACGATTTAATCTTTTGATTTGTTTATAAAGATTCCGCGAGCATCAAGCTTTATTATTTTCAACACAAGAAAGATGATTTAATGATTATGAAAAAGGGAAAAGCTGAAATACCCTCAATTGATATTGGTATGCGTAATGACTAGTGCAAACTAGACACAACGCATTGGGGAGATTCTGAGTAAGGGGGATTGTTATATAAAGGGAATAGATGGAGCACCCTAAATATATATAGTTATCTATAGCTTTATATATGAATACGTTTGATATGGTTGTGTGTTTTAATTGCTATTTCTATGATTGGGAAAGTTTCTCCTTTGGGATTTTAAGAATGATAGATTATGTGGGATTCTAGTGTTTGTTATTATTGTGCTCGCAAAGATCTGTGGATCTTCTGCATACATATCCCCTAGTGGGAATCAGAGCATTTGTAGCTCGGGTCTAAAGGGATCTATGGTTTGTTTGGTCTGCGAGAGATAGAAATTTGCTCGGCAAGGATGAGACCTTGTGCCTCACGTATTCTCAAAAGGATGTTGAGAAAGTCGAGCAATCGTAGTTCCACTTATGCTAGTGGAAAGCAACGGATGTTAGTAAGAGATGCAAAATGTCATCTTAATGAAAAATGTATCTAATCTATTTTATCACATACATTTTGAAAAGTTTGATTTGAAATGAAATCTTTCATCGTAAGTTACAGGTGTTTTGCTTGAGTGTACAAGCGTTACCACTTACATGTTTAAGAAAGATGTTTGAAAGAGATGATTGAATCTTTTAACTGTAAGTATTGGGTGTTTTGCTTGAGTGTACAAGCGTTACCACTTACAATTAAGAGATGTTTTTTGTTTGAAAAGAGTTTGAAGAAAAGTTTGAAAAAAAGTTTTTGACTGTATGTGATGTGATAGATGAGATACTTCTTCCGTAGAGATGATAGATGTCTAAATCTCGAGGAGAGATTGATTGGATTAAAGGGATGCTTTTAAGAAGCCCGTGGGTCCTTGTATTGTAAGCCCAAGAGGAGGAATTCCGAGGGTCATCGAGGGTCATCGAGGGTCCTTGTATAAAGCTCAAGAGGAAGCTATAGGGTATGGCTGGCTTTGTGTTAAAAGGGATTTCACCGAGAAACCATCCTTTCTTGAATAAGAGCAATTTCACCGGGAAATTTTACTCTCTGGGGATTTGAAAGTGATTTCACCGGGAAACCATCCTTTCAGGGTTCTATCTTAGCGCGGGTGATTCTTTGTATTGGAAGCCCAATAGGAGGCTGTTAAGAGATTTCCTATCTCTTTCATTGTATGATGCCCAAGAGAAGGCTAAACTCAATGAGGAGTTCTTTTGAACGAAGCCCAAGAGGAGGCTGACTCAACAGGGGAGGTTGTCTTATATGAAGCCTAAGCGGAGGCTAACTCAGATGAATGAGTTTCTTTGTACAAAGCCCAAGAGAAGGCTAACTCTGTGGGGAGAGTTATCTTGTATAAAGCCCAAGCGGAGGCTAAATTCATGCTGGTGATGAATTGTCTTGTATGAAGCCCAAGCGGAGGCTACAACTGTGGGGAACCTATTGGTTAGACTAATTGTTATGTTATAATTAGACAGTTGTATAAACAAGTGTGTGTGTGTGTGTGATATGTATTCACAGGAGTTTATGAAGGAAATATAAACAATACATGATGTTTATTTACAAGAGTTTATGAAATATAAACAAGTGTCTGTGAAACGAACGTTTAAAACGAGCGTGACTTGATTATTTACAAGTTTGAACTGTGTACAAGGAAGTAAATATGTACACGAATGAGCTATTTATGTACAGGCAAAGATGGATGTACATAGGAGGGTTGGGACTTACACCATAAGGGAGGCCCATTGGTTTGAAAGCAGTTTCACAGGGAATAATGCTCCTTTCAATACCAATGGTATTCAGTGTAAAATATACGCAAGTAAACGATCGATCAAAGTTTATCATAAAGGTATCGTATTATGTATGTATAAAAGTTTTGCATGAAAAGAAATTGATATGTACAAGGAAAAGATATATGTACATAAAGAATGTTGATTTGTGTATACACAAGTGAAATGAAAACAAACGATCGAAGTTTGTCTGTACTTGAGTATAAAAAGTATCTGTGTTATGTAAAGATGAAAATTTGTATGTGTTTGAAGAGTTTTTGATATGTACAAAGAAATATTATGTACATAAAAGAATGTTATGGGACTTACACCGTGAGGGAGGCCCATTGGTTTGAAAGCAGTTTCACAGGGAATAATGCTCCTTTCAATACCAATGGTATCGGTGTATAATCAAACGAATGAAAACAAACGAAAAAATTTGTTTATGTTTGAATATTGACAATGATGATTTGAGTATGTACAAGTAAAACTAAGTATGTACAAAAAGGATTGGGACTTACACCATAATGGTGGCCCATGATCGATTGAGAAATTCGAGAGAAAACGAATTTAATTTTATCGTTTAAATCGGATCGATCGTGGTAAAAGCTGTAAGTTTTGATGAAAAAAGTTTTTGAAAAATGATTTTGAAAATGTTTTGAAATGTGACTTTCATTTATGATAAGTTTTGAAAAAAATCGGAAGTTGAAAACTTGAAAAATTCACCTTAAAAGGAGGTTTGAAAAAGTGTTCAGAACGTCGTTTTCGGCTCGATTAAAATATGATCAGATGAAAGTTTTTTTCTGAAAATTTTTGCACTATCATAAAATAGATGTATTTATTGACAAGTGTTTAAAAATCACCTTAAAATAAGGAGTTTTGATTGGTCAAAAAAATTGTGAAAGTTTTGTAAAAAAAGCATGAAAAATTGGAAAAGTATGAAAAAGAATGGTCCTGATGGGAGTTGAACCCATGACCAAAGGGATGACCACGTGTCAGAAAGACTTAAGGGCGAGCAAGCTACCACTGAGCCAAACGCGTCTTTGTGTTTAGTGGACAATAACACGTGTAGACAAAGTGTTGGAACATTTGAATTTAAAAAACCAAGAACACGCGCGCAATGTTCTTCATCGTTTTGATCTTCAGATTCCATGATCCAAGCTACCATCTTCGTTTCTTAATGAAAATTAATGATGTAAAAATGAAACTTGCTCGGTTTTTCATCACGAAGACGATGGTACATGTTAATTGTATTTATTTTAAGCCTAGCATGTTTGGATTTCTGGGAACCACGATGAACCCTAGAACTGAGTTTTTCAAATTAAATGATGTATGATTGATGATTCTTTGATTTTATTGAGGGCTATTGATCGTTATAAGTGCAGAAACAAAACGGCCATGAGCTTTTTTTCAATTGATGCAAGGAATCATAGAGTTCGAAGTTGGTGTTAATACCTGTGTGTAAGTGAGAATCGAAGAAGCTGCAAACGTGTTTCCAGAACGGATTTCTTGATTGTGTGAGCTTCAACGGCCTATATGGAAGCTGTAGGATCACCTTGCTTGCTCAGAGATGCTCTGGATCGTGCTACTCAAGTCCACCTGCATAGACTGAAAATGGAAACTGGATTTTGATGTTAATCGTGTTACAGTTAGCTGCTGATGGTCTGGATCATGTCCATGGAGTATGGTGATGATGTTTGAGTGATTAGAACACAGTTTGATCAAGCCTAGTTTCAAATTCGATTCATAAGGCAGTTTGGAAAGTTTGAAAAAAATGGAAAGTGAAATCTGATTTTTGCTTGTTCTTGTTATGATCCTAAGTTCTAAACAAGTTTTATATTGATCATGAAGCATGTTTGACACCAAAATTCAACATGTTTTCAACTGATTTTCAAAAATGCAATGTTTGGCAATTTTGCACTATGTTGCTTGAATTTTTAAGAAAGAAGAGTGAAAGCATGGATTTGCATTGCTTTGGTGTTGTTTTGGACTTGAAATGTGATCCATTTATAGGCCAAAAGATTCTGAAATGTTAGGCAAGAGGTACAAGCTTTTGGTGATTCAAAGATAACTTAGAGGGCAAGAATGACTTTTCAAAGGAAAAGGAAGTTTCCTTTTTTAACCATGTGCTTATTTTTACAACTTGATCCATATCTCTCAATTATTACCTCTAGCTGATATTTATCAGCTCAATGATCCATTTGGCATGGTTGGATTGCTTCTAGATGAAGAAAACACAAAAATGACCTATAATTGAAGTTTTGACTTTTGAAAAATCAAGTTCATGGAGCCTTATGTTTAAATTTCAAAAGCATAGCTAGACTCCATGGATTTGAGAGTTCTTGGACATATTGGAAAGCTTGTTTCACAAGCTACAACTTTCATGTTTTGAGTTTTTCCAATTCAAATTGGAACTAGATGAAAAAATGGCATGAAGTTTGGAAAAAATAAGAAATTTCAACACTTAGAAATTTTTCTAAGTATGAAATTTTTTGACTTTTTGTTGACTTTTCCAAATCCTTTGATTTTTTATGATCATGATGGATCATTTGAAGTATTTTGATGATGGAAAAAGTTTTTTTTTGAAAAATTTGACCAAAAGTCAAAGTTTGACTTTTCTGTGCAGATGAAAATTCATCAGATGTTTCAGAAATTGACTGATGAAGTCTGTGAACTTCTGTGATGTTTTGAATCCAGAAATTAGGTCAAGATGTTGTATCTAAGATATAATGACCAATCTCTATCCAAAAAAGTCATTTCTTGCTCAAAAAGTCAGAGAAAACTCATGCCCGATCAAAACCCTAATTGGTCGATCCTTGATTGATCTGTGAGAGAAAATGGATATCTGATGATCAGAGGTTGATATTTTGATCAAGATGGATCAAATGAGGTGAGAAAAACTCAAACCCTAATTGATTGCCTCTTGAATCAAATGAAAATCTGATGAAACCCTAATTTTGACCTGTGAATGCTATACCCGATTTATGCTAACTGAATTGTTAGTGATGCAATGATGCAAATGTAAGGTGGTATATTAGGTCAAAAGTTGGGGTATGACACAGAGGAATGAAAAAGATCATTTCCATGGAGGCAGTCAGAAGGATACCAAGACTTCACATTGATGAAGGGAGAGTATGTGGTGAGTGTCAGGTTGGAAAGCAAACCAGAATGTCACACCCAATGACTAAATATCTGACCACTTCTAAAGTGCTGAAGCAAGCTCCTAGGGACTGGTATGAAAGGCTGACCAAGCTCCTTACTGACAAAGGATATAGGAAAGGAGCCTTGGATAAAACTCTCTTTGTCAAGAATGAAGGAGGAAAGATAATGGTGGCTCAAACTTATGTTGATGACATAGTATTTGGAGGAATGTCAGACACAATGGTGAGACATTTTGCCAACCAAATGCAAGCTGAGTTTGAAATGAGGCTCATGGGAGAATTGACTTACTTTCTTGGACTGCAAGTCACACAGATGGAAGACTCAACATTTCTTTCACAAAGAAAGTATGCAAGGAATATTGTCAAGAAATTTGGAATGGAGAATGTCAGCCATAAAAGGACTCTTGCACCTACTCATTTAAAGTTATCCAAATACACAAGTGGAGAAAATGTTGATCAAAGCTTGTATAGAAGCATGATAGGAAACTTGTTGTACTTAACAGCCAGCAGACCTGACATTGCATTTGTTGTTGGGGTATGTGCAAGATATCAAGCTGAACGTAAAGTGAGTCACATCAATCAGGTGAAAAGAATTCTGAAGTATGTGAGTGGAACTTGCAATTATGGTATACTGTATTCTCATGGATGTGAGCCAATTCTGTCTGGCTATTGTGATGCTGATTGGGCTGGTAGTGCTGATGATAGAAAAAGCACTTCTGGAGGATGCTTCTTCTTGGGAAACAATCTTGTCTCTTAGTTCAGCAAGAAACAAAACTGTGTGTCCTTGTCCACTGCTGAGGCTGAATACATAGCAATTGGTAGCAGTTGTTCTCAGATGGTCTGGATGAAGCAGATGTGGACTGAGTACAATGTCACACAGGATGTCATGACATTGTACTGTGACAACCTGAGTGCTATTAATATATCTAAGAATCCTATACAACATAGTAGAACTAAGCACATTGACATTAGACATCACTTCATCAGAGACCTTGTGGAAGAGAAAGTGATTAAATTGGAACATGTAGTCACTGAACTTCAACTGGCTGACATTTTTACTAAAGCTCTTGATGCCAATCAGTTTGAGAATTTAAGGGGCAAACTGGGTATTTGCCAATATGAGGAATTGTAGCAATTAAGATTGCTCACAACAAGGAATGGAAGAGACTTTTTATTTCATTTAATTCTAAGTGGAGTAATTAATTATTTTCTTCTTGTTTTTCAAAAGTCCAAGAATAGGAAGAGACATTTATATATTTCAGTTTCTTCTTTTGAAAGTCTCTACCGCCATTTCATCTGATCATGCATAAATTTCCCAGCCGAGATGTAAGGCCGGAGGGGGCTTGCAGGCATCCGGGATGGTTCTCGGACTGAGATGTGAAGGCTCTTATCTGGCATGATTCCCGAAATTGGGATAGGAGACCGGGTCAGCCCCGGGATGTGATCCGGACGTCTGTCCGGGCAAGGGGTGTCGGATTGGTTTCCGTTATACTATTCATGGAACGGTTACGAACGTTACAATTCATTAACTGACGGTTTCAAGTATTAATGGACGGTTACATCATTATGATCGCTGATGATGGCCATGCTATAAAAAGGCCTTAGGGCCATAGGAAAAGGATTCATTCTCTCATTCCCTCTCTAAACTACACACTAAAGAGGAGATATCTACTCCATCTATAAGGGCTCCCAACAGCGGGGTAAGCTAGACCGGTAGCTTGGAGGCCATGCGTCCTTCGTATGAGCCTCCGAATCCCTTAAGACCATATATATAGTTTTTCCTGCAAGAACATCATCAACAAAAAATCTCAAGCTCTCTGTGATGTTTTTCTTGCCTTCCTCAAGATGTCTCAACAGAACCTGCCATCGTCCTCCTTATCATCTCAAGACTCTGGTTCTTCGTCTCCCACCATGTCTGAGATTAGGGCAAGTACTGAAGCCATGCATGTTGAAGCACTGAAGGTTACCCCACTGCGTGCAATGGCAACTGACCCTGAGAAGGTCAAGAAACTTTGCACCAGGAATGCACGAAGGTCACAAGCATCACCTTCTGGTAAGACCTCTGAACCATCTTCTTCTGTTCCCCCAAAAATAGCAAACAGAGAGGGGTCTAGGTCTGTGCATGAAGCCATTGCTAGGATAGTAACTAGGATCCTAAATGAAAATCACTCAATACCTGGGGTTTCTGTCCCTTTAAACCAATAATCTGCTAGCCCCAGTTTAGCAGTTGATCCAGATGTCACTGAGAATGTCACGACATCTGATGATCATGTCAAGAAAACCCCTATGGATCCTGATACTGAAACCCCTGTTGATTCTCCTGTCAAGAATGTTGATAATCCCTCTGTTCTAGTTCCTAAAGTGTGTGAAGATGATATTGTTATTGAACCCCCTACTATTAATGGAGATGAGATTTCTGATGGTATTCTTGAGGAATCCCCAGAAAAATGTACCTCTGTTAAATCACCTGTGAAACCTGCTGACTATATCTCTGATAGTATCTTAGAAGAGACTCTAGAGAAACCAATTGGTGATGATCTTGAAAAGTCTCCAGTTCAAGATTCTGAGGATTTAGCTTAACCCCCTGTCATTGATTTGGATGAAGTATTCTCAGACAATGACCTCATTGCCAATGTCAACCCAAGCATTGCAAAGAGGATGATGAGAAGGAAGGGAAAACAGGCTGCCTCACAGAGTCCTGTTAAAGAAAAGGTTGGTGACAATGTCTCTAAGGCTGAGAAGTAGACCAAGGCTGGACCCTCTACAAAGAAGTGTAGAGTCAAAACTGTTGGTGGTGGCTCTAGACCCAAGAGAACACCTATTGTAAAGAAGAGGAAAGTGCCTGAACCTTCAGAGCCTGATCAAGATTCTGACTTTGATGTTGAGGAGAATGTCACAGACATTCATCCAAGGAAGAAGCCAACTCTTGGGAAGCTGCCCAAAGTACCTGAAGTGGCCATTGATAACATCTCATTCCATCAACCTGAGAATGTTGGAAGATGGAATTATGTGTGCTTAAAGAGGATTGCTCTGGAAAGAGAGTTGAATAAGAGTGCACTTGAGTGCAAGGAGATTGTTGATTTGATTAAGGAGGCTGGTTTAATGAAGACAGTTGTGAGTTTCTCAAACTGTTATGATGTTTTGGTAAAAGAGTTTATAGTCAATTTGTCAAGTGGCTGTGGTGATGGGAGGTCTGCAGACTACAAGACTGTGTATGTGAGGGGGAGAAAAGTAAAGTTCTCTCCAAGTGTGGTCAACAGATTCCTGGGGAGATCAGATGATGCTCAGCCAGAGCTTGAAGAAACTGACAACCAAATCTGTCAAACTATCACTGCTAAGCAAGTGAAAGTCTGGCCTCTGAAGGGAAAACTCACAGCAAGCAAGCTGAGTGTAAAATTTGCTATCCTGCACAAAATAGGTGCTGCTAACTGGGTCCCAACCAATCACAAGTCAACCATTTCTATTGGACTGGGCAGATTCATATATGCAGTAGGCACTCAAGCTAAATTTGACTATGGAACCTACATATTTGAGCAAACCCTCAAGCATGCTGAAAGCTATGCAACCAAAGGACCAATAGCCTTTCCCTCCCTCCTGTGTGGCATAATCATGGATCAATATCCTGATATACTAGTTGACAGAGATGTAGTCTGCAAAAGAGCCCCTGCTCTTGGATTTCACTACAAGCTGTTTCAAGGAAGACATGTCCTAGACATTGTCATGACATCTGGTGAGACATCCAATGTCAAGGCAACTTCTCAGAAGGCAAGCAACAGTCTTAGCTGTGCTGAAAGCAACCTGCAAAGAGCTTGAAGCAAGGAAGCAAAGCCTTGAAGAACTGATCTCTCAACTAGAGCAGGACACAGAGGTTGAGGATGAAGGGTTAAATGGTAATGCTGAAAATGATGATGTTCAGATGGCTGGAGCTGAAGGAAGTTCAGAAGATGCTTCCTTTCATAGTGTCTCTTCAGGAGAAGAGAGCACTTAAGATGGAAGCCTGCTGCCTGTTGTTTCTTATTTCTGTTTGTTTTTGTGCCTTGATGTAAACTTTGTTATGTTATTTCCCTTATTATTTTGGATGATTGTAATCATTTGACAGAGTTGTAACTGTAAACTTAATTGTGCTGGTACTTTTCTTAATATATGATTGAATGTTGAGGCATTTGTACTGGTTCCTTTGGCCCCTTTGAGGCTAAAAAGGGGGAGAAGTATATGTGTGACAATTGGGGAAATTGTATGGAGATTTATATGTAGGTAAATGTGGGCAATTGGGAAATTTTGTATGAAAAATCATGGGTAGAATTTATCTTCTCTAGGTTCTGTTTTTTTTTAAGCTAAGGATAGCTTAGAACTAGTCTGTATCTTCTCTAGGTTCTGCTGCATAGGTACTCTGATGACTTAAGTTGTTTTAGCCAAAAATGTGCCAAAGGGGGAGTTTGTTAGTGTTTTAAGTTGGCATTACTTTTTGGTAAAACTAGACTATAGCAATGTCTTGATAAATGTCATGACATTCAGAGATTGAAGATAAATCCTACATGAGAAGGATGTTTAAGTACAACTCAGAACTGGAAGCAAGTACTGTGCTGGAATTCTGCAGAAGTTTGACTGATGTCCTAACAGATGTTATGACATTCTGTGTGACATTTACTGTTCTGCAGAATCTATTTTTCCTGTGAGTTTTTAGGAAATTTGTTGAGCTGTTTTATTATTGTTATATGTTATTAGATTACATGCTCACGTGGCTAAATTGGTTAATCTTAGTTAAACCTAAATTGGTTGTTGAAAAGACCAAGTCTTTAGGATTAATTAAGTGAACCCTAGCTATTATTATGGAAGCCCAAAAACTGAAGCTTCAGGACTGCTTCTATAATAAGAAAAAGATCCCTTACACTGCTGTTGCGTCTCTTGAACTGTATTGAAGATTTAGCAGGTTGTATTTGTGTAATTCTAGTTACTCTTGTGAGCCAAGCAACTATCAATTGATAAGTGCCTTTGACTAGGATTTGGTTGTAAGGGTTGTTTATCACTCAAAGCTTTGAAGCACGAGTGTTATGTCTCTTGATTAAAGCTTTGAAACAAAATCAAGTTTGTTTATTGAAGAGTGTCTTCACAATTCAATTAATCAATAGGTTGATATCACTGCTGTGATTGAGGGGGAGTGAGTAGGAACTCAGGTCTAAGTAGGACTTAGATTGAAGTTGCATTGGGTAAGTTTTAAGTGAAGGAGATAAACTGGTTGCTTTATTCGTGAATTAATTCTACTAATAGTGAATTTCCTCCCTGGCTTGGTAGCCCCCAGATGTAGGTGTAGTTACACACTGAACTGGGTAAACAATTTATTGTGTTCTTTACTGCTGTTTGAATTGACTGTGTGAATTGTTAACAGAGTGTCAGATACTGTGTCATAACATTCTCTGTGACATCACGTATCTGCTGCCAGGAATTTTAAAAAGGTAAAAGGGATCGTGGCATTTCCCTAGGGTTTCAATCGTGTTCGTCGAAGGACACGTGTAGGTGGATTAAGTCTCTAGCGTAGTGGGGCCATTCTGGATACCTAGGCCATGATGACTAAACATTAAATGCTCCCACGTCTCGAGGAAAGGTAATATACATTTTCATGATTACTTGATGTCATGAAAAGACTGGAGCAGTGAGTTGTTTGCACTAAGGTAGCGAAAACGGCTAAACCGACGCAAGGTGAAACTTCATAGATACCATTGTCTCATGTTCGAAACATCAAGAAATCGAAAATGGTATCTCTGGGGGGGCATTTTGTTAGTTGGAAATTCGTAAAGTGAACTAAGGACATGGTTCAAAGGCAAAGGTACATACAATTTAAGGACCAATCTTAAATGAAGGTAGCTTCTAAAGATATTTTAACAAAGCTAAGTCAGAAGCTCTAGAATGAATGCTTGTCGGTTGAGAATCTGGCTCAAAAGGCCAGACTAAGTCGACCAGAGCGAAACAGCGTTGAAACAAGACCATGTCAACATATTATATGATGGTCGAGTCGACAGAAGTTTGAGTCGAATGAAGGCATTAGTCAAAGTACTATTGTTGTCGAAGGTGTTTGCTAGTGGACTTAGGAAATTTTGTTATGCCCCAAGAAAACAAATCGAACCTGAGGGGAGTTTCTTTCTGAAGACACAAAGTGGGAGAAAGTCGAAAATAAGGAGATCCTGAGTAAATGTCTTAGAAGATCGTGGGTTAGAAGCTTTGAGCGGATGGTGAACGTGTGCAGAAGTTAGTTTCAAAGATTGAATCTTGTCTGGTTATTAACTTTAGCAGTTACTTTGTAATTACTATGAATAAGTTAGAGTGTTAAGAATTCTAGGTGTTCCTTTGTACTCTCAAACTATTTGCTAACACTCTACTCGATTCCGCGCTAAAGGAAGAAAGAGTAACGCAAGCTTTGATGTACGTGAATTACCACAATTTTATTTCAATGCAATCAATTTATGTTTGACTTTGTCTTTATTGCTTTTCATTTACTTCTGTTCATTTGCGTTGGTCACGAGTCACTAATAGCCTTATTTACTAAAAACATTTCAGCGTGAACTGTTGGTCACGAGTCACCAGTAGTCAGAATTCTATGCGTGGAAAGCCATTGCGTTGTTCCCTTAGGTTCTGGAAACCGTTTCTGGGACAAGGTTATTTTCGTTTACAGAGATAGTGCAATTCACCAAAAACCTTAGCATGTGTCTTGAGATCAATTGGTCGATCTCGCGAGTAACCCTTAGTTTTAGGACTTAGGGAGGACCAGCGGTTGTTTACCATTTTCCACATTAAACACATACACTCGTAGTGTTTTTTTCCGCTACACTTAGCATATGCTACTAAGTCTAAGTGAAATAAGAACACGTAGTATCTAGTATGAACAGGTGGATAATCTGGTGAAACATCCTTAATTGGTGGGAAATGAGGCGTTGATCACATGAAATAAGAAAACAATGTCGGACTAAGTGTCAGAACATTATTCAGGACATGTTCCTACATGATCAACAAGAATGAAGAGACCTATCCATTTATTGGGACTGGTTTTTTTCATCAGAAATAGTCTAGAGATATTAAAGGTGTTCAAAGTTAATTTGGATGGTGCATGTTGATTCATGAAGTAGTTTTCATTCTAATTAACGATGCTTTGACCAAAATTAAAAATCCTTAATTCCAAAGAAATTGATCTCCTATTTATAGAGGATTCTTCTACCCTCTACTGTCAAGTAAGTATTTTCATTCATCACCACAATGAGTTTTGTTCGGGACTGGGTAAGTTGTGCCTGGGTCTGGTCCTGTAAAGGCCTCCTTTGTCAAGCTTTGGCCAAAAAGGGGGAGAAAGGTTGTGTAGCATATGTGTTACTCAGGTTCTCAGACATGAGATGGTGTTTACAAATATGGGTCAAACATGTCGTATCAAAATGCTTGAACAACTTCTGATCTGAGTTATGAACACAATTGTGACATGTGTTATGAGTTACCAAGGGTGGTGGTTAATTTGGCTGGACACTTAGTGGTTGATTTAACAACAAGTAAAGGTCATGTATTCCACCATTGATGGTTTCTAGATTGAGGGGGGAGAATAAGTTTTCTTCTTCTATCTTCTTCCTTGTGTGCATCAACCCAACTTCAGGACTTTCCTTTCTATTGTCCTGCATGTTTGGTGTTGGTTCAATGGAGATTCTTCAGAGTCTACAAAGACGATGTCAAACAAGATGTTGAGACTTCATTTTCACTTGAAGCTCTGTTGCATTATGCAGTAGCCCTTGGATACTACTGTTGATGGGTTAATTTGTTTGTTGTAATCTCCTAGACTATAATTTTTTTATTTGTTTTAGCCAACATTTTCCAAAGGGGGAGATTGTTAGTTCTCTAGTTTTAGGATGTATAAATTTGCTAAGAAGAATAGGTACAATAAGAAGTCCTATTGAAATGTTAGAACATGTTGTGTTGAAAATATTCAACAACTGGAACAACATGTCGAAGAAGATGTCCTATGAAGGAGCATTCGACATTGCTCCTGCTGAACTAATTAATGAGATTCAATTATGATTTAAAGCATGCAGAATATTCAGAGAATATTATGCACCATATATGGCGCACATTTAGGAAATTGAAGATTGAAGACCTTTCTTGAAGCAGAAGTTTATGCAGTTTGTTACAGCTAATGAAGTTATGATTAAAGTCCCAAATCCAGTTGAGTATAGGTTATAAATAAGGATTTGTAACCTAGTATAGTAACCAAGCCAATAATATAAAAATGTAATCATTTGGGCTAGATGTAGTGAACCACCTGGCTTGTGGGATGGTCACCATATCCCTCGAAACCTGTAGGTAAGAGGCAGTATGTATTATTCTTGGAGGAAGCTTTGAAGCAACTCCAAGGTGTGTCCTAAGTTAGAAGCAAAAGGCTTTAAGACTTAGCTAGAATGTGATAGAAGTGTGTCTTATATTCCTTGTTATTGTTTTCACTGTGTGTGATTGAGGGGGAGTGGGATGGGTCTCATATCTAAGAGTCTCTTAGGTAGAAGTTGCACTAGTATAGATTAAGTGAGGAGTTGTAAATAGGGTAGTTTAGCTCTAAGTTGATACTACTGATAGTGAATTTCATCCCTGGCTTGGCAGCCTCCAGACGTAGATGTGTTTGCACCAAACTAGGTAAACAATTCTGATGTCTTATTTATCTTTTCAGTACTAGTTTACTTTGTCTGTGTGCTTATGTCAGATCAGATGTCTCGACATCCTTATAAGACATCTGAGTCTTCTATACCATAATTTCAGCACATAAGTAACATAATCTAAATACCGCTAGTGAGGGCGTAGAAAACATGAATAATGAGTTAAAGAAAATGCTACTGAGAAGCATCTCCATAAAACCTGGCATTAAAAAGGGCCAAGGAATGTGAAAGAGCATAACTAGAAGAACCAGCTCCAGATCCATGCTGCAATTCAATCACAAGACAACAAACCGCCTTACTCATTTGTTCCAAACGAACCGCATTAATAGGTGGAAGGCTAGTCATGGTAGCTTGTTCAGCCTTTCCTACCCAATGCCTCATAGCCTTGTCTACTAAACACTCTGATCCAATCATTTGCTTCATAGATTTGACATAATCCTTGGCTTGATCACATGTTACTCTAAACAATTCCCACTTCTGCTTAAAGCTTTCAAGAGTGGTATATGTCATTGTTGTTTTATTTGGGCTTGCATTTTCTTTGTCTTCAAGAACAGTTGCAGTCGCAGCAACAAAACCTTGGTGTGCAGTATTTATGAATGAGAAACATTATACATTAGGCCTGTTTAATCCTGTTGAACAAGGAAAGTAAAGATTCTTGTAATGTAAATTGCCTATAAAGCTCAAACACGGACCTTAAACACCATTGTAACACCTACAACTTTGAAAAAAGGTGTGTCCTCTATTTCCGTGTCAGAATCGACACCACCCAACAGAAATAATACATGAAAATAGATAATACAAAATATATCAACCGCATAAATAATACAAAAAAAAATTTTAATAATTTTGTAAATCAATTAACACTAAAGGTACCGGTACCCAATTACTTAACATGGATACCTAATAATTTACCTTATTAATATCATATAAAGAAACATAAGACAAATATTTTTATTTATAAATATTTTTAAAAAAAAGTCTAAAGAAGTTTTACACTGTCAATTGATCACAACCGCTAATTTATCAAAAATATTTTTATTTTATTTTATTTTTTGTTTAAATATTATAATTGAATGGTTGTGATGTATTGATAGTGTAAAAGTTTACACTGGAAGTATATAGTAATTAAACCCATAAATAAATCAGGGTTAAATATACGATCCCCTACCAATAGGGCGAGTTTTGATTTTCCCCCTCTGAAGTATTTTTTTTTTGTGTTTCTACCCATATAAAACAAAGATTCTATTTTGTGAAGACTGTACCCCTTGTTTGGCTAACTACGCAAGCCTTAGAATTGCTAGGTGGCATCATGTTTGGCTGACTCGAGTATCAATTGCATAAAATCCCATTTTTGGTCTAGGGTTTTCCATTCTTTCCTCTTCCTTCGATTCTCCCTGATTCTTCATTCTTACATGTGTCTGCTTCTTATGTATTCCTTATTCACTCATCATGTGTCACTTCATACGATCAATTGGAAGCAATTCCATCAGAAGAAGTAGCGAAAATTCCATTGGATTTCTAGGTTTACCAAGATATGGTTGTGATTGTGCAATGAAGATGTGGGTCTCCAACACATTTTATAACCGTAATAGGAAGTTCTAGAATGTCGCAATGTTGGGGGTAAGATTTAGTGGTTTACTGGTTTGCTGATTTTTTGGTATTATTATGATTTTCTAATTTATGTGTGAATTGTATTTTGAAGAATGAGGATAGTTGTGAGTTATTCTTATGGGATGATGAAATCAGAGACTCTATAAAAGGGAAATGTGATATTCAATCACTTTGTAAAAAATGTGAGATTAAATAAGTGATATTAGAGACGACAAGGAAAAAGTTGGAAAAATTGAAGCTGAAGCTTGAAGCTCGGAGCAAGATTAATATGAAGTTGAAGATGTCCCTTGTTATGACTTGTTTGATTATTTCTTTAATATAAAATTTAATGTAATTCTAAGTAGTTTGAATAATTTTACTTTTCTGGTTGTTGAAAAATGTTAGCTTTGTCAACGTATTTGAAACTGCAATGTATTAAGGAAAAGGGTTATGCTTCTATCAAACAATATGCGCTCATCATCTGGCAATATAATACATTCGATAATAGTGAAATTCCTGGCAGCAGATACGTGATGTCACAGAGAATGTTATGACACAGTATCTGACACTCTGTTAACAATTCACACAGTCAATTCAAACAGCAGTAAAGAACACAATAAATTGTTTACCCAGTTCAGTGTGTAACTACACCTACATCTGGGGGCTACCAAGCCAGGGAGGAAATTCACTATTAGTAGAATTAATTCACGAATAAAGCAACCAGTTTATCTCCTTCACTTAAAACTTACCCAATGCAACTTCAATCTAAGTCCTACTTAGACCTGAGTTCCTACTCACTCCCCCTCAATCACAGCAGTGATATCAACCTATTGATTAATTGAATTGTGAAGACACTCTTCAATAAACAAACTTGATTTTGCTTCAAAGCTTTAATCAAGAGACATAACACTCGTGCTTCAAAGCTTTGAGTGATAAACAACCCTTACAACCAAATCCTAGTCAAAGGCACTTATCAATTGATAGTTGCTTGGCTCACAAGAGTAACTAGAATTACACAAATACAACCTGCTAAATCTTCAATACAGTTCAAGAGACGCAACAGCAGTGTAAGGGATCTTTTTCTTATTATAGAAGCAGTCCTGAAGCTTCAGTTTTTGGGCTTCCATAATAATAGCTAGGGTTCACTTAATTAATCCTAAAGACTTGGTCTTTTCAACAACCAATTTAGGTTTAACTAAGATTAACCAATTTAGCCACGTGAGCATGTAATCTAATAACATATAACAATAATAAAACAGCTCAACAAATTTCCTAAAAACTCTCAGGAAAAGCAGTTCGCAGCGATAAATGTCACACAGTTGTCATAACATACATTACGACATCATCAAACTTCGCGAATTCCGGCCTGATACTTGCTTCCGGTTAGAGTTGTACTTAAACATCCTTCTCATGTAGGATTTATCTTCAATCTCTGAATGTCATGACATTTATCAAGACATTGTCATAGTCTAGTTTTACCAAAAATTAATACCAACACAAAACACTTACAAACTAGTCTAGGCTATCCTAAGCTTTAAATACCAGAACCTAGAGAAGATAAATTCTACCCATAATTTTTCATACAATAGCCCACATATACTTCTCCCCCTTTTTAGCCTCAAAAGGGCCAAAGAAACCAGTACAAATTGCCTCAACATTCATCATATAAAAAAGTACCATCATAGTTAAAGTTACAATTCTGTCAAATTAATACAATTATCCAAAACAACATAATAAAGAGATAGCAGAGCAAAGTTAACATTAAAACAATAAAAACAGAAACAACAATCAACAAGAAACAGGCCTCCAGCTCAAGTGTTTTCTTCTCCTGAAGAAGCACTGTGGAAAGAAGCATCTTCTGAACTTCCTTCAGCATCAGTCATTTGAACATCATCAGCATCAGCATCACCAGCTAACCCTTCATCCTCAACCTCTGTGTCCTGCTCCTTTTCCAGTTGAGAGATCAGTTCATCAAGGCTATGCTTCCTTGCTTCAAGCTCCTTGCAGGTTGCTTTCAGCACAACTAAGACAGTTGCCTTCTGAGAATTTGCCTTGACATTGGATGTCTCACCAGATGTCATGACAATGTCTGAGACATGTCTTCCTTGAAAGAGCTTGTAATGAAATCCAAGTGCAGGGGCTCTTTTGCAAACTGTATCTCTTTCAACCAGAATATCAGGATATTGATCCATTATAATTCCACACAGGAGGGAGGGAAAGGCTATTGGTCCTTTAATTGCATAGCTTTCAGCATGTTTGAGGGTTTGCTCAAAAATATAGGTTCCATAGTCAAATTTTGCTTGAGTACCTACTGCAAATATGAATTTGCCCAGTTCAATATAGATGGTTGACTTGTGATTTGTTGGAACCCAGTTAGCATCACCTATTTTGTGCAGGATGACAAATTTGACACTCAGTTTACTGGCTGTGAGTTTTCCCTTCAGAGGTCAATGCTTCACCTACTTAGCAGTGATTGTTTGACAGATTTGGTTATCAGTTTCCTCAAGCTCTGGCTGAGCATCATCTAATCTCCCCAAGAATCTGTTGACCACACTTGGAGAGAACTTTAGTTTTCTCCCCCTTACATACATCTTATAATCTGCAGACCTCCCATCACCACAACCACTTGACAAGTTCACAATGAACTCCTTTACCAGCACATCATAGCAGTTTGAAAACTTCACCACAGTCTTCATTAGTCCTGCTTCTTTAATCAGATCAACAACCTCCTTGCACTCAAGGGCACTCTTATTCAGCTCCCTTTCCAGAGCAATCCTTTTCAAGCACACATACTTCCACCTGCTTGCATTCTCAGGGTGGTGGAAAGATATGTTGTCAATAGCCACTTCAGGGACTTTGTGCAGTTTCCCAAGAGATGGCTTTTTCTTTGGATAAATGTCTGAGACATTCTCCTCAACATCAAACTCAGAGTCTTGATCAGACTCTGAAGGTTCAGGTACCTTTCTCTTCTTCACATTTGGTGTTCTCTTGGGTCTAGAGCCACCACCAACAGTTTTTACCCTACTCTTCTTTGTACAGGGCCCAGCCTTGTTGTTCTTCTCAGCCTTATGAACATCTTCAGCAACCTTTTCTTTAACAGGACTCTAAGAGGCAGCCTGTTTCCCTTTCCTTCTCATCATCCTCTTAGCAATACTTGGATTGACATTGGCAATGAGGTCATTGTCTGAGAATTCTTCATCCAAGTCAATGACAAGGGGTTCCACTAAATTTTCAGAGTCTTTAACTGGAGAGTTTTCCAGATTGTCACCGATTGGTTTCTCTAGAGTTTCTTCTAGGATACTATCAGAGATATAATCAGCAGGATTCATAGGGGATTTAACAGAAGCACACTTTTCTGGGGATTCTTCAACAATACCATCAGAAATATCATCTTCATTAACCATAGGGGGTTCATTAGAGGTATCATCAATACAGACTTCAGGGACTTTAATAGAGGGATTAACATAATCCTTTACAGGGGAATCAACAGGAGTTCCAGTATCAGGATCCATAGGGGTTTTCTTGACATGATCATCAGATGTCTTGACATTCTCAGTGACATCTGGATCAGTTGATAAACTAGGGCTAGCAGATTTTTGGTTTAGAGGGACAGAAACCCCAGGCACAGAGTGGTTTTCATTTAGGATCCTGGTTACTATCCTAGCAATGGCTTCATGCACATACCTAGAACCTTCTCTGTTTGCTATTTCAGGAGGAACAGATGAAGATGGTTCAGAGGTCTTACCAGAAGGTGATGCTTGTGACCTTGTGCATTCGGTGCAAAGTTTCTTGACCTTCTCGGGTGATTGCCATTGCGATGGGTAACCTTCAGTGCTTGCATGGCTTGATGCCCTAATCTCAGACATGGTGGGAGACGAAGAACCAGAGTCTTGAGATGATAAGGAGGACGATGGCAGGTTCTGTTGAGACATCTTGAGGAAGGCAAGAAAAACATCACAGAGAGCTTGAGATTTTTTGTTGATGATGTTCTTGCAGGAAAAACTATATATATGGTCTTAAGGGATTCGGAGGCTCATACGAAGGACGCATGGCCTCCAAGCTACCGGTCTAGCTTACCCCGCTGTTGGGAGCCCTTATAGATGGAGTAGATATCTCCTCTTTAGTGTGTAGTTTAGAGAGGGAATGAGAGAATGAATCCTTTTCCTATGGCCCTAAGGCCTTTTTATAGCATGGCCATCATCAGCGATCATAATGATGTAACCGTCCATTAATACTTGAAACCGTCAGTTAATGAATTATAGCGTTAAGTAAGCGTTCCATGAATAGTATAACGAAACCAATCCGACACCTTGCCGGACAGACGTCCGGATCACATCCGGGCTGACCGGTCTCTATCAATTCCGGAATCATGCGGATAAGAGCCTTCACATCGGTCAAGAACCATCCGGATGCTGCAAGCCCCTCGACCTTACATCTCGGCTGGGAAATTTATGCATGATCATAAGCCCCCCGAGCATATGGCTTCTAGACCTTGAAGCCTTATGCTCGTTTTAATAGAAACATAAACTTTGACCCAGGCCGGACCTCCAACACCAACTTGCCTTAGTGCGGTCGCTACGGTGGTTTACCATTCTTCGCCTTTTGAGGTTTTTAAATGTTTACGCACGTCGTTGGAATCGACACTCCAGCGTAACGCTTGTTTTTAGCCCGGGCCGGATCCTAGGACGCATGGTCGGGATAAAAAATTCCTTTCGACCTCACATCTCGGCTCGGAGCGATAAGATATATAGGAGACCGGCCCAGTATCTTGAGTCAAGGCTTTGATGAAAATGTTTTGTGAGAATCCAATTAAGGTCCTTCGCCCATATACAGTACAGACGAGCTTTTAAGGTTGCTCGTGAGCGACTTTATGCTATGCTACTATCCCCAAGCCATGGCGTAGCAACTACGATGGCTTGGATGAGTCGTAACAATTTGTTCTGGCCAATGTATTCCTATCCACGTCATTGAATCAATACTTGATTTAACTTAACATAACTCGTTCTTAGTCAAATTTGGGTTCGAACTTTGTCGGGCTATTGGTAGTAAGACTTAGCTTAACTAGACCAGCCCCCAAGTCGCATGATGCATCAAGCAGGCTATATTGGCCTTTCCAAGCACATAACAACTGTTCATGACACCACTTCAATTTTTTACCGTTTTTAGATATAGAGCCCCCCCTGCGGGCTGGCTGAATTTAGAGGTTTCAACGCCACTAAGTTGATCCGAGTTAGGACCAGTGCTCCGGGGCGTTTGAAGAAATTATAGGTGTAACCGCCACAAGGAGTTGATCCGAGACGGAATCATAGTCCAGACGAGGGTGACCAGGAGGTTGTTCCGAGTAGGAACAGAGCCTTTCCGTGGTGAAAAGCGATCATAGACCGAGCTTAGCGACGCGTCGCCATAGGGTCGAGCCTCAGCGAGGTTGACCAAGGAGTATGCGTAGGAGCGAGGCCTTTCGTGGTGAAAGCGATCATAGACCGAGCTTAGCGCCGCGTCGCCATAGGGTTGAGCCTCAGCGAGGTTGACCAAGGAGTATTCCGTGAGAGCGAGCCTGCGTGGTGAAGGCGATCATAGACCGAGCTTAGCGACCGCGTCGCCATAGGGGTCGAGCCTCAAGTGAGGTTGACCAAGGAGTATTCCGCGAGGAGCCTTTGCGTGGTGAAGGCGATCATAGGCCGAGCTTAGCGCGTCGCCATAGGGTTCGAGCCTCGGCGAGGTTGACCAAGGAGTATTCCGCGTGGGATAGAGCCTTTGCGTGGTGAAAGGCGATCATAGACCGAGCTTAGCGACGTCGCCATATCCAGATCTTGAGGTGCGAGCACTTTTATCCGTTACATCCTATGTAGTTTTTACAAACTATAATTAATTCAAGATGCCTCTTCCCTCACAGGGAGGGTAAGGCGACACCTTTACATAATGGTATTTTAAACAATATTGTAATTTTTACAAAATTTCAACGATTCAATCTACCGGCTTTTATGTCTTCTCTACCATTCTTGATTGGGATGGTTATATGAGCCCCAGCGCTTAGTCTTTGTTTGAAAAAAGATGAAGTGCTCGATACCAAGCCATCCTTATCAAGGAGGACTTAGTTTTGTCATTTTGCTCCTCGAGTACTTACGCTAAGTACTTTGCTTATATTTTGCATGTTGTCCGAATCCTTCCTTATCTTGATATTAATAAAAATAGAATGCCTCCCGCCCACGTAGGGGATAAGGACAACACCCAAAACTTAATGTAAGTTCAATTTGAACATTTTAAAGTAACTACAAATAGCATGATCAAACATAATTTTCTCGCTTTCAGCTCGCGTGATTCGGTAGTAATTATTCCCTGCACTGGTGTCGTTGTCGTAATCGGTGTCATGCTTTATCACATGTTTTTGTTGTAAGAACTTCAATCCTCACGACATTCAGTTCATAGTTACAAACAAAGCATTGTAGTCATATAACAAAGGTAGGAAATCTGTCAACATAGCGAGAATAAAACGATTTAATGTAGTCAGTTTTTACTTATCTTCCCATGACAGTCATTGACGTCTTTTAGCGAGATACTGGTGATTAGTAATTGTTGCCGACTTTGTTTGTGAATGAAACGTATACCCTGGTTAATCGGTTGAGCATATCTATTTTCACCCTGTTGTTGACGCCATATTACGCAGGCATAATCACCATTAACTCAATGAACAAAACGAAAACAACTTAATGTCTCATGTCGTAACCGTCTAATAGAGCCTTTGTATTTGACTTCTCATTGAATAGCTTTTAACTTTATCTCTGCTCATTGAACCGTAAGTTACTTCTATGATGTAAGTCTAGTAGCATCATATTCCAATCGTATAATTAGAATGATATCTAAGTATGCATCTATATTATAATTTATTCATGGCTTCACTTTGAATTAACATAATCAAATCAGCATGTTTTAAAGCTAACTCACTAAACCATATGAATTCTTTCCCTACAGATTTATTATATCAGTATATATGAATATCCCCTAATAAAGAAATGATTTATCCACCAGTATAAGAACGCATAAAAAACTTGCATCCTACTTTATATTACAGGCATAAGTGCTTTCGTGAAGTGAATGTCATAACCGGTGTATAACTGAATAACTTTTAAATTCCCAGCACATGCAATGCAATATAAATAACTATTATACATTTCCTTCCTTTCATCAAACACATGGATAACAAACTCGTATATGTTTTAAAGTAGTAAACCGAGTAGAAAGTTCACAATCAGTCAAATTCAGTGAAATGGAAACTTATCTGAGTTTATATGACGACGTCGGAGGTTCTTTAGATAATACCCTTTGAATACTTCCATCAACTAGGGTGCGTTTCCGTTATTATAAATCCCGTTCATCTGCCAGGATTTGGAGATGTCAATTTCAACCGGAAATCCACTATGTTCCGAGTTAGAATCATGCCGACATCACCAATCCTCCGAACACGACCTTTGAGTTGGTGTCTTTACTAATAGGTTAGCATCAATGCCTTTTCCTAAACTTCTTATGTAACAGAAATATGTCAATTCGCTTATGTTCCATACAATGAGGTGCAAACAGACAATTGAAAATCATATGCTTTTTATTCTAGCAAAATTGGATAAGCAGTGAATCAAGTTATATAACATCGTTCTGATCCTTCAAAACACGGCATGTCGGCACTGTCTTCATGAGGTCACGCTTGGCCAGTACGCAACCTGAACCGAGATCCTCGATGTTTGATAAAATCGGTTGTACCGCGTATGTTGCAAGTTGGCGTTGCCTCGATTACATCCCGGCAGAATTCCTTTATTTCCAGCCGGAAATCCTTCTATAAAACTATTACTTGAATAGTGCCTAAATTCAATACAATGCGTGAAATATTTAGTTAAGTACGAGTATAAGCTACTCATCTTTGAATGACGAAGTTGACAGTCTGACTCAATGATTCGAGCAACATTCAGATTGTAGCATGGCTAATCATAATTGAGCAGATCCACTGACTATTATCCACTGACTATCTTCGGACATGAACTTGCTCCTCGCAATCGGCCGGGACCTTTCAATCCTGACTGCAGCTCCATTAATCAATGTCCAGCTCTTCTCTTGTGTTTATCGCAGACTTTCCGCAATGTGACAGCAACGACTACCAGCTCCATTAATCACCAGCGATCTGCGAGGATACTGTGAAGGATTGTTTCGGCGTGATACTACGCTTCCATCTTGATTGATAAATAAAGTTGTTACCATAAGAGAAATCAACAACACAAATACCACCAGAGAGATTAATAACAATAATTAGCATTATAACCATTTTAATTAGAACACACCAGCTGGTTGTGACTTAGAAAATGACAAATACAAGGATTACTTATCTTTTCAGTGATGATGTCATAATTGATTTTATTCTTCTTTGCTTGCCGACTTCACTAGATACCTCTGTATCATCTTCAGAAATGGACCCTAACAAAACATCTCATAACCGACGCTCTGAGCAGTCTGTTACGGCTTTACTTCGGCCTCACGTCCAGAAGTTCTTTGTTGATTCGTCTTGGTTTGTTCGAGTTAGACATAGTGTGGCCTTTACCACCGTCAGCGATTGTTGTAAGCAATAGCGATGTCATCGTAGCCAGGCGACGTCATTCCATACGTTGAGACAAACATCACATGATATGAGTATCCTCCCGGTTTCGCTATCTTTCCCTGTATCCTCAAGCCGACCTCATTATTGTGAGCCTTCGATTTGTAACCGTTGTAACTATCAAAAGTTTGACAAATCAAAAACGGAATCTTTATTCAGATTTCGGTTTTACCTTCACATAATGAATTCTCTAATAACCAACGACAATTAATTTATGATCTCCGTTTTTTCTCTAATTAATCATGAAAATTCAAGCGTATTCCATATAGGAGAATAAGCATAAATCTATTTAGGGATTGTCGTTACAACGATTCTGAAAATTATAAGCGGAGATTTGTAATGTGTCAATCATTCTTGTTAATAATGATGAATCAGCGGAAATTTAAGACAATCACTTATCTTTCCTGCGATGTTGGTCTCATCGTCCACCGACAATGCTTCATTTTTTCGATCAAGACATCTTGACAAACCGGAGCCGTCTTGGACGAAATGTTGACCTTTTTTTTTTTCCGAGAATTGTACTCGAGTCATCGGCCAAGCATCATCAGTTAAATCGAGACTTGTCCGGGGCGTACATGCAACCGCATCTGGTTGGGAGACCCAGACCCATCTTGACGAAATTTGACTCTTATGAACTTATCTTTTATCCCAGCCTCTTGTATCATACTCTTGCCGTCGATGGTGATCTGAGTAGGATGGGCTTGATTTGGGTACTGGCTCATCATCGTCAAACGATGACAATTAGTGCTACCGACGATTTGGGTTTGAGTACGCCGACGATCTGAATCTCTCATTTCTTGCTTTTGTCAGCTCTCCTGATCGGAGCCATTGCATGTTTTTCACAACATTCAAACACGTGGGAGTTTCCCGACCCACTCTCTCCGACCTCCGACACCGAACGAGCTTGTCCACCATTTTCCCCAGTCCAGGCTTGGTGACTATTCCGGACATGGACTTATCTATCGTCGTCGGCCAGGATCTTCTGAGTTTGATTGCGGCCTCCATTGGCTGTCAGCTATTGCCAACGAAGGTGGCCAGTTTGGAAGCAACACTTTAACAGGTAGCAGACACACTAGGCGCATACTTTTAGCATTGTACACTGAAGTAATGCTATGGACATGTACTATGTGTGCTTCATCGTACCAGATAATCTATGGACCTTAGTGAACTATTGATAAATAAAACATCGGTTTGATTTCATCGGAACCGTATGAAGGTTAACGTTTATGATACCTTGCCAGGCCTAAGGGCATTGCCTTCAAAGGACTATGGTGAGAACAGAGATTCAACGTGAATCACCTGGGGGAATGGTGATTGTTCAGGAACAATTTGTGGCCAGAAAGTTTCACGGGCCCCACGGTGGCGTAATGTTCTTGGGAAAAACTATATATATGGTCTTAAAGAGTTCGGAGGCTCGTCACGAGGGCGCATAGCCTCAAGCTACCGGTCTAGCTTACCCCGCTGTTGGGAGCCCTTATAGATGGAGTAGATATCTCCTCTTTAGTGTGTAGTTTAGAGAGGGAATGAGAGAATGAATCCTTTTCCTATGGCCCTAAGGCCTTTTTATAGCATGGCCATCATCAGCGATCATAATGATGTAACCGTCCATTAATACTTGAAACCGTCAGTTAATGAATTGTAACGTTCGTAACCGTTCCATGAATAGTATAACGGAAACCAATCCGACACCCCTTGCCCGGACAGACGTCCGGATCACATCCCGGGGCTGACCCGGTCTCCTATCCCAATTTCGGGAATCATGCCAGATAAGAGCCTTCACATCTCAGTCCGAGAACCATCCCGGATGCCTGCAAGCCCCCTCCGGCCTTACATCTCGGCTGGGAAATTTATGCATGATCAGATGAAATGGCGGTAGAGACTTTCAAAAGAAGAAACTGAAATATATAAATGTCTCTTCCTATTCTTGGACTTTTGAAAAACAAGAAGAAAATAATTAATTACTCCACTTAGAATTAAATGAAATAAAAAGTCTCTTCCATTCCTTGTTGTGAGCAATCTTAATTGCTACAATTCCTCATATTGGCAAATACCCAGTTTGCCCCTTAAATTCTCAAACTGATTGGCATCAAGAGCTTTAGTAAAAATGTCAGCCAGTTGAAGTTCAGTGACTACATGTTCCAATTTAATCACTTTCTCTTCCACAAGGTCTCTGATGAAGTGATGTCTAATGTCAATGTGCTTAGTTCTACTATGTTGTATAGGATTCTTAGATATATTAATAGCACTCAGGTTGTCACAGTACAATGTCATGACATCCTGTGTGACATTGTACTCAGTCCACATCTGCTTCATCCAGACCATCTGAGAACAACTGCTACCAATTGCTATGTATTCAGCCTCAGCAGTGGACAAGGACACACAGTTTTGTTTCTTGCTGAACTAAGAGACAAGATTGTTTCCCAAGAAGAAGCATCCTCCAGAAGTGCTTTTTCTATCATCAGCACTACCAGCCCAATCAGCATCACAATAGCCAGACAGAATTGGCTCACATCCATGAGAATACAGTATACCATAATTGCAAGTTCCACTCACATACTTCAGAATTCTTTTCACCTGATTGATGTGACTCACTTTACGTTCAGCTTGATATCTTGCACATACCCCAACAACAAATGCAATGTCAGGTCTGCTGGCTGTTAAGTACAACAAGTTTCCTATCATGCTTCTATACAAGCTTTGATCAACATTTTCTCCACTTGTGTATTTGGATAACTTTAAATGAGTAGGTGCAAGAGTCCTTTTATGGCTGACATTCTCCATTCCAAATTTCTTGACAATATTCCTTGCATACTTTCTTTGTGAAAGAAATGTTGAGTCTTCCATCTGTGTGACTTGCAGTCCAAGAAAGTAAGTCAATTCTCCCATGAGCCTCATTTCAAACTCAGCTTGCATTTGGTTGGCAAAATGTCTCACCATTGTGTCTGACATTCCTCCAAATACTATGTCATCAACATAAATTTGAGCCACCATTATCTTTCCTCCTTCATTCTTGACAAAGAGGGTTTTATCCAAGGCTCCTTTCCTATATCCTTTGTCAGTAAGGAACTTGGTCAGCCTTTCATACCAGGCCCTAGGAGCTTGCTTCAGACCATATAGGGCTTTCCTCAACTTGTAGACATGATCAGGAAAATTTGGATCCACAAATCCTTTAGGCTGCTCTACATATACCTCCTCATTCAAATAGCCATTTAGGAAGGCACTTTTCACATCCATCTGAAACAATTTGAATTTTAGAATGCAAGCAACTCCTAGTAATAGCCTGATTGATTCCAGTCTAGCCACAGGAGCAAAAGTCTCATCAAAATCAATCTCTTCAACTTGAGTGTATCCCTGAGCAACAAGTCTTGCTTTATTTTTGGTGACAACCCCTTCTGCATCAGACTTGTTCTTGTAGATCCACTTTGTGCCAATGTTGTTTGTTCCTTCTGGTCCAGGAACTAACTCCCACACTTCATGTTGCTTGAACTGGTTCAATTCATCTTGCATTGCTCCAATCCAGTATTCATCAGTTAGAGCCTCTTTGACATTCTTTGGCTCGAACTTTGACACAAAATAAGAATTTGAGACAATTTCTCTGGATCTTGTAATGACACCACAGTTAGGATCTCCAATGATGAGTTCCTTTGGATGATCTTTCTGAATTCTAATGGAAGGATCTTTGTTAGCTTCCTCTGGTTCAGATTTTGGTGAAGTAGGGACAGGCACATCATTCTTATCAGACACTTGTGGTGATGTCTCAAACAATGTCTCAACATCATATGGGACATTATTTTCCTGATGATGATCATCAACTATGACATTAATAGACTCCATCATAACTTTAGTCCTGGAGTTGAATACTCTATATGCTCTGCTGTTTGTAGAGTATCCTAGAAAAATGCCTTCATCATTTTTAGAGTCCATCTTTCTCCTTTGATCACGATCTGTCAGAATATAACATTTGCTACCAAAAACATGGAAATATTTCACAGTAGGTTTTCTTCCCTTCCATATTTCATACAGGGTGGAAGATGTTCCCTTTCTTAAGGTGACCCTGTTGTGAACATAGCAAGCTGTATTCATTGCTTCAGCCCAAAAATGAATAGGAAGTTTCTTAGCATGAATCATTGCTTTGGCAGATTCCTGTATAGTCCTATTCTTCCTTTCCACAACTCCATTCTGTTGAGGAGTTATAGGAGAAGAAAACTCATGATTGATTCCTTCTGAGGAACAGAATTCATCAAACTTGATGTTCTCAAATTCCTTTCCATGATCACTTCTTATTCTGTCAATGCAGCCTTCCTTCTCTCTTTGGAGTCTTTTGCATAACTCTTTAAAAACATCAAACACATCAGATTTTTCCTTGATGAAGTTTATCCAGGTAAATCTGGAGAAATCATCCACAACAACATAAGCATATCTTTTTCCACCAAGACTCTCAACCTGCATAGGCCCCATCAAATCCATGTGTAGCAGCTCCAGCACCTTAGAAGTGGTCAGATGTCTTGACATTGGATGTGACATTCTGGTTTGCTTCCTAACCTGACACTCACCACAGACTCTCCCTTCATCAATATGGAGTCTTGGTATCCCTCTGACAGCCTCCATGGAAATGATCTTTTTCATTCCTCTGAGATGCAAATGACCAAGTTTTTGGTGCCACAATTTCACCTCCTTTTCATCTTTGTCTGTAGAGCACACAGAAGACAGGTTGGTGTTCTCAGACTCCCACATGTAGCAGTTGTCCTTTGATCTGACTCCTCTCATAACTGCTTCTTGTTTTTCATTGATTACAAGACATTCAGACCTAGTGAAGTTGACTTTGAATCCCATATCACATAGTTGACTTATGCTTATGAGATTAGCAGTCAAACCTTTTACCAGCAACACTCCATTTAGGTTTGGAACTCCAGAACAGTCTAAGTTTCCAACACCTTTGATTTCTCCTTTAGCTTCATCCCCAAAAGTAACAAAACTGGTAGAATGAGGTTTGACATCATTGGAAGATTTTGATTCAGTCATATGCTTAGAACACCCATTGTCAAAGTACCAGTCTTCCTTGGCTGACACTCTAAGGGAAGTGTGAGCTATCAGAGCTGCAATCTTCTTCTTCCACTGTTGAGTGTAGGATACATTGTTGATCTTAGGCTTGACATAAGGAACTTGATTAGGATATCCATGTAGTCTAAAGCAAAAAGGTTTTATGTGTCCAAACCTCCCACAATAATGACATCTCCATCTTTGAAACTTTTTCTTCATGTTTCTTTGATCTTGATGTTGTACCCAATGTAGCGACATCTGCTTTGACATTGGTTTATTAGGTCTGTTCTTCTTTTTGTTATCAGCAAATTTCTTTGCCTCCACATATCCTGAGCCAGACCTATTTCCTCCCTTGTGGTATAACATCTTCTTTGACATTGATTTTCCAGATCTGTTCTTCTTCTTGTCACCAGTGGGTTTTTGCGACTTCATATCCGGACCACTTATTTCACGCATTCGTCAGTGAAGGATTTCCTCCAACTTATCGATGCGGATGTCAACATTTTGACTTGACATCTGATCAAGTTTGGGTTTAACACTATAATTTCCTTTGAGGTGACTTATAGTAGCGTGTTTTCCTTCTTCTCGACCTCGACTTTACATTCTCGACTTTCAACTTCACAATGACTTTTACATTTCTCATTTTTGACATACTTCACCACTTCTTACACGACTTCTTGTAGGTTTCAAAGCTCTTCAAATGTCACTTCCTCATCACTAGAATCCATATCAAAATTGCACTCCAGAGAGCGGTGACAAGTTTGGTGCTTCTTCTTGATTCACTTCGAGTCACCATCGGACCAAGTGACGCCATTCCTTTCTTTTGTTTCTTTAGAAAGGTAGGACATTCAGCTCTAATATGCCCATATCCTTCACAACCATGACCTGGATTCCTCTGCTTTGACTTCCTTTTCTTGACTTGGATCTTCTGGAGTCATAAGATCTGCGATGTCGGATGGAATGTTCTTGACATTGGACCTTGACTTTGGATCAATTCTCTTGATGAGTTTGTTGAGTGTCTTCCAAGCATAGCTATCGCTTGGATATATTCTCTTCATCATCCTCCTTGCATTCCTCTTGATTATTGGATACAAGGGCTATGCTCTTGTTCTTCTGTCAACATTTTCACGATCCCCATCTCAAATGTCAAGAGATCCAACAAGTTCTTCCACTTTCAGGCTGATATCACGAGCTTCCTCTTTAGCGTCACTTTCATTGCAAACCTTTTAGGCAAGGATCAAGAATCTTTCTCACCACTTTTCTTGACATTTTTCTCCCGGTGCTCACGAGGTGTTGGTAATCTCCAAGATATTCATGTGAAACTCATGAATGGTCTCATCTTCCTTCATCTTCAAATTCTCAAATTTGGTAGTGAGCATCTGAAGTCTTGACATCTTCACCTTGGATGTCCCCTCATGAGTAGTTTTGAGAGTGTCCCAAACATCCTTGGCCAGCTCACATTGATGTACTAGTCTGAAGATATTTCTGTCAATTCCATTGAATAAGGCATTCAATGCTTTAGAGTTCCCCAGTGCTAGCTCCTCTTCTTCTTTGCTCCATTCTTCCTCAGGTTTCAAGACAGAAGTCCCATCTTTCTCAAGCTTGGTGGGATGTTTCCATCCTTTGTCAGCAGCTCTCCAAGCTTTAATATCTAGTGACCTCAAAAACCATACGAGGTTTCCGGTAATCATAATTAGATCCATCCGGTATGGGTGGTCTACCTCAATCCTCCTTCCTTATCCATGGCGAAACTATTATCCCTAGATCTCACCCAGAAATAGCAGGCGGGTGCTGCTCGATACCAATTGAAATTCACGGCAGCGTGATCGTGAGAATGTTATGACACGATGTCGACACTCTGTAAAATTCACGATGAATTCAAACGGTAAAGAACACAATAAATTGTTTACCCAGTTCGGTGTGTAACTACACCTACATCGGGGCTACCAAGCCAGGAAATTCACTATTAGTATAATTAATTGGGAATAAACCAACGGTTTATCTCCTTCATTAAAACCTACCCAATAAAACTTCAATCTAAGTCCTACTTAGACCTGAGTTCCTACTCACTCCCCCTCAATCACAGCAGTGATATCAACCTATTGATTAATTGAATTGTGAAGACACTCTTCAATAAACAAACTTGATTTTGTTTCAAAGCTTTAATCAAGAGACATAACACTCGTGCTTCAAAGCTTTGAGTGATAAACAACCCTTACAACCAAATCCTAGTCCAAGAAACTTATCAATTGATAGTTGCTTGGCTCACAAGAGTAACTAGAATTACACAAATACAACCTGCTAAATCTTCAATACAGTTCAAGAGGCGCAGCAGCAGTGTAAGGGATCTTTTTCTTATTATAGAAGCAGTCCTGAAGCTTCAGTTTTTGGGCTTCCATAATAATAGCTAGGGTTCACTTAATTAATCCTAAAGACTTGGTCTTTTCAACAACCAATTTAGGTTTAACTAAGATTAACCAATTTAGCCACGTGAGCATGTAATCTAATAACATATAACAATAATAAAACAGCTCAACAAATTTCCTAAAAACTCACAGGAAAAATAGATTCTGCAGAACAGTAAATGTCACACAGAATGTCATAACATCTGTTAGGACATCAGTCAAACTTCTGCAGAATTCCAGCACAGTACTTGCTTCCAATTCTGAGCTGTACTTAAACATCCTTCTCATGTAGGATTTATCTTCAATCTCTAAATGTCATGACATTTATCAAGACATTTCCATAGTCTAGTTTTACCAAAAATTAATGTCAACATAAAACACTTACAAACTCCCCCTTTGGCACATTTTTTGGCTAAAACAAACTAAGTTATCAGAGTACCCATGCAGCAGAAGAAAACAAACTAGTCTAGGCTATCCTAAGCTATAAATACCAGAACCTAGAGAAGATAAATTCTACCCATAATTTTTCATACAATAGCCCACATATACTTCTCCCCCTTTTTAGCCTCAAAAGGGCCAAAGAAACCAGTACAAATTGCCCCAACATTCATCATATAAAAAAGTACCATCATAGTTAAAGTTACAATTCTGTCAAATTAATACAATTATCCAAAACAACATAATAAAGAGATAGCAGAGCAAAGTTAACATTAAAACAATAAAAACAGAAACAACAATCAACAAGAAACAGGCCTCCAGCTCAAGTGTTTTCTTCTCCTGAAGAAGCACTGTGGAAAGAAGCATCTTCTGAACTTCCTTCAGCATCAGTCATTTGAACATCATCAGCATCAGCATCACCAGCTAACCCTTCATCCTCAACCTCTGTGTCCTGCTCCTTTTCCAGTTGAGAGATCAGTTCATCAAGGCTATGCTTCCTTGCTTCAAGCTCCTTGCAGGTTGCTTTCAGCACAACTAAGACAGTTGCCTTCTGAGAATTTGCCTTGACATTGGATGTCTCACCAGATGTCATGACAATGTCTGAGACATGTCTTCCTTGAAAGATCTTGTAATGAAATCCAAGTGCAGGGGCTCTTTTGCAAACTGTATCTCTTTCAACCAGAATATCAGGATATTGATCCATTATAATTCCACACAGGAGGGAGGGAAAGGCTATTGGTCCTTTAATTGCATAGCTTTCAACATGTTTGAGGGTTTGCTCAAAAATGTAGGTTCCATAGTCAAATTTTGCTTGAGTACCTACTGCAAATATGAATTTGCCCAGTTCAATAGAGATGGTTGACTTGCGATTTGTTGGAACCCAGTTAGCAGCACCTATTTTGTGCAGGATGGCAAATTTGACACTCAGTTTGCTGGCTGTGAGTTTTCCTTTCAGAGGCCAATGCTTCACCTTCTTAGCAGTGATTGTTTGACAGATTTGGTTATCAGTTTCCTCAAGCTCTGGCTGAGCATCATCTGATCTCCCCAAGAATCTGTAGACCACACTTAGAGAGAACTTTACTTTTCTCCCCCTTACATACACAGTCTTATAATCTGCATACCTCCCATCACCATAACCACTTGACAAGTTCACAATGAACTCCTTTACCAGCACATCATAGCAGTTTGAAAACTTCACCACAGTCTTCATTAGTCCTGCTTCTTTAATCAGATCAACAACCTCCTTGCACTCAAGGGCACTCTTATTCAGCTCCCTTTCCAGAGCAATCCTTTTCAAGCACACATACTTCCACCTGCTTGCATTCTCAGGGTGGTGGAAAGATATGTTGTCAATAGCCACTTCAGGGACTTTGGGCAGTTTCCCAAGAGATGGCTTTTTCTTTGGATGAATGTGTGAGACATTCTCCTCAACATCAAACTCAGAGTCTTGATCAGTCTCTGAAGGTTGAGGTACCTTCCTCTTCTTCATAATTGGTGTTCTCTTGGGTCTAGAGCCACCACCAACAGTTTTTACCCTACTCTTCTTTGTAGAGGGCCCAACCTTGTTGTTCTTCTCATCCTTATGAACATCTTCAGCAACCTTTTCTTTAACAGGACTCTAAGAGGCAGCCTGTTTCCCTTTCCTTCTCATCATCCTCTTAGCAATGCTTGGATTGACATTGGCAATGAGGTCATTGTCTGAGAATTCTTCATCCAAGTCAATGACAGGGGGTTCCACTAAATTTTCAGAGTCTTTAACTGGAGAGTTTTCCAGATTGTCACTGATTGGTTTTGTTCTTGCAGAAAAAACCTCGTTAAAGATATTTTAGGGATTTGGAAGCTCAAGTTTCGTAACTCAAGTTCCAAGCTTATGATTGTCTTGCTTATCCCGCTGGCGGGAGCCCTATTTTATATATGTCCTTCCATGGAGCCATTCTTCCCCTTCCGTAACTGCCCTGATGCATTTAACCATGGCTTGAAGGCAGGAAGTTAACTGTTACAGCTTGTGATGATTCATTATGTAACGTCTCATAAAGGCTCTTAGGATTCTTCAAGCCCTAACTGATAACGTCTTACTCCACCCGGGCCTCCAACTCGGATAAACCGACGAGATACATCTCGGGGCCGATCCGACCCCATTCTCCCACCCCGGGATCCAGGTCGGATAAGAACCTCGTCCTTGGGTCCGAGACCTATCTCGGGTCCTGGCATTCCTCTTTCCAGACTACTATCTCGGCTAAGGATTTTATGCATGATCAATTATTAACCAACTAATTGTAACCAAGGGGTTTAGGTTTTGATTTAGAAAAACTAATTTTAATTAACAGAAAGTGATTATAAAATTAATCCAATCTACTGTTTTCGATTTCCGGGTTATCGTTGGTTTTTACCTTACCAATTCCCTAAGCGTCTTCAATCTCTATTCGATTTCAATACCAATTGACAAGCGCAATAGATATAAAACATATTCAATTCATATTCAGAATTAAGCAAACAGATTAATACAATCGCGAATTAAGCAAACACGATATAGAAACGTGATTTAACGACAAAGCGACATAAACAACAATTAAAAGTTAGGAATAGAATCATACGAATTTAATTAATACATTCCACGAAATAACAGATAAATCAAATTCAATTTCATAGAATATAATTGAAATAGAAACAAAATTAAATTGATAGAATAAAAACCTCAAAGCGTTTTGGAAACTCGATTATAGTAGATCGACTTTAGATGTTTAATTAGTCATCATAATCGTAAAAAGCAAAAGTTATATCATCCAAAGAAGGTACAAGAACAGTAACCGACTGTCTTAGATAACAGGAAAATAAGAAATTCGGGTCATAAATCAACTGGGTCAAAAACCGGCCCAAAACCGATCAAAAACTTATTATTTTTTATGTTTAAAACTTCAACGAAAATTATGAGGCATCTACAGTCTGAATCAGCTTCTGGCTTCAACATGAAATTTTTAGCTCTCTTCCTCAGCTTTCCAGAAAGTATTATAACTCCTCAACATGATTCTCGAAGCTCCAGTTATATATTTTTATGTGAAAGCTGCAAATGTTGAAAATAAAATACTTGATTTAATTAAGTGCAAAAATAAATTTAATAATAAAAACACGCTAAATTAGAAAAATAAAAAAGTAAACAAAGAAAATGCCTAAGTATAATAGTAGGAGAATGTGCACAAATATGTACTGATCAATGTTCGATGACACCATCTTTCCTCCAAATGGATATTCGTTGATGTAAGGTCGATGGCATTGTCTCTATCCTGGGGATCCATCCACGTCCTAACAGTACATTAAAATTTGCTTTAGAATTATTGACCATAATAAGAGTCGACCTGATAGTTGTGCCGAATACAAATTAGACCTGAAACACTCCCAGAATGTTGTTGGTTTTTCCCTTATAGTTGGATAAAACCATGTTATGTGATCAAAGACCAGTTCCGCACTTTCCCATCTTCTTGAACAAAGAATATGTCATCAAATTCACAGTTTCCCCAATCGACGAACACTTTGTTGACTATCATTCAATCTACTTTCTCTCTAATAAACAAGGGTTTGAGGTAACACAACATGTCTGGACTTGGTTTCTCAAAAATTGTATTATGTTCTTCCATCACACTACTATGCATAACATAGCAGCATAATGGTTTTTCGTTAGTGTCATTTGGCACGTAGTTGTGCTTATTTTCAGACACTTCAGATACCCTGTCGAATTCAGCATGCAAAACAGATACAATGCCACAATGGAGGATAAAGTCTTTACCCTAATCATCACCAACCATATCGTCTTCATATGGGTCATAATCGTCTCATTCCTCCTCTGGGAGAGGTTCATACTCCTCTTCTTCTTTGTTCTCATCTTCGGTCATGGAAGTGTACTCCACACTCTGTGTCGCTACTACCTCCTTACTCCCTAGAGGTGTTATTCTCATTACCAATCTCTGATTTGCGGTGATTTTTTCTTTTCGGCTCAACCTCTATCTCTGATATGTATTCTGAGTAACACCCTGACAACTTTGTTGGCTCTTATTTGTTTCAGATTTTTGATAGGCCCTTATAATCTTCCTATCTTTCAGAGTTTTGTTCGGTCTTATTTTTTATGTTGATGCCTCATTTGCAGCTTTCTTGTTCCTCTGGTAACGTCTCTACGTTGTTAAGTTCATTAGGTTTTTCCCCTTATAATTTGGAGAAACTTGATATCCCTTAGTTTTCGACTTCTTCTCTTGAGCCTCAGTCTCCTGAACCATAACTCTCCATTATGGTCTTTTTCCTCCTCTCTGATTCAGTAGCTCCACCCATTTCTCCTATGGAATGTTCGATGAAGGACGAAAAGTCTTCTGTCGAGGCTACTGAAATTTCCTTTGATATTCTTTATTGCATCAGGGAACCTCTTCTTTGTCCAAAACGAACCTTGGTACTGGAGGCTTCTTTTCTTTGATAGCTTCTTTTACTCCAGCTTCGTATTTTTTAGCCGCATTCTCGTCATAAACAACATTACACCTTGGACATAATCTGGCCTTTGACACATTTAGTTTGCATTTTTCCTGAAAGTCAGCCAAACTTTCCTCAGGCTGAGGATAAACTAATGACAAGTCATTTTTCTTTGTCTCGTCAAGGATGTCAGTATCCTCGATCATCATGAATCCATTGTCGAAACCCTCAGTAGCTTCAACCATCATGCACTCATAAGGTTCTGCGAATAGAGCCTCACCGACTTTCAATGGATCGATATCCACCTGCATTTTTGGCTTTTCGCCAAAGTGAAGCATGCTTTCCTTCAAAGCTTTTTTTACCAAATCTCTGGAAAAAAACATATTGAGATATTTTATGACCAAGAAAATTATGAAATTTGCAAAATCCCCCTTTCTTCTTTTGTTCTAAAGGGGAATTCTTTAGACCCAGAGGCACAATAATTTGGCCATTGTTGCTGCGGTATAGCGGCAAGCAAAGAGTAAAGTATTATTTTTACCGGGTGATATATACCGCTTAGGTTATATCGTATCGTGTCCACAGAGATTGGTTATTGATTCGTCGTTCGACAATTCTACCGTTAATGAGTTTGAGATTAAAAGAGATGAAAATAAAAGACAAAAGGTAAATGAACAAAAAGTATACAGGATAGACAGCTTGTCTGGAACGAATGTAAACTACCCGTCATAGACTTAAATCTACCACCCATGTCATACTCGGCCTACGATACTCGTCCGTGTCATCACATACCTCTCACAACCTAAGCTATTTCTAACCCAAATTGAGATTCCTTCCGAATCACCTAGATATCCATTTATGGCTTACCTCGACAACCAGAAGTCAACTGCGTCACCTCCATACCCATCTTTGACATACTTCACCAACACAGAGGCATTAAGTTCAGATACTCCATAGTGAATGTCAGCTCTAAACCCATTTCAAGCATTCAGAAACTAACAAATGATCATCCTAGGAAAGAATCTAAGCAATCTATCTCTAGTAAAGCTCAAATCCCTAACATAGAGTAAAAACCTAAGACAATCACCAACACAAATTCGTAAAGCAAACTTTATACAACGTCAAGGGCGACAAATATACATGAGTTATGAGTAGATATACATACAAAACCCAACAAAAGAGATTACAAAGAGAAGAGAAGAAGAGGAACCAAACATTTATTGGTTTGTCAACACCAATCGACGAGAGATTCGACTCCGGATCATCCAAATGCAAGCTCCAATGTTGTTTTCTAAGCTCTCTAGACCAAAAAATGATGTTGATGGTGTTGGGACTCAAAAATACCCAACCCATGACCTAAAAATGTGTTTTTAGCCCCTTTTAAAGAATTCTGATATCGCAGGGCGCGCTAAGCCCGGTATTTTCGTGCTAAGCGCGGTCTGTGTTGTTCCGAAAAAATAGCATCTTATTTTTGCCATAACTTGAGAAACGTAACTCGGAATTACGCCCGGTTTGAAGCGTTGAAAAGCTTATTCAATGCTCTATCTAACCATGGATAAATATCAATCAAATTGATGATTTGAAATATTTGAAAAACTCATTCTTTGCTTTATGTGTTCTCTTTTATTGCTCAAAATCATGCGTTTGAAGTCGTGTCTTCGTCACTTTATTACCCAATGTTCCAATTATGAATGAATACCTATAAAAGAGATGAAAAATCAATATTTACACAAAAAATCAATTATTCTATTATGTACACATTTATACAAAAAACGGGGGATTTATTCGAAGAATATCAACAAAAGAATCGATAGGTGCCACTAAACATATATACAAAATAACTAAATTTTGGCACTTATCAACTCTCCCCAACTTGAAACATTGTTTGTGCTTAATCAAAGTCAAATAACTCAAAGAAACAAAGAATGATAATCAAATAATCACGAATCAACAAGATTTGAAAACGGAAAACAAATGTATGGTTCATACGAAAACGTACACGCAAAATACTTACTTACCACATTCCTACAACGATAACATATAAACGAAACAAATCCTAAGTACAAAAATCATGCAAAACATTCTAAAACAAAACAAGCTCAATCATGAATCACACCTAGCAAAAATTCATCGGTAGATGAAGAACACACAAAGGTGAGGAATAAAAAACACTCCTCCACAATCTTGCAAACAATAGACTAAATTATGCATTCATCCAAAAACGTATTGAAAATACAAATGCAAGAATCACAAGGGCTTTTCAAGGTTGTAATGTGGCTTGGTTAACAAACAAGTGATAAGTCCTAAAGCTAATCGAAACAAAAACTTGCCTAAACCCATGGGAGTGATCAACTCACAAAGTTTCAAACAATACAATTTCAATCAAACTTCTTCTTCATCACAAATTTCATACCAAAACACATTACTTATTAACACAACATTATTCATACTCTTTTTGTTTTTCATTTTCAAAGTTTTTCTCTTCTTTCTTTCTTTTTCTAATCTTTCTTTTTCACATTTTTTTTCTTTCTTTTCTTTTCTCTTAACCTCATACCAACCACAATATAAGTATATAAACATTTCTCTCTCCAACTTGAATTCAACCAACATTAATGTGTGAATACTCCCTACTTTCTAAGGCAAGGTAAAAATCCATACAACAACATATAGTTGAGGGTTCAAGAAACAAAGAAATCAACATCCATACAAAAAAAGTGAATTGACACTCATAGACAAGCATCAAGTTCAAATAAACATGGATATTGATAAAAGTTCAAAGGGGTTACAAAGGTTCACACACTCACAAGGTGAATTGAATATTTGGCCAAGGTAGTTATGCTCAAAATTAACAAAATTCCTTGATCATTTTCTTGCAATCATAAAATCAACACAAAACAAAAGATTAAGCATAATAAAATCCAGTTAAAACAAGAATGTGGACTCTCATATGTAAACAATGGAAAGCTTCCTCACATTTATGGGTAAAAAGGAAACTAAAGTGATTCAATTCATGAGCAAGTAATGTAAAAAGAATGAATAGCATGGTAATTATACAAATGATAAATTTCCGAAACATGTTATGCTATAGAAAGTGATAAACGAGTACCTGACGTGTAGCAACTTTGAAAATTATCATTACCATACATCCGCGAGTTGAAACGATCAAACTCGGAAAATCACCAAAAAAGTCTTCAAGTTACCGGACCAAAATTTGAGTCCAAACAACAACAAAAGAATTAGAAAAACAATATTTACAACAAACAAATCTCCTCAAGCTAAACACAACAAGCTCGAGAAAAACATAATTTACGTACGAAACAAAAGCAAATTACGATACGAAAACTTGGTGACAAAGAATTAACAAGTTGAAAAGTGAAGATTTAAAATTAAGAGCAAGTCCTATTTCAACTTGTTAAAACACAAGTCACCACACACATAAACAAACATAAAGAAATATGCTTGTTTTACGTCGTAAGCTCGGCCTTTATTGTGCGAGCACTAGTAACCTCCTCTCGTCATGCCATGGTATTGCCACACCGCGCAAACCTAAAGAAAGTGTTCTAACATTCACACAACAAACGTTATGAATACGAGACAATTCACAACATCACATGAAAGCTAAGAAAATCACAAATATGTACAAGTATGGAAAGTAAACACAACATGTACAAGTAACATATACAAGTTCATATACAAAATCCTATACAACATATACAATAATTACAAAACTCAAAAACAACGGAATTATCGCAATACAGAAACAATAAAACCAATCTCCGGCAACGGCGCCATTTTGTTGCTGCAGTATAGCGGCAAGCAAAGAGTAAAGTATTATTTTTACCGGGTGATATATACCGCTTAGGTTATATCGTATCGTGTCCACAGAGATTGGTTATTGATTCGTCGTTCGACAATTCTACCGTTAATGAGTTTGAGATTAAAAGAGATGAAAATAAAAGACAAAAAGCAAATGAACAAAAAGTATAAAGGATAGACAGCTTGTCCGGAACGAATGTAAACTACCCGTCATAGACTTAAATCTACCACCCATGTCATACTCGGCCTACGATACTCGTCCGTGTCATCACATACCTCTCACAACCTAAGATATTTCTAACCCAAATTGAGATTCCTTCCGAATCACCTAGATATCCATTTATGGCTTACCTCGACAACCAGAAGTCAACTGCGTCACCTCCATACCCATCTTTGGCATACTTCACCAACACAGAGGCATTAAGTTCAGATACTCCATAGTGAATGTCAGCTCTAAACCCATTTCAAGCATTCAGAAACTAACAAATGATCATCCTAGGAAAGAATCTAAGCAATCTATCTCTAGTAAAGCTCAAATCCCTAACATAGAGTAAAAACCTAAGACAATCACCAACACAAATTCGTAAAGCAAACTTTATACAACGTCAAGGGCGACAAATATACATGAGTTATGAGTAGATATACATACAAAACCCAACAAAAGAGATTACAAAGAGAAGAGAAGAAGAGGAACCAAAAATTTCTTGGTTTGTCAACACCAATCGACGAGAGATTCGACTCCGGATCATCCAAATGCAAGCTCCAATGTTGTTTTCTAAGCTCTCTAGACCAAAAAATGATGTTGATGATGTTGGGACTCAAAATACCCAACCCATGACCTAAAATGTGTTTTAGCCCTTTTAAAGAATTACGATATCGCGGGCGCTAAGCCGGTATTTTCGTGCTAAGCGCGTGCATCTTGTTCGAAAAAATCGACATCTTATTTTGCCATAACTTGATAACCGTAACTCGGAATTGCACCCGGTTTGAAGCGTTGGAAAGCTTATTCAATGCTCTATCTAACCATGGATAAATATCAATCAAATTGATGATTTGAAATATTTGAAAAACTCATTCTTTGCTTTATGTGTTCTCTTTTATTGCTCAAAATCATGCGTTTGAAGTCGTGTCTTCGACACTTTATTACTCAATGCTCCAATTATGAATGAATACCTATAAAAGAGATGAAAAACTATCAAATGATAAAATATTTACACAAAAAATCAATTATTCTATTATGTACACATTTATACAAAAAACGGGGGATTTATTCGAAGAATATCAACAAAAGAATCGATAAGTGCCACTAAACATATATACAAAATAACTAAATTTTGGCACTTATCAGCCATCAGATACCAACAAATCAAATATTTCATCACACTTTTTTATATAAAAAATGTAAGTTTATGTATTGTCCTTGCCATTTTTCTCAGTCTCGACGAGATTCTTCTCGTTCGACGGCCTTAGTGGTTTACAAGCATACAAAGGTTCAGGCTGGAGTTCAACCACATTAACCTCAATTTCTTCAACTAAACCGCTGTCAGCTGAAGAATAATCTTCAGTAGTTACATATGCAATCTTCCCTTTCTTTGGATACTTGTTAGCTTTGGCCTTCTCTTGATATTTGCCAGCTTTGGCCTTCCCATCTTTCAAGTTTTCAAACCCTAATAGCTAACAACGCCATATCTCTCAAGTATTGAACATCTAGCTTTTTCCTAATCAAATAATCTAGGAAATTCGTAACCATCTCAACTAATTTGTGTTCTGGGGCTTGAGTAAAGCATTTGGCTTTCAAAAGTCTAAACTTATTTAGGTACTGGTCGATTGACTCAACAGCCTTTTGTTTAGCCCCAGCAAGTTCTATCAGACTAATTTTTGACTGCCTCATGTAAAACTGTTCATGGAACAATGTCTCTAATTGATTCCACGTGTGAATCGACTGGGGAGGTAGTCTTGTAAAACAAGTAAACACATTTTTCGACAGGGAGCTCAGTAAATATTTTAATTTCATATCCTCATTATTGGCTATATCGTTGTCTTCAGTTTGATATCTGGCAACATGTTCAACAGTGGATTCTTCCGTATCCCCTGTAAACTTAGTAAATTTAGGGACTTTCAAACCCCTAGGTAATTCAGTTTCTAGAAAAAATAAAGTAAGGGAAAAGAATATTTTGGTCTCTGAGAACCAACATTCATCCCATTTCGAACCATATTTTACTCGACAATGGCCTCTAGGTTTTGTTCCCCAACCACCGCCTCTCGTCGAACATGTTTGGCCACCCGGTCGGTATTCTGGTTTCGATCCACTATCACCACTGAGGGTTGTTGGAACACCCTAGGTATAGGATCGACACATTGGGGAATCAGTGGTTCTTATCCGACTATTTCATCGACCACCTCCTCATACTGCACTAGTTCCTCATGAAGGGGCGGTGCAGCTTGTCAAAATGGTACTCTTGGAGAAACAAGGAAATCACTAATACGAGTCATTTGAGTTTCTAAAGTCTGATAACTCTGCACCAAATTCTAGATCAATGATCTTAATATAACACTCATATGTTGAGTAAGGATATTGACCATTTCATGATTACTTTCATCCATCTGCTGCCTTATAATTGCAACGGTACTTGGGGTGAAAATATGTATCATTTGGTAGGAAAATCCCAATTCAATCGAACAACCAAATTGATTACCCAACAACCCTGAGGCATGATACGGGGAAAATGTTGACGTACAATTTTCGCCAAATGCCGAACTAGTACTATGCAGGCCTGCCATTATCGTCATTGGCATTATGTATTCATGTTTAACATTATGCGTATCTCTTACAAAACTAGGCACATACTTCTCAGAAGTTGTGACCACACCATTGTGTGTATCTCTTGTAAAACTAGGCACATATTTCCCAGAAGTTGTGACCATTGTTGTCCTTACAGTTATTAGCTGAGTTGTGGTGACTATGTTCGGGGAAGTCGAGACACAACCACAAAACTTGAATCCATACTCGCCTCCGCACTAGTATTTCCTCCCAGGGTTTGATCCCTTTCAGGAGTTCTAGGAATAACATGACACTAACAACCTTGATAGCTCTCTTTACAACACCATTTCACCCTTACAATATTGTGTTTAAGGAGCAAAATACATTAATTCATTCGATTGATAACACATAAATGTATCGTATATTTAGCTGGATTTACTTAAGTTATTTCCCATTTTTTATCTTAATTTAATTGCATTGAATTGCTATTACGCTAGTATTTATTTATTTTGCAGATATTTAATTAAATGAAGAATTTTCGAGAAAAGAAGTAAAAATGGAGGAGACATGAAGAAAAACGCTCAAAATATAAAAGAAAAGATAAAAGGCCCAAGTAAAGAAGCAAAGCTAGGCCCATCAGCCAAACTTTCCATCATCACCCCATGATCTTTTCAACTTCCCACTTTTCCACTTATTTCTCCACTTTCTCCATTATCATCACTACTTCTCTCATGATAACTGTCATACCCCAATTTTTGACCTAATATACCACCTTACATTTGCATCATTGCATCACTAACAGTTCAGACAGCATTAATCGGGTATAGCATTCACAGGTCAAAATTAGGGTTTCATAAGATTTTCATCTGATTCAAGAGGCAACCAATTAGGGTTTGAGTTTTTCTCATCTCATTTGATCTATCTTGATCAAATCATCAACCTCTGATCATCAGGTACCTAATTTTCTCACAGATCAATCGAGGATCGACCAATTAGGGTTTTGATCGAGCATGAGTATTCTCTGACTTTTTGAGCAAGAAATGACTTTTTTGGATAGAGATTGGTCATTATATCTTAGATACAACATCTTGACCTAATTTTTGGATTCAAAACATCACAGAAGTTCACAGACTTCATCAGTCAATGTCAGAATCATCTGATGAATTTTCATCTGCACTGAAAAGTCAAACTTTGACTTTTGGTCAAATTTTTCAAAACAAAACTTTTCCCATCATCAAAATACTTCAAATGATCCATCATGATCATAAAAAATCAAAGAATTTGAAAAAGTCAACAAAAAGTCAAAAGTTTTCATACTTAGAAAAATTTCTAAGTGTTAAAATTTCTTATTTTTTCCAAACTTCATGCCATTTTTTCACCTAGTCCCAATTTGAATTGGAAAAAACTCAAAACATGAAAGTTGTAGCTTGTGAAACAAGCTTTCCAAAATGTCCAAGAACTCTCAAATCCATGGAGTCTAGCTATACTTTTGAAATTGAAACATAAGGCTTCATGAACTTGATTTTTCAAAAGTCAAAACTTCAATTATAGGTCATTTTGAGATTTCTTCATCTAGAAGCAATACAAACTTGCCAAATTGATCATTGAGCTGATAAATATCAGCTAGATATAATTGAGATTGGATGGAATCAAATTGAAGATTTTTCACACATGGTAAAAAGAGGAAACTTCCTTTTTCTTTTGAAAAGTCATTCTTACCCCTTAAGGCATCTTTGATTTTCCAATTGCCATGTACTCTTGCCTAACATTTCAGAACTATTTGCCTATAAATGGATCACAATTTCAAGTCAAAAACCACACCAAAGCAATGCAAATCCATGCTTTCTCTCTTCTTACTTGAAAATCAAGAAACATAGTGATGTTGGAGAAACTTTGCATTTTTGAAAAATTGTGAATAAACATAAGATCTTTGGTGTCAAATACATTCCATAACCAATTTTAAACTTGTTTGAATCATAAAACTAGCACAAGAACAAGTAAAAATCAGAAATCACTTTTCATCTTTCCAAACTTGTACAAACTGCCATAACCATCGAATTGATAGTTTGGCTGAAGCAATTGGTGTCCTAATGATTCAAACATCATCTATGAACTTCATATACATGGTCCAGATCAATAACCAACATCTGTAATAACTCTAACATCAAAATCGAAGTTCCATTTTCAGCTGATGTAGGTGGACTTGGCTGGACTGATTTGGGAAGATTCAAGGCAAGCAGATCATCCATTTAGCTTCCATACATGTCGATGATGCTGTAGCAATCCACAAACAAGTTCTGGAAACACGTTTATACCTTCTTCGATCTCCACTTTCACAGGTATGAATACGAACTGTGATATCCATATTCTTTGAATTTAAATGCAAAAATTCTTGGTCGATCTCTTTCTGCACTTATCACGATCATAAGCCCTCAAGAAAATCAAAGAATCATTAACTGTGCATCATTTAATTTGAAATCTTAGTTTCTAGGGTTCTTCGTATTCCCAGAAATTCAAACATGCTAGGTTGAAAATAAATGCAATTAACATATACCATCGTGTTCGTTGTTCAAAATCGATCAGTTTTCATTTTTACTTCGTCCAATTTCGTTGAGAAACAAGGATTTTGGCATGGTTTGAGGAATCTGAGGATCAAAGAGAACGAAGAACACTGCGCGCGTGTTCTTGAGTTTGAATATTTAAAATTTCCAATCTTATGTTTACACGTGTTTTGATCCACTAAACACCAAGGCGCGTTTGTCCCAGTGGTAGCTAGCTTGCCCTTAAGATTCTTTGCCACGTAGCTACCCAATGGTCATGGGTTCAATCCCTCTCAAGACCATTCTTTTTCAAAACCTTCATATTTTTTCATGTTTTTTACAAAACTTTCACATTTTTTTAACCAATCAAAACTCCTTATTTTAAGGTGATTTTTTAAACACTTGTCAATAAATACATCTATTTTATGATTATGCAAAAATTTTCAGAAAAAACTTTCATCTGATTATATTTTAATCGAGCCGAAAACGACGTTCTGAGCACTTTTTCAAACCTCCTTTTAAGGTGAATTTTTTCAAGTTTTCGACTTCCGATTCTTTTCAAAACTTTTCATAAATCAATTTCACATTTCAAAATACTTTCAAATAATTTTTCAAAACTTTTCATCAAACTTGCATCTTTTTACCATGATCGATCCGATTTAAACGATAAAACCGAATTCGTTTTTCTCTTGAATTTCTCAATCGATCATGGGCCTCCCTCATGGTGTAAGTCCCAATCCTTTTATGTACATAATTATTTCTTTGTACATATTCAATCAATATCCAAGCATGAATAAACTTCGTCTGTTTGTTTTCGTGTAAACTTTTTATACACCAATTCCATTGGTATTAAGAGAAGAATTCTTCCCAGTGAAACTTCTTTTTAAACCAATGGGCCTCCCTCACGGTGTAAGTCCCATAACATTCTTTTGTGTACATAATATTTCTTTGTACATATCAAATTTTCTTCAAACACATACAATTTTCATCTGTACATAATACAGATACCCTTTTTACTCAAGTATAGACAAACTTCGATCGTTTGTTTTCGCTTCACTTGTGTATACTCAAACCAACATTCCTTATGTACAATACATATTTTCCTTGTACATATCAAATGCTTTTCATACAAACTTTTATCTGTAGATAGCACAGATACTTTTTGTAAATACTCAAACACAGATAAACTTCGATTGATTCGTTTCCGTTTCATCTGTACATACACTGAATACCATTGGTATTGAAAGGAGCATTATTCCCTGTGAAACTGCTTTTAAACCAATGGGTCTCCCTTACGGTGTAAGTCCCAACCCTCCTATGTACATCCATCTTTCTTTGTACATAAAAACTCGCTCGTGTACATATTTACTTCCTTGTACACAGTTCAAACTTGTAGATAATCAAGTTACGCTCGTTTTTAAACGTTCGTTTCACAAACACTTGTTTATATTTCCTTCATAAACTCCTATAAATAAACATCATGCATTGTTTATATTTCCTTCATAAACTCTTGTGAATACATATCACACACACACACTTGTTTATACAACTGTTTAATTATGACATAACAATTAGTCTAACCAATAGGTTCTCCACAGTTGTAGCCTCCGCTTGGGCTTCATACAAGATAACTCATCCCCAGTTGAGTTTAGCCTTCTCTTGGGCTTTGTACAAAGAAACTCTCCCCACAGAGTTTAGCCTCCGCTTAGGCTTCATATAAGACAACACTCCCCTGTTGAGTCAGCCTCCTCTTGGGCTTCGTTCAAAAGAACTCCTCATTGAGTTTAGCCTTCTCTTGGGCATCATACAATGAAAGAGACAGAAATCTCTTATGACCTCTATTGGGCTTCCAATACAAAGAATCACCAGCTAAGATAGAACCCAGTATAATTTCCGGTGAAATTGCTCTAAATTCAAAAGGATGGTTTCGGTGAAATCCTTTTAACACAAAGCCACCATACCCTATAGCTTCCTCTTGAGCTTCATACAAGGACCCTCGATGACCCTCGATGACCCTCGGAATGCCTCCTCTTGGGCTAACAATACAAGGACCCATGGGCTTCTTAAAAGCATCCCTTTAATCCAATCAATTTCTCCTCGAGATTTAGACATCTATCATCTCTATGGAAGAAGTATCTAATCTATCACATCACATACAGTCAAAAACTTTTCAAAAACTTTTCAAACTGTTTTCAAACAAAAACATCTCTTAATTGTAAGTGGTAACGCTTGTACACTCAAGAAAAAAACCCAATACTTACAGTTAAAAGATTTCAATCATTTTTCAAACATCTTTCTTAAACATGTAAGTGGTAACGCTTGTACACTCAAGCAAAACACCTAATACTTACGATGAAAGATTTTAATCAGTCAAATTTTTCAAAAATGTATGTGATGAAATAGATTAGATACATTTTTCATTAAGATGACATTTGTCTGTCTCTTACTAACATCTCGTTGCTTTCCACTAGCATAAGTGGGAACTACGATTGCTCTGACTTTCTCAACATCCTTTTGAGAATACGTAGGCACAAGGTCTCATCCTTGCCGAGCAAATTTCTTTCTCCCTCAGACCAAACAAACCATAGATCCCTATAGATTCGAGCTACAAATGCTCTGATTCCCACTAGGGGATATGTATGCAGAAGATCCACAGATCTTTGCGAGCACAATAATAACAAACACTAGGATCCCACATAATCTGTCATTCTTAAAAAACCCAAAGGAGAAACTTTCCCAATCATAGAAATAGCAATTAAAACACACAAACATATCAAATATATTCATATATAAAGCTATAGATAACTATATATATTTAAGGTGCTCCATCTATTCCCTTTATATAACAATCCCCCTTACTCAGAATACTCCCCAATGCGTTGCGTCTAGTTTGCGCTAGTCGTTACGCATACCAATATCAATTGAGGGTATTTCAGCTTTCCCCTTTTTCATAATCATTAAATCATCTTTCTTGTGTTGAAAATAATAAAGCTTGATGCTCGCGGCATCTTTATAAACAAATCAAAAGAGTAAATCGTTTCGAGCCAGAAGATCCGAATTCACGTTCGAATCCTCTAGCGCGTCACCTTTTAACGCGAACAATAACTTCCACAATTTCTCACTATATAAACTAGTTAGCATTCATTTTGGAGACATCCAAGTTTGTGCGCGGAAGCGCTGTTCATAATTTTAGGCAAAAAAATCATATTTGTAATAATAATAATAATACTAATAATAATAATAATAATAATAATAATAATAATAGCAATACAATAAAGAACCTGTAAATGCGAGAAATGAAGAACTTGAAATAAACTTCTATTATGATGGCAAGATTGTGATCCAAGAGTACATAGATTATAGGCCTAAAACTATGTCTGGCTAAATCGTTTAGATATTGGTATGTAAACTAATCAAACTGAAGGGATCCGAAATAAACTGGCCTAATATTATTTTGTTAAAAATACCTTTTCTGGTTTTAGTATCTAATTGAATTTATTAGAAGGTTAGGAAATCAACAGAGTGAAAGTTTGAGATTAAATAAACTAGGCTAAGGTTAGAAACCAACAGAGCGAGAGTTTGAGGTTTAAAACCGGATAGTGGATATTAGGCATTTATTTTAAAGACAGCGAAAACGTTTTAAAATGAATTAAATCTTATTTATTTTCAAAAAGTGTTTTTAAGTTCAGCGGGATAGCGAGAGCATACGTTAGGACTTAAGCGCATAATTTGATTCAATAGAGCGAGAGTTTGAGATAGGATTTTTAAATAAATATTGTTTGCTGAAAAGAGTTTTTATCACTTAAGAACCAGGCCAGTAGAACTTCGGATTCCCCAAGTTTGACGAATTACATACCGATATCCGTTTAATTAATATTTTTATCTAGATTTAAGTAACTTCTCTTTAATCATCATCCCAAAAGAATTATTGGCCTTAGATATATATAGTAACTTAGGATAACAGTAGATCGATTTATAGTCCCCGTGGATTCGATATCTTTTAAAACTACGCGATAGGACTGTGCACTTGCAGTCTCCCGATTTATAGACGATAAAGTCGCGATCAAGTTTTTGGCGCCATTGCCGGGAACTATTTAAGTCGATATTATAACTCCAGTGTTGCACCGTATAAACTAAGGCACTTTTACTTTGTTTACTATGTATCACCCTAATTTTCTCTACACCCATAATCAATATTTTGAGGAATCACAAGAAACTCATAAATCTGACCTCGAAATACTGATGGAAGATTTCAATGCTTCACAAACTCACTCTTATCCAAATTACCTCTACAACTACCAATCCCAACATTTTGAGGAGTCGCAAGAATACCAAAGATCCGATCTCGAAACGTTATTGGATGATTACAATGCGACACTAACTTATCCTCAATCGAATCTCCACTACAATCACCAAGCCCACTATTTTGAGGAGTCGCACGAACTCCAAAATTCTTCCCTCAACGCATTAATGGAAGAAATGACTGCGACACAACATCGCATTAGGCTAGAAACTATGAAGATGGAGCGCTGTGTGGAAACACAAAATGAAATGCAGATTCACTTTGAGGAACCGCAAGAATCCTATAATTCCAACCTCGAAACATCAATGGAGGATTTCGAAACGACGATAACTCACTCTAGGCTAGAATCTATGATAGAGCACTATATAGAGACACAAACTGTCCAAAATGAAGAGGTAAGAAAACAAAATCTTCAAAATAATGAAGCCCTTAGGCAACTAACCATTGTGGTTGAGTCCCTCGCGACTCACAGCATGGCCTTGGAGACTCAAATCTCCCAACTTGAACAAAACCCTTTAGGACCCTTCCCTGAGGAGTGTGTGGATTTCGAAATAACCATTAGTGAAAAACGAATCGAAAATCCTAAGGAGAGTGATAATGAGATTGAAGAGAGTGATATTATGGTTGAGGAGAGTTCCGACGAGAAAAGAGTAGAGATTGAGAAAAATCCACCAACATCATTCGAAAGGAAGGTTGTAGAAGTTGTAGAGAAAGAAGCACCTATCGTTATTCCAAGTCACTACATCCCACTGATTTCTCTCCCGAAAAGTTCTATGGAAGCTCAGGCAGACCCTCAATCTAAAACTTATGTTGAGGTATCAAAAAATATCCACACCAATGCACCATTGTTTGAAGTCCTGCCTAAAAAGAGAAAATTAGAGGACCATGAAATTAGGGATATAATTACTGTAAAGAGGGTAAGGTTAACCTTTGAGGTGGTGGATGAAATCACTAAGCCCAAACTTGAAAAGCTGATACTTAGGATAAATCCAGAACCACCACCACGAGCTCAAAAGAATGAACCACCCCACATAAGAAAGAAAAGAAAAGGTGAGGGATATGTGAGATGGCTTGATAAGTGGCCATGGAAAACGAATATCACTAAAAGTTCAACCGAGGAGTGAACATTTAGTTTCCACTTCCCTTTTTCATCTTTTATCAATACATTGAGGACAATGTACGATTTAAGTATGGGGGAGGAAGTATTTCCGTTTTTTCTAGTAATTTTATTATTTTCTTTGTAATTTCCCTTCTAGTTATTTCCCTTCAATAAAATTTTGTCTTCATCAAGTTATTTATGCAACATTTGTGTTGTTTTTCCGATTCCCCTATTTTATTGAGCCCCAACAAATTTTTTACGATTTTATGCATGACTTGACTCACTCGACAAGTACGTAGGTTGCCAATTTTTAAACTAGTTAGAAACTTTAGCAAGATTAGACGAAATCACTATCGTCTTGACACTCTACAACCCCATAGTAAATAGACTAGTTAAAATACCTATTATTCCGAAACCCTGAGTAGTTTATTTAGCAGTCAGCACCGTCTTAAACACAAACTACGCAGAAAGTCGATGAATATAAGTGGATGATCTCAGTTAATTATTTAGAAAAATGTCACATGCTTTAAGGAAATAGATAATGCACCAATTAAATTGGGCGATCCTCACCCGATCATTTAATCCAACTGATGCAAACCTTACTAAGTAACATAAGAGTCCATTGTTAGGTGGTTTAGAAGCATCTGGTACTGAACTTGGTAGGGAAGACTACGGTCTGATCCCCCGCATCTTGCAATTGGATAGAAAAGGTTGCCACATTATTGTGCCAGAAACCATTGTGCTAAAAAGATCAAAACCACTAACCGGCTGTTCTGCTATGTGCGTGTAAGGATAAAGGGCTTAATGTGATTGCGCTTGAATGAAATGGGTAAAACAAGACGATTACTTGGGGCGAGTTATGATAGCATCTGCAACTGGTTTATGTAGGATAGAATTATATAGTGTCATCACCGTAGTGCTGGAGTATAATCCGAGCTTTTGATTCTCTAACAAAAACACGAGGCGATCGTGTACAAGTTGATTTAAGCCATGTGTGTACATCTGACCAATGTTTAGAAAACATCGTACTGAGCACTTGCTTGAGGACAAGCAAAGTTCAAGTATGGGGGAGTTTGATAACACATAAATGTATCGTATATTTAGCTGGATTTACTTAAGTTATTTCCCATTTTTTATCTTAATTTAATTGCATTGAATTGCTATTACGCTAGTATTTATTTATTTTGCAGATATTTAATTAAATGAAGAATTTTCGAGAAAAGAAGTAAAAATGGATGAGACATGAAGAAAAACGCTCAAAATATAAAAGAAAAGATAAAAGGCCCAAGTAAAGAAGCAAAGCTAGGCCCATCAGCCAAACTTTCCATCATCACCCCATGATCTTTTCAACTTCCCACTTTTCCACTTATTTCTCCACTTTCTCCATTATCATCACTACTTCTCTCATGATAACTTCCACAATTTCTCACTATATAAACTAGTTAGCATTCATTTTAGAGACATCCAAGTTTTTGCGTGGAAGCGCTGTTCATAGTTTTAGGCAAAAAAATCATATTTGTAAAAGTGGTAGTTTCTCACATCGGGGAACTATCACACCATTAGTTTTAGGCCTACAATCTATGTACTCTTGGATCACAATCTTGCCATCATAATAGAAGTTTATTTCAAGTTCTTCATTTCTCGCATTTACAGGTTCTTTATTGTATTGCTATTATTATTATTATTATTATTATTATTATTATTATCATTTATTGCTGTTAATTTAATTATCATGTTGCTCTTAATTTCAATCTTCATGTTTAGTTTGTTTATGCTAAATTTTATGTCTGGCTAAATCGTTTAGATATTGGTATGTAAACTAATCAAACTGAAGGGATCCGAAATAAACTGGCATGATATTATTTTGTTAAAAATGCCTTTTCTGGTTTTAGTATCTAATTGAATTTATTAGAAGGTTAGGAAATCAACAGAGCGAAAGTTTGAGATTAAATAAACTAGGTTAAGGTTAGAAACCAACAGAGCGAGAGTTTGAGGTTTAAAACCGGATAGTGGATATTAGGCATTTATTTTAAAGACAGTGAAAACATTTTAAAATGAATTAAATCTTATTTATTTTCAAAAAGTGTTTTTAAGTTCAGCGGGATAGCGAGAGCATACGTTAGGACTTAAGCGCATAATCTGATTCAATAGAGCGAGAGTTTGAGATAGGATTTTTAAATAAATATTGTTTGCTGAAAAGAGTTTTTATCACTTAAGAACCAGGCCAGTAGAACTTCATATTCCCCAAGTTTGGCGAATTACATACCGATATCCGTTTAATTAATATTTTTATCTAGATTTAAGTAATTTCTCTTTAATCATCATCCCAAAAGAATTATTGGCCTTAGCTATATATAGTAACTTAGGATAACAGTAGATCGATTTATAGTCCCTGTGGATTCGATATCTTTTAAAACTACGCGATAAGACTGTGCACTTGCAGTCTCCCGACTTATAGACTATAAAGTCGCGATCATCGATCTGTAATACTGACCAAATACATTAATTATTCAATAAATATAAAAAATGACATGTCTCTTATAAAAGACTAGAAAAAATATTTTCTAAATCAATTTACTCTTATAGACTTCGTGCTTGATGAATTGTGAACTATCAAACATTCTCCGAACCCTTCTTTAACATGTAATTTAGGTTCTAGTTTTTTTAGCAATATTCAATTATAATAAATTAAAAATTTTATACCCAAATTTGATTGAGTACCGATATTTTTAATATAAATAAATTTAAATTTATTTTAAATAAAATAATATTAAAATATGACATATCATTAAAAATTACATTAAATAAATCCGTGAAAATTGGTTTAGTAGAAGAGAGCTCGAGTCTTAAGGGTTGACTCCCCTTAAAATCATGAGTTCGAATATTGGACAACACCAAACAATCTTCAAGGGTTATACCACATATAAAAAAAATTACATTAAATATTATTATTTTATTGGATGAAAATATCAAAAAATTCAATTAAATCAAACTATACATTGCTAACCTTTTAATAATACTCCATTTTATACGTGTTCAACATCATTAACTTTTAACTTAGAAATTTTTATTTTATTTGTAGCCATATATATGACTTTAAAAAGGACTTTGATTTATTGGTCCGACTAAAAACCTAGTATAAATTTTTAATGTTTATTTATACTAAGAAGAGTTTCTCCTAACTAATTTTTTAAACTTAATTTACAATCAATTATTTTAAAATATATTTAATATCACATTAAATTAAATAATAAATAATAATTATAATTCTATATAAAACAAAAAGAAATATAATTAAAAAATAAGAAAAGAATAACAGATAGAGAAAAGTAAAATGGCCAATCCAACATTTTGTTGGAGTGGCTACCGACCGACTGCTCGTGTAACAGAAACAACAACTTCCATTTCTCAGTCAACTCAACTCGCAAACTCGTCTGAATCTCTTCCAAGGTTCGATTTCTTCCGTTTTTTACTTTCAATTTTTCCGATTTCGTAGAATTGCGTCGTACCAGATCTCTTCTCTTCACCGCGATTCATAGATTCTGTATTATCTATTTTCATATCTTATTTCTGTTAGATTCTGTTTTATACGTGTAATAATTTGAAAAAGATGAATAAATTGAATGTAATAATAAGTGGCAGTGTCGGTGCGACACAGACATGCCTTTTCTCAGAGGTGTCGGTGCTACGGAGATTAATGTTTGTGTTTGTGTTTGTGTTTCATAGTCGTTTAATTTACAAGAATCGTGACTTTTGTTGTTTAACATTGATTAAACAGGATCAATGGATAGTGTGGTTGATTCTCTAAATACTGCATACCAAGATTTTGTTGCTGCGGCAGCAACTGTTCTTGAAGCCAAAGAAAGTGCTACCCCAAATAAAACAGCAGCGACGGATACCGCTCTTGAAAGCTTTAAGCAAAAGTGGGAATTGTTTAGAGTAGCATGTGATCAAGCCGAGGAGTATGTGGAGTCGGTGAAGCAAAGGATTGGATCGGAGTGTTTGGTAGACGAGGCTACGGGGCATGTGGCAGGAAAGGGTGGACAAGCTACCATGACTAGTCTTCCGCCTATCAGTGCGGTTCGCTTGGAACAGATGAGTAAGGCGGTTCGTTGGCTTGTGATTGAATTGCAGCATGGCTCTGGAGCTGGTTCTTCTAGTTCTGCTCTTTCGCATTCCTCGGCCCCTTTTGATGCCAGGTTTTCTGAAGATGCTGCTCAGTAGCATTTTCTTTGACTCATTATTCATGTTTTTAATATGACTGTTTCTGATTTAGCTGTATTTTAGAGTATGTAACTTATGTGAAATGTGCATGACAAAACAATAATTGGTGTTTTACTGTTATGTATTCCACAAAATTACTATACTGTTATGAATTTGTGTAAGGCAGGGTTTCACACATCCTTTTGTTAATACATATAAGCCATTATTTTCTGGTTAACTCATTTCCCTGTCATCCTTTTTGGTGTTTTTGTTCCATATAAGTCACGGATAAAATGAGGTTAATCGAGCTGTAGAATTTCGAACTCTGATTTTGTTAATACATATAAACCTGTATTCATATTTGTGAGAACCATTTTGGTTGGTGATAGATAGGCATGCTTCTTTTTAGAGTGTTAAGGTTTATTCCGCGGCGCTTGTTTACGTGGCTGCGTCGCTGCTTTCCTTACTCTTAGTTCACATGTGTTTCTTTCAATCCTCCAAAAAACCATACATTTCTCTCTTCCATTTTCCTATATATTCTGATTGATGCACCGACAGTGCATGCTATCTTTAGATTTGGTTAAATTTTTCTACGCTATTGGTTTTATTGAAACCAGGAGAAATCTATTTATGTTTGATTTGATTTATTTGAATTGTTTGAGTGTGATTCTCATTCAACCCACCAAGTATAAGGTCCTTGAAACTCCTCATGATAGAGCTTCATTGATATATTTGAACATTTGACTCTCATTTTAGTCAAACATTATGATAGAAAAAAATACAATATATGACTACATTGACTGTTCAAATAAGAATATACATTAGTTAAGCCGGATTTGATTTAACATAAATAATATGATAACGATTTGGTCTTTCAATAATTTGTCTACATAGAAACTATTATTTTACTGTCATTCTCATGATTGAACAGTGATAGAAACTAATTCTTACATAATAGAATTAAGGATATTTCTTATATTCATTAATGATTGAACAGTGATAGAAACTAATTCTTACATAATAGAATAAAGGATATTTCTTATATTCATTAATACAAACAGAATTACAATATAGAGGATAACACACATAGTAACACTGGTAATTGTTCTAACAAACAATTACCTAAGTTGTTTAAAAGACTAGACTAAACTCGCCATCTCAATCTATAACATATTAAATTGAGGTTTATTTTAAAACACAATTACCTAGTTCCTAGAAATAAGACCTTACTTACTGCATAAACAAGATCTTACAGAACTCAAAAGTTACAGAAATTAAAAGTCTAGCAATATCATAAAAAGGTTTGGAAATGACACATATATCGACTAACACAGATATGAACTAATAGTTTCATTTTGTTCACTTGGTGGCAACTGGTGCGCTTTGCATCCATAAAAGGTACTTAACAGGGAAGAAATGACATAGTAGACCTTCCCCAGGCTTCATTCTAAGTAGATCAAATATAAAATGATTAGGATTCATGACAGATGTGTCTAGGTGGCAAATTTTCAAAGCATTCATTATATCTCCATGTTCACTCTTTAGAAGAATTTTGAAGATCTTACTTGTTAGACGATGTGATCGATTTAGAAGGGGGTTGAATAGAAGGGGGAAAAATTGTTGATTTGGCAGCTGTTGAGAACATGAGTTCCTCATAAGCATAAGGCATTCGAAATTCCTTTGCTCTTTTCTTTACCCAAGAAGTGTAGATTTCCATGGCTACACAATTCTTTGCCTTACCTTTTTCTTTCCTTCGAATGTGATGCCAAGCTCTGATCATTCTGGCTTTCAAACCTTGAGAATCCTCTCCTTCATGATAGAAGTAGCTTTCCACCGTAAAACCAAGAGGTTTACTAGAGTTTGCATACAGAGTTGGCGTCTACTTGAGAATGGGTTGTAGTTGATTCCTCCTTTTGTACCAATGAGAGGTACGTTGGCAAATTCTCCACAGCTCTCAATGATTTTCATCTCATTGTCTGCCAAGGTATACCAATGGATATCGTCGTTTGTAAGAGACATGAGTCTTCGAGACCAATGCCAATCGTCTTTGTTTTCGCGGAAGATAGGAGATTTAGGCAGGTGTGAGACAATCCATTTAAAAAACTAGAGGTACGCAACACACGATAGTTCCACCCCTGATTCCTATGGTGAATGGAGAAGCGTGTCACCAAGCGTGGGAGCAGGATTTCCAATCAGAAAGATCCTTATGGCGTTGATATCAACGAAATTTGGGACGTTGGGAAACAACACCAATCCATAGAGGAGTAAAACTAAAATAGCTTCAAAGGCTACCATACTACCGGCCTCAGAGAATTTAAGAGCCTTCTCCATTAGGAACTTTGAAGTCAGCCCTAAGAGTTTTCCTCCGGTAGTTAGGTTTTGTCTATCTCAGATTTCTTTAAATGAGTCATCGTTGCAATGACTGGTGACTTAGGAATGACTTCCAAACCATTGAAAGACACTTTGTCTGATACTGAGATACCTAGGATGTGTGCGTACTCTTCCAAAGTAGGCATCAACTGATAGTCAGGGAAAGTGAAACAGCGATAAACTGGATCGTAAAACTGAACGAAAGTTTTGAGAAGTCCTTCATCAACGTTAGTGTTCAGAATGGTTAAAAGAGTTCCATAGCGTTTTAAAATCGAGGGATCTTCTACCAAGGATGCTAACTCTTTAACTTCGTCGAGAATTCTAAAATCTCTTGGTGAATCTTCCTCTGACGTCCATCACTCTAACCTAAAATATTTACAAAGAAAAATTCTCTAAATTCTTTGGAAATGGGAAGAGAAAATGAAGTTTCCTTTTTTGAATGAATGCATGAATGCGGCAAACATGGTTAGTAGTTATACACACGGTCAAGCGTTCGAAGTCACGAGCATGAAGCCAACAATAAGAATCAACGTGGGTAAGTTCTAAGGGCTTATTCATCTGTGAAACAGGTTCTATTGATAATACAGGCTCAACGCTTCTCTTTGAAATATTATCGGATTTGTTGAATACTCGAAGTCCAATAATATTTTTCAAGAAAAACTCGCATGATCGTAGTCTCGCATGACAATTATTCTAGGCTTACGCCCGAATAATTTCTGCACTACATCTTAAATGTCCAGGATGGGTTATGTGTTCTCTGACCACTCACCGCAAGTTCCTTGAAAGCAAAATGTCTTCGCAAATACTTGCTAAACACAAATACTCCCAAGACAACCTCCAGAGAGAGGATCTCAAATTAACTCCGTAAATCGAGACTTCTCACAAGTTAATAGGACTATACCCCACCTAGATCTTAAAATGTTTCTTAAATCCGGGTTAGGATTTCTTTCCATCAGATGAAATCGCGAAAACACGCAATAAAGAGAAACAAAACATATGCACATATGTAAGCTTAACCCTTTTTTCTTTTTGAAAACAAAAAGCTTGGTGGTCTTGAAGTCACATTTTTTTGAAAATCAAAGTTTTAGCGCACTCCCAGAGTCGCCATTTTTCTGATCGTTAAAAGTGACGAGGAATCGAATCAATCAATTCTCGGCTCGAAACGATTTACTCTTTTGATTTGTTTATAAAGATGCATGAGCATCAAGCTTTATTATTTTCAACACAAGAAATTATGATTATGAAAAGGGAAAGTGCTAATACCCTCAATTGATTATGATATGCGAACGACTAGCGCAAACTAGACGCATTGGGGAGATTCCGGTAAGGGGTTTGTTATATAAAGGGAATAGATGGAGCACCCTAAATATATATAGTTATCTATAGCTTTATATATGAATATGTTTGATATGTTTGTGTGTTTTAATTGCTATTTCTATGATTGGGAAAGTTTCTCCTTTGGGATTTTAAGAAGGATAGATTATGTGGGATCCTAGGTTTTGTTATTATTGTGCTCGCAAAGATCTTTGGATCTTCTGCATACATATCCCTTAATGGGAATCAGAGCATTTGTAGCTCGGGTCTAAAGGGATCTATGGTTTGTTTGGTCTGAGGGAGAAAGAAATTTGCTCGGCAAGGATGAGACCTTGTGCCTACGTATTCTCAAAAGGATGTTGAGAAAGTCAGAGCAATCGTAGTTCCCACTTATGCTAGTGGAAGCAACGGGATGTTATTAAGAGACAGATAAATGTCATCTTAATGAAAAATGTATCTAATCTATTTCATCACATACATTTTGAAAAGTTGAATGATTGAATCTTTCGTCGTAAGTTATAGGTGTTTTGCTTGAGTGTACAAGCGTTACCACTTACGAGTTTTAGAAAGATGTTTGAAAAATGATTGAATCTTTTAATTGTAAGCATTGGGTGTTTTGCTTGAGTGTACAAGCGTTACCACTTAAAGATTAAGAGATGTTTTTTTGTTTGAAAAGAGTTGGAAAAGTTTTTGATTGTATGTGATGTGATAGATGAGATACTTCTTCCATAGAGATGATAAACGTCTAAATCTCTTAGGAGAAATTGATTGGATTAAGGGATGCTTTTAAGAAGCCCATGGGTCCTTGTATTGTTAGCCCAAGAGGAGGCATTCCGAGGGTCATCGAGGGTCCTTGTATGAAGCTCAAGAGGAAGCTATAGGGTATGGCTGGTTTTGGCTTTAAAAGGGATTTCACCGGGAAACCATCCTTTTGGAATTAAGAGCAATTTCACCGGGAAATTATACTCTCGGGTTCTATCCTAACGGGTGATTCTTTGTATTGGAAGCCCAATAAGAGGTCATTAAGAGATTTCCGGTCTCTTTCATTGTATGATGCCCAAGAGAAGGCTAAACTCAATGAGGAGTTCTTTTGAACGAAGCCCAAGAGGAGGCTGACTCAACAGGGGAGTGTTGTCTTATATGAAGCCTAAGCGGAGGCTAAACTCAGATGAATGAGTTTTCTTATATGAAGCCTAAGAGGAGGCTGAACTTAGATGAAATGAGTTACCTTGTACAAAGCCCAAGAGGAGGCTAACTTTGTGGGGAACCTATTGGTTAGACTAGTTGTCATGTTATAACTAGACAGTTATATAAACAAATGTATGAAGTTTATTCACAGGAGTTTATGAAAGAAATGTAAACAAGTGTGTGTAAAACGAACGTTTGAAACGAGCGTAACTTGATTATTTACAAGTTTGAATTGTATACAAGGAAGTAAATATGTACACGAACGAGTATTTATGTACAGGAGGATGTAGATGTACATAGGATGGTTGGGACTTACACCATAAGGGTGGCCCATTGGTTTAAAAGCAGTTTCACAGGGAATAGTGCTCCTTTCAATACCAATGGTATTCAGTGTATACACAAGTGAAGTGAAAACAAACGATCAAGTTTGTCCATTTGAGTATTTAAAAAGTATCCATATGTATGTAAAATAGATGTGTACATGAAAGAATTGGTTATGTACAAGGAAATAATTATGTACATAAAAGAATGTTTGGGACTTACACCGTGAGGGAGGCCCATGATCGGTTAAGAAATTCGAGGAAAAACGAATTCGGTTTTATCGTCAAATCGGATCGATCATGGAAAAAAATGTAAGTTTGATGAAAAGTCTTGAAAAAAAAGATCTTGAAAGTGTTTTTGAAAGATTAAATTTACTTACAAGAAGTTTTGAAAAGAATCGGGCTTCGAAAGTTTGAAAAAATCACCTTTAAAGGTGTTTTGAAAAGTACTCAAAAGTACCATTTTCGGCTCGATAAAAACATAATCGGATGAAAGTTTTTCTGAAAATTTTTGACACTATCTCAAAATAGATACATTAGTTGACAAGTGTACAAAAAATCACCTCAAAATGAGGAGTTTTGCTTGGGTTTTGAAAAAGTCAAAGTTTGTAACAAAAATGAAGTGAAAAAAATTAAAAAGTTTGGCAAAATGGTCCCAAGGCTACTCGAACCCGGGACCTGTTAGGCAAGGCATGACATGAAAGTCTTAAGAGTGAGCTGGCAACCGCTGGGGCGGCAATACATCCGTGTATTGAAGTTAAACCAACTAAATATATTTTAAAACAGATTTTTGAATTTGAAAAAACGCACGCAAGCTCATCTTCTTCCTCAAATCTTCATTCAATCCTAAATCCTTCGTTTCTTGATGAAATCAGAAGATATAAACATCAAACTTGATCGTTTTAAGCCCAGGAACATGATGATGTCCTTTAATTTCATTTATTTTAAGCCTAACATGATTGAATTTCTCAAGAACACGAAGAACCCTAAAACTGAAAATCTTAATTGAAATCGTGTATGGTGAATGATTTTGTCAATTGATTGAGGGTTATTGATCGTTCATGGTGCAGAAACAAAATGGCCAAGATTTTTTTTGACTGGAATCAAGAAATCATAGAGTTTGAAGTTCGTGTTCTTACCTGTTCAAGCTGAGATCGAAATCTGCTTTAGAGTGTTTCCAGTTGTGATTTTATGATTCTTAGAGCACCAACGGCCTTCAAGGATCATGTATGAATGGTCTGCTTGCTCTGAAATTGCTTGGATAGCTCTGACCAAGTCGACCTGCAGTTAGCTCAAAGTGAAACTTGAAATCGTTGTTAGAGATGTTACAGGTTGATGTTAATGGTTTGGATCATTCATATGAAGTATATTGATGATGTTTGGATGATCAAAACATAACTAGCTCGAGCCAATGATCAAATTCGATAGTTACGACAGTTTTGGCAAGTTTGTGAACATGGAATACAAAATCTGATTTTCAGTGTTTCTTGGATTGATTTTAAGTTACAAACTAATTCTATATTGATATTAAAACATGTTAGACACCAAATTTCTCAAGGTTTTTCACAAGTTTTCAAAAATGCACAATTTCTCAATTTGAACTATGTTTCTTGAATTTTAAGAAAGAAGAGAGAAAGCATGTTCTTGCATAGCTTTGGTGTGGTTTGAAATGAAAACAAGACCTCTATTTATAGGTCACAAGTTCTGAAAGATAAGTGAGAAAGTTTGGCTTTGGTATTTACAAGTTGCCTTAGAGGGCAAGGAAGTCATTTTTGCATTAAATGCAAAAGGAAGCTTCCTTTTAACCATGGTTAATTCTTACCTTGATCCTATCTCATTGTAATTACTCTCCCTCTGATTTTTATCAGTCCTATCTCACTTTGCAAGGTGGCATGCTTCTAGAAAGAAAGAAAAACTCAAAATGACCTATAATTTTGAAAGTTTGTACTTGAAAATCAAGGATTTTGGAGCTCTATGTTTCAAAATCAAAAGTATAGCTAGACTCCATGGATTTGAGATTTCTTTGACATTTTGGAAAGCTTGTTTCAAAGGCTACAACTTTCATGTTTTGAGTTTTTCCAATTCAAAGTGGAACTATGTGAAAAAATGCCATGAAGTTTGGAAAAAGTATGAAATTTTAACACTTGAACAATTTTCTAAGTGTTGAAAATTTTGACTTTTTGTTGACTTTTCCAAATTTCTTGATTTTTTATGATCATGATGGATCATTTGAAGTATTTTGATGATTGAAAAAGTTTTGTCTTGAAAAAATTGACTAAAAGTCAAAGTTTGACTTTTCAGTGCAGATGAAATTTCATCAGATGATTCAGAAATTGACTGATGAATTCTGTGAACTTCTGTTATGTTTTGAATCCAGAAATTAGGTCAACATGTTGTATCTAAGATATGAAGATCAATCTCCAATCAAAAAAGTCATTCATTGATCAGAAAATCAGAGATTGCTCATCCTCGATGAAAACCCTAATTGGTCGATCCTTGATAGATCATGAGGAAAAAATTGATATTTGAAGATCAGAGGTTGATGATTTGATCAAGATAGATCAAATGAAGTGAGTAAAACTCAAACCCTAATTGCTTGCCTCTTGAATTAGATGAAAATTTGATGAAACCCTAATTTTGACCTGTGAAATTCACACCCGATTAATTCTGTTCTGGACTGTTAAAGATGAAATAATGAAAATGGGAGGTGGTATATTAGGTCAAAAATTGGGGTATGACAATGATTAACCAAGAAAGCTTGATTAATCTCGAGAGAATAGACAAGTTTCTACTCCCTACCATGAGGCCCTTTGGATGAGAACTTGGTATATGGACCAAGGCGCGATAACGAAAGTGAAGTGAATAATTGCGAGCATTCGTGGAAGTATAATTGATAAGAGCCCATACAAGGTGGTCATATGTATGCTCCTAGAAAGTGGTACTACTGTGGCGCTAGTATTCTAAACGACCGATTGGAACAATCGATCGAATAGTTTTTGCTGTAGAAAAGCCCAGGACCAAACTATGAATGTGTGTGAGTGTGCACTGTGTATGTATACCTGTTCATTGATGAGGATCTCAAGAGGAGGCTATGTGTTCTAATATGATGACAAGCGCATAATTAAACAATACTTATAACACACATGGAAATAAAATCCTAAACTATTATAGACCATGCGGGGATGGGGATACATAAAATCGAGTAGTGCGATAAAAAGCCTAAATAAACAAACAATACAACCAAATCAAATTAATTCGAATAATCAAGTAAACTCCATCGCGTGGTTCGAGAAAAGAGCTTCAAGTAAACGTCAAGGTCGGATAAAGCTTGGCACATCAGATGAATATAAGATAAATATCCCTACATCACACGAGATACAAACAAAACCAATGCGGAGAAGCTTACAAAGCTCTAGTATCGATTATTGACCATTGCATTTTATTAGATTAATTAGAATAGATTTATGTAGAAATCAATTCTAGGAGACAAACAACATTCTTTTGTGTTCACATGCGTTTGAAAATCAAATTGAATTCAAAGTTCGAAATCACAACACAATGGTGATAATTACAATATAATTTGAATTTATTTACAAAATGAACATAGTAAAGTATGAAATTGAGAGAAATAAGTATAATTATATATTTACAATACTAAATATTTTATATATTTACAAAATTATAAATACATTCTAAATAAAAATAGTAATTCAATATCAAATGCTAATGAAAATGTGTAGATATGCTAAAAGAATTTGAATACTTGAATAATCCTTGGATATCTTCACAAATAACAAACTTGTTAGTAGCATAAATGAGATAAAAATAAATAAAATGGAATTGCAATAATAAGAACATGTGTTAGTAAACAAAGTAAAGAATCGAAATGAGATAGAATGATTGATGTACATGAACAAATGAAGAATTAAACATCTATTATTCAAGTTATTATTCAATTCAAGTTCGAAACATGTAGAATTGGCAAAAAAGCAAGTTAAGATTAAATCGAACAAATCCGGGCAGCATTGACATTATACAAAGAGGTACACGAAAAACTATCGTAAAAATAATCAAGCTTGGTACCGATGCAAAAGAAAGGTATCATCAAGATCAAGGAACCAATTAGCATGAATTAAATCACCTTAGAATATCATATTATAACTTCCGGTCAGCCATTACGTTAACTTAAAGAAGTTCACTAATTCCACCTCTAATAGGTTCAAAATGTATGGAAAACAATGACATCACAACCAAAAATCCACCGTTCGAATTCAATTCAAAGAGAAATCGAAACAACACCGATTATTCATTTAAATTAGTACAAGATGAGTCCGCACACCACCATTTCACCCACACTTTGACACGAACAATACTGTAAGTTAGATAAACCCCTAATCAAATATCTCAAAATGGACACTACGAGTATTCAGTGATGCCTTTCGGTGTTACCAATGCGCCGGGAGTATTCATGGAGTACATGAACCGTATTTTTCATACTTACTTGGATCGATTTATAGTGGTATTCATTGATGACATTCTGATTTACTCTAAATCAGAAGAAGAACATGAAGAACACCTAAGAGTCATGTTGCAAGTTTTGAAAGATAAGGAGTTGTATGGGAAGTTGTCCAAGTATGAATTCTGGTTGAAAGAGGTTAGTTTTCTTGGCCATGTCATTTCTGGTAGTGGCATTTTTGTAGATCCTTCTAAGTTTGATGGCGTGTTGAAATGGGAAACTCCGAAGTCAGTTACTAAGATTAGAAGCTTCTTGGGATTAGCCGGTTACTATAGACGGTTTATCGAAGGGCTTTCTAAGTTGGCGCTTTCGTTAACTAAGTTGACTTGCAAAGGAAAAGCCTCCGTGTGGGATGTTCGATGTAAAGAAAGTTTCAATGAGTTGAAGAAGAGGTTGACGTCGGCTTCAGTGTTGACTTTACCTAATCTAGGAGAGTCTTTTGTTGTGTACTGTGATGCTTGTCTGATGGGGTTAGGTGGTGTGCTTATGCAGAATGAGTGGTTGCTTATGCGTCTAGGAAATTGAGGACTCATGAAAAGAATTATGCTACTCATGATCTTGAATCTGTAGTGGTCTTTATGTTGAAAATCTGGATGCATTATCTTTATGGTTCTAGATTTGAAGTGTTTATTGACCACAAGAGTTTGAAGTACCTTTTTGATAAAAAAGTTGAATATGAGGCAGCGAAGGCGGTTAGAGTTGTTGAAGGATTATGATTTCGGTTTGAATTATCATCCCAGAAAAACTAATGTTGTAGATGATGCTTTAAGCCGAAATACTTTGCATATGTCGACCATGATGGTTAAGGAGTTGGAGTTGATTGAGCGATTCCGAGATTTGAGTTTGGTTTGTGAAGTGACACCGCATAGTGTTATGTTGGGAATGTTAAAGATTAACAATGACTTTTTGAAAATATTAAAGAGGCTCAAAAGCTAGAAGTGAAGTTGGTGGATTTGATGGTAGGAACTGATCGACCTGAGACTGATGATTTCAATTTGAATGCGCAAGGTGTGTTGAGATTCCAAGATTGTATTTGTATTCCCGATGATAAAGCGATTAAGAAAGTGATTCTTGAAGAGAGTCATAGAAGTAATTTGAGTATTCATCCAGGAGCTATGAAAATGTATCAAGACTTGAAGGGTTTGTTTTGGTGGCTTGGCATGAAACGTGATGTGGCACAATTTGTGTATGCTTGTTTGACTTGCCAAAAGTCAAAGATTGAACATCAGAAGCCTGCAGGATTGATGCAACCGTTGGAAGTTCCGGAATGTAAATGAGATAACATTTCGACGGACTTTGTAACGGGTTTACCTAATACCTTGAGAGGACATGATTCAATTTGGGTGATTGTTGATAGGCTTACGAAATCGGCATAGTTTATACCTATTTACATTACTTATCCGATTGCGAAGTTGGCTGAGATATATGTTAGGGTGATCATGAAGTTGCATGGTGTTCCTTTGTGTATTGTATCGGATAGAGATACGAGGTTTACTTCTAATTTTTGGAAGAGTTTGCAAGAGGTCTTGGGATCTAAGTTGAGGTTGAGTTCGGCGTATCATCCGCAGATGGATGGTCAGACCAAGAGGACTATTCAGTCATGGAGGACTTGTTGAGGGCATGTGTTCTTGAGGAGGGAGGTTTGTGGGATACTTATCTTCCGTTGATTGAGCTCACTTGCAATAACAGTTACCATTCTAGTATTGGGATGACACCTTTTGAGGCACTGTATGGTCGAAGGTGTAGGACTCCGTTGTGTTGGCATGAATTTGGTGAGAGTGTGGTAGTCGGACCAGAAATTGTTCAAGAGACTACTGAGAAAGTGAAGTTTATTTGGGAAAATATGAAGGCTTCCCATAGTAGTAAGAAAAGTTACCATGATAAGAGAAGAAAAGATTTAGAATTTCAGGTTGGCGAGCATGTGTTTTTGAGAGTCATGCCTGTGACTGGTGTTGGGCGAGCTCTGAAGTCTACGAAGCTCACTCCTCGTTTTATTGGTTCGTATCAGATATCAAATCGAGTTGGGAAAGGTATTTACCGTGTGGCGTTACCGCCAAATCTCACTAATTTTCACGATGTGTTTCCTGTATCGCAACTCTGCAAGTATGTTCCCGATCCATCGCATGTGATTCAGAAGGACGATGTGCAAGTGCGTGATATTCTCACGGTAGATACGACACCAGTGAGAATTGCGGATCACGAAACGAAGACTCTTAGAGGGAAAAAGATTGCGTTAGTGAAGGTTGTCTTGTTGGGAGCTGCTGGAGAGAGCATGGCGTGGGAGTTGGAGAGCAAGATGCGCGACTCCTATCCCGAATTGTTTGAACCAGGTTAATTTTCGAGGACAAAAATGTTCTAAGTGGGAGAGAGTTGTAACGCCTGTTTTATTTAATTTTTGAATTATTTAATTATTTACTTAATTTAACATTTTTGTATATTTCTCAGAATATTTGGAAATTGTGTAGAAATACCAATTTAGGTTATTGTGGGATAATTAATTAAAATAAGTTGTGTGAATAAAATAAGTAGTAGGAATAATAATGTTAGTAAGACTAATAATAATAATAATAATAATAATAATAATAATAATAATAATAATAATAATAATAATAATAATAAGTATTATTTTAAAAGAAATAGAATAAGTAGAGGGAAAGTTAATTTTATGAGTAGAAGAGGAAAAAATAGGTTTTGGAGAGAAAAAGAGAAAGGAAGAGAAGAGAAGAAGGAAAACTTGAGCTGGGGAAAAACCACCATCTCCAAGGCATTCAATCTTCGATTAACAAGGTAAGGGTGAGGTTCTTGCTCTCTAATTGGAAATATGATGAAAGATAGGTAGTGGGGTTTGTAAAATTGCTAGGTTTCTGTTTGTTGTTGATTGTTGAGAAATCCAATTTGAAACTTGTTGAATGATGGGTTAATTGTTGTTTTTGTTGATTATCCATGTTGCTAATACCTTGGAACGATTTATTTTGGGTGTTACGGGTGTTGGGTACCAAAACCATGGAGGGATTGTCAAGGGGAAGAGGCTGAACCCTGCTAAAATCGTGACGCGAAAGAAGGTTCGCGGTGCGTACTGAGCTCTTTTGGTCATATTTTTCTGATTTTGATTTCTGCCCAATTTTAGACACTATGGCTAGGGAACTTCAAGTAGGCTTTTATGAGTACCATAACACTAGTAATAAGTAAGGAATGGTATAGGAATCGATTAGAAATATTTCTGAATTAACATGTTGGTAAATGTAAGCGGTTTAGCCGATTAATCGAAGTTGGAAGAATTGAGTAAATGGCTCGTATATGCATGTGGGTTATTGTAGCATGTTTGTTCTGCTGAATCCATATTGAATGTAATGAATTGTTATTGTTGAACGTTGTCGTTGTTGAAAGTTGTTGTTGTTGGAAAAATCGTTGTTGTTGAACGTTGTTTTTGTTGAAGGCTTGATGGCCAATGTTGATGGTTGCTTTTCCCTTTTACGTTGTTGGTTTTGGTTGTTGTTGTTGTTGTATGCCATTTGTGACTATCACATACATACATTGCTTACTATGTTGGCCTATATTGGCAAAAACACGTTGGCCGTTGGGGGAAAAGTTGATTATGTTGAAGGCTTACGCCTTGATGCCTCGGAATCACTGGCAAATGATTACGTTGGGAGTTTTACTCCGATGGTACCACATGCATTTGCATTCTTTGAGTTGCATATCATATCACATAATGATGTTGTTTTGCGATTGAATTGTGTTTGTTGAGGATTGGTTGTGAGATTGCAAAATGGTGATTTTATACAATTCTAACTATATATTATTTATCATGATCTCAATTATATAGTTTGATATCTCACCCTTTCTTTTGTTTTGTCGTTACCTTTATACTAGTAACGTGCAGGTAACCAGAAGGAGTAGCTGTTATCGTTTTTAGTCCAAGTCCAGTTTCATTTCTCTGATAGTAGCACTCGGGGAGAATGAGCACTTGCTATATTTTGTTGTTTCAATCGTTGGATCTTATGTTGTTAATTTGAAAATTTTATTATGTTGATTTTGCTAAGACTCAAAAGATGTTATGCTTAGTATGCATAACTATTATGACTCCACTATATGATTAATGAAGTCGTTTATGTTTGAAGACTAATAATTATGCGTTGTGTTAGTGTCCGTCATTTTAAAGTGTTATGTATGTGTTTGAATAAAAATGACATGTTTATGTGTTTAAGTTAAAAATGTGACATCCTGATTATGTTGGAAATTTTTATACTCTGATTTTATTGAATAAATACATGAGGTAGAATTGGGGTGTTACAGCTTCCAAACCTAAGATACCACGCTTATATATGAGAACCTCCGCTCACTCCCTCAGTACCACAACCCGTGATACTAAAAACAACTAAAATTGAAGACACTCTTCAAAGACACACAATCACACTTGCATTAAAGCTAATGGTGATTGAAAACTTACAACTCAAAAGCTTTCCTTATCAAGTAGAAATACTCGAGAGACTCACAATAAATAATGAACAACCAACACAATGAACAACCAACAATTAAAAACTAAACTCTCTAAATATGGAACGACCAAGTTGCAGAATAGTGTTTGCATCCTTTAAATAGAGTAACACTAACTAGGTTTGCTTTACTCACAAGTCTTCAACGCCTTTTGTCCTTTCTTCATGAAAGTAGGACATTAAATCTCCAAAAACATTGCTGAAGGCGTATGGCTTCCTAAAAAATCTACACTTCTATCAATTTCACATGTCAGGACATCTGCTGTGACATCTTCTACTTCACTAAACTTCAAGGTATTTTTGAGCAGAATATTTTACAAAATTGTTGCCAATCAATAGAACCAATAGTACGAAAGATGTGAGAAAAATTTCTTTAATCAATACGATTTAAACTATCTCAATTAATCGCCTTAACAATCTCTTTGAGTATCGAATACTTCCAATGAGAATATTAAAGAGCAAAGTTTTAGCACAATGTGAAATTTGTAGAAGAGACAATTTATCAAATACCTTGTAAGCTAAATTTACAAGTGTTGTATTAACTAATTTGTGTTGTCGAAATTTGTCACGTAACAATCAAACGGATAGTTAGAGATGTATTTGTTAAAGCTCGATACACCACAAATTTGAATTATACAAGTTTGATTATTTGGATCTTACGAATTGAATCAATCAAATATTGAAATAAAATACGAAAAAGAACACGGGAATTTGTTAAGGCAAATCCACCTTTCGTCCTCGCGTGGTGTACGTCTGCCCCCAATTCTAGAATCTAGAATTGAGAAATTTTTCATAAAATTGCAAATTGTAACAAGTGAAGAAATAGTTCCCTTTTCACACAATCTTCTTCAGAATCCTTGGTTCGACCCAAACTAAGCTTCGATCTCTTCGAGTATACCTCTGATTATCGATACTTGAAATCACTACCAATTTGCTACATAATTTCTTTCTCTCGGCTAATATCAAACAAACAAGATCGGCCTCAAATATTCCTTCATGATCCTCCAGCTACTGTTACTAGATCAAGCGAACCCACCGTTCCTCGACCGTTTCACTCAACTGAATATGATGACGCAAAGATCCGTACTAAAAATCCCTCACCGATTGGGATCTAGGAGGACAAAATTCTAATGGTTTTATTCAAGAAAGATCCCACAAAGCACAACCCAATTTGAATTTGTTCTTCAATTGGACGTTATCACCAATCTTCTAATCTTGATTCAATTGCTTTGATTTTGTGAAGAAATTGAATTTGAATATGAAGTGCTCTCAATGTGTATCTTTCACACTATTCTTGTTGAAAAAGCTCAAAAGAAAATAACCCACTATTTATATGTGTTAGTTTTTGAAATAAAAATAAAGGCAGAAAAATTAAAAATGACTCAAAGACAAGAAGAATGCATCGACCGCCTGTGAGGGAGGGCCGGCGCAGAATATTCGGGTCGGAAGTTAACGCAGATGGTTGCGTAGACCGCAACAGGGAGGTACGTCAACGCAAACTTTTGAATTTAAGCTCCCAGGATACTTTTGTTGGTGTGTCGACCATAGGGTCGACACGTAACTTCCAGGGAATCTTCCTAAATTTGCATCGACCAAAGTAGGAGTTGCATCGACACATCAGCTCTTTTTCTGGACAATTTTGCTTTTTTTCTACCAGCCTGACATTCAGCTTTCACATACTCTTTTAGATGTATACCATGTCATTTCTGGGTTTTTGACATCATGAAAACTCGAGCTATGCATTTACATTACTCCCTATGTCTTGGTGGTGGCAATAGTAAATAGCATATGGGTAAGGCCTAGGGTGACATCCATCGAGGTAAGCTTGGTTGGAATCAAGGTTGGCGTTTGCTTTCTCAGTCTGGGCATCTTTCAACCATCCATCAAGATAAACTTGGTTAAAGGCAGGGTTGGATTTTGCATTTTCGACTCGGGTATCTTTCAACTATCCATCAAGGTAAACTTGGTTGGAGTCTGGGTTGGATTTTGCGTTTTCAACTCAATTATCTTTCAACCATCCATCAAAGTAAATTTGGTTGGAGTCAGGGTTGGATTTTTCTTTCTCGACTCTAGTATCTTTCAATCATCCATCGAGGTAAACTTCAGTCGAGTGTTTTTGAGCCAGCCATCAAGATAAGACTGATCAACTAGATTCATTTCTCTTGCAAAGCTTCCATGGTCATTCTACAATATAATTAAATAATGGAATATTAATAAGTGACAAATTAATTATATGTTTTAGATGGTATATATGATTAAAAAAACACCAATGTTTATAGTGGAAGAAATATTCATTATGTATATATAATAGATACATAATTTTGAAACATAAAAAAATAGGAAGTACAATAATTTTAATTTCATTAAAGCTAAAATAACATTATTTTGTTTAATCATATAGAACAACTCGACTTTGAGTGTGTTGAAAGCATGAAAAACAACTTAGAAAAGAATCTGAGAAGCATGCATTAATTTAAAGTTAACATGCATGTAAAATTTCAATAAAGATTAAAATGATAGATTATGAAGATGTAATTTTATTTAATTTAACATGCATGTATAGATGCAAAACAAAGATGAAAAATGTAAGTGGAAAAGATAGAAACATGCATGCAAAGTTAGTAACTCACAATTAAGAAGAGCATGAGAAACGTGACAACTCTGTATGCCAATTTTGTATGTTATTCTGACAAAATAGTTTTGATGTGAAAGATATATTAGAGTAGAAGTGAGTTGGGATAGTTATAGCCAAGTAAGAAGAAAAATCATAAACAACCAACACATTAAGACTTTGTTTGGCAAAATCATTTTTTAACTTTAAAGTTTATTTCTTATAATTTATATGTTCACATGTTTAAAATCTTTTTTTGGCAACTGTTATTTTGTCATGTGCTGATAGCTAATTTTATCAATTTATATCTTTGAAAAGTTATTTAAAATTGTTTATAGTTTCTTTTTTTTCCTTCCAATTCTATCATTGTAATTTTATAAATTCAAGTTGATGCCTTATCAGTCATATGTAATACAATAAAACAGAGTTGTTAATTTGTGTAAACCTGAGTAAAAATTGGTCATTATTATCAGTTATTATGTATCCATGAAACTCATACACAAAGTGATATATACTCCATAATTATTAAATTTTAGGTCGGAATTTGACTGATATATCTATAGTGGTAAAAACTGCGAGTATAAGCCATTGAGTTGACTCAACTAAAAAATTAACAAAAGAGTCGCCACTGCACTTTTATTTTATCCAAAGGACTAAGAAAAAGAGCAAATAAAATCCTAAAAAAAATCTGAGATCTGGGACCGGAGATTGGTTATGCAAAGGGAAGATGTTAGACACCCAAAGCATCTACAGTACTCCGCAAGAACCTTTTGGAAAATTTGTATATATGTACTAAAAAAGGTTTGTATAAAAAAATGGATGGTGGGGGGAGAAAAGAAGCATTTTTTTAATTTTGGTTTGATAGAACTTCCAATGAGTTCCAGGCCTACTACCAACAATGTAAAATGTTGAAATCAAAACTAAGTAGTTCAGCTAGAAAGGACCAAAGTTGTGTGTTGGTTGATTTTAAGAAAATGTTAGGTTAGAAAAGCCATAGAGAGCTCAAAAAGGGTTTGAATGAGGTTAAGTGTTTTTTAGTCTTAACAAAATAAAAGTCCAAGTATTATTAAATGGATTGGAATTTTATTAAGAAAACAAGTTTGAAAAATTCATGGACCTAAGTCCAAGTTTTTTTAAAAAGCGATTAGAGTTTTGAGAACAAGAATCCTTTGAAAAAAAAGGGAAGATTTTGGAAATTAAAGAATGGGGAAAAGATGAAGAGACTAACCTAAGTGCATAAAGTAAAAGGTAAGGGTAAAGAAAGATCTAATCGGGAGAGAAGATTAGTACTTGACATCAAGAGCCAACACCATATCTCATCCTTTGGACAACCACATAAACAACAAATAACCAGACAAAAAATCCAAGCTTCGGATGAGTCAATGCTTTTAGGTGAACTTCTTGTCTCAAGAAAAACGGGCAGAGTAACGGCTGTATTTCGAGAAAATCCACTCTTAATCGAGTATAACGGAATAACCTGCATACAAAGATAATAACTAGGCAAAGACAGAATAACACCAAGAGCACAGAAATCTCCCAAGTTGAGGTAAAGAAAATACTCAAATGAGCAAAGGAAAATGACATAAAATGTAAATGCTGAAAGTAAAGTGCATAAAAATAAAGAGCATAAAAGTAAATGCGAAAAAATAAAGAGCGGAAAATAAAGAGGCATAAAATAAATGGCAATTAATAAAGGTTAACAAGATGACCATCATGAAACTTGTCAAGTATATCATCGAATTGTTAATTGTTAGTCGTCAGCAAGGTGACCATCTTGAAACTTACACATGAAGACTTGCTAGAAGCTTGACAGAATCAACGCGACCACACGACAAGTTTCAAATGTTTTTTGTCAAGTATATCGCCGGTTTTGGGATTATCATATCACTTGATAAAAAATGATTGAGAATTTCAAATGGTCAAAGTTAGTGGAAACTTGCTAGAAGCTTGATTAGAAATCAATGCGACCACATGAAAAGCGCCACAAGTGTTGAACCAAGATCAAAGCTCAAATAATCTTTTGGGGCTTATGTTTGAACTTTGAAGTGCATGCCACCAATTGATCACCTTCTCTGAATTGAGACAAAAGAAAAATAAGATGGAGAAGAAGAAAATATTTTCAAATTTATTTTGCATCAGATGAATTTTATTCGGTCTAACTTCGTCAAAACCAACCAACTTTCTTGGTGGATTTGGTCAAGAAACCTATCAACACCCAAATTCTATTGATGTTGGGGAATTTGTGACTCCAAATTAAATTCAAAAATCAGCAAAATAAAATGAAAATAAAAGTAAAAATAAAAAGGTTTTAAAAAATGTTGAAATTAGGTTATTTTAATTGGACTTTATTGACGAAATACATAAATAGTAACTTTTCATCAAAATAAAATTTCAAGAAAATTCCTCAAAGTTAATCTGAGGTCAACAAGTGATAGACAAATTTTTTCAGAATTTTTAAAAGTAAAAAACTATTTTAAAATACAAAAGAAAATGATGAAATAAACCAAAAATAGAAAAAAAAAATAGTAAAATCAGAAATAAAAATAAAATGAGGTCACCAATATTAGTCAAATGACCATTGGATCCTTTCATAATTTTTTCAGAATTTTTAAATGTCAAAAAGTATTTTAAATCAATTAAAAACATCAAATAAAAGAAAAATCATAAAAAATATCAAATCTGAAAATAAAATTATGAAAAAAATAAAATTCAGAAAGATAATATTCCAAAATAGTTTTGTGAATTTTTTCATAAGTTTTGGACCAAAAATGAATTTTATATGATTTTTTGAAGTTTAAAACATTAAAAATATAAAACAGAAAATAAAATAAAAGCAGAAAAATGTGGATAGTCTGATCATAGAGTTAGTAAGCTAATCCAACGGATCAGACGCGATGTGCTTGATATGGACCTCTTTTATCACTAGATCATTATTTAAAATAAAAAATAAATAGATCCAAGGGCTCACATTACGCATGCATGATACAACCAGTACACCAGATCAAATTCAAAAAAATTACATGTCTGGCTCTCATTGGTTGAAGACGGGCACGTAGGTCGTCTTCAACTTCCAGCCATCATCCACGCTCGATCCTCAAACTGTGAAATAAATTCCTCTGACCGGTGTCATTCGCTTCGTCTCTTCAAGATAATTCTAATGGTACCCTCGCGAAAAATTTATTTCACTTGTATCATGGACAATTTGGAAAAAACTAGAAAAATAGCGAGCACTTGTTCTTAGAAATTCTCATTCAATTCTCAATGAAAATGAAAATGGTGAAGATCACGAGGATCAGGGAGATGAAGAGAATGCAATGATGCTTTATTTTGCAAGGTTTGATGGAGATTTCTACCTGAACGAAGTTCACTTTCAGAGCTCTGAAACTGGACTTGGATAGCACGATTCAGGAAGCTTCAAGGCACAATTCTTGTTCTGTTAGCTTCAGTGAGGTTCAAGGAAGAAGAGTGAATGGTTAATTTCAATCTAGAAGTGTTCTAATCATGAATTCGAAGTTACAGAAAAACTGGTTATGGAGGAAGTTTGGCAGATTTTTTTTTGGCTATCAAAGCTTGAGGAAATGAGTAAGGAATGGTCCTCTATTTATAAGAGAGTGAGTGGTGATGAAAATGAGAAGGAATTGTGGTGAATTCGTGCAAAACGAGCTGGCTGAAATCATGACATACGTGTGAAATTTGAAATCACCAAAAATCATCTGAAATTTTCACACTTAGAAAAAATTTTAAGTTTGGCAAAAAATGACATATAATGTTTTCAATCCAAACACGGTCTTCCATCCAAAATTTGCTCTTAATTTCTAAAGATAAAATGAATTAGATCTTTCAAAGAATATTTTGCAAAAAGAACCAACCAAAAACTCCAAAACTTGAGCAAGTTATAGCCTTGTGAAATTGAGGAAAAATCATGAAATGACTTATAATCTTTTGATCTTTTCAAGTAACTTCCAAACACTTTAAATCTTCAAATCTTATATCGAGATAAAGTTCGCATCTTCAAGATTGTTATGCAAAAATAATGACATCAAAATCATAAATGATTATCAAGATATGTTCATTTGAAATTGATTGTCCAAAAGTTGAGGAATTCATCAAGGACTTGTAATCTTTTGACCTCATAGGTAAACTTCCAAGCGTTTTCTTTTCTCAACAATTGAACTAAGTTGTTTTAGACACCCTTAGGTTCATTGTGAAAGAAAAATGAGCTCAAGGAGGTAAGGGATGACCAAGATATGATCCTTTGAAGTCATACAATATGGATGAAGCATCAATCTAGATAATGGGTAATCATATATCTTCAAAGCAAACTTCTCATCACTTAAACTTCTTGAATCAAAGCATATATGTATTATAAGTCCTTTAATGATAAAATGATTTTGAATTCATCCACAAACTTCACACACTCATCAAGATATGGTCCTCAGAAGTCCAAAACCCTAATTTCAAGAGATATGGTCATGGGATGGAGAAATTTTTGAATTTGATGATCTCTTTCAAGCATGAAGCACATAATCAAGATAAGAGAGAATATTTGATGATAGAAGAAGTCTTCAAAGAGAGACAATACTTTCAAAATATTGAGAATTAATGAGAGAAGGCATGGAAATAAACACATGAACCTATCAACTCTTTGAGGAAATTGTGCACCATTCACCTACAATATTTAGAGAAAAGTATACACATCATGGTTAATCAAATACCAATCATCACACACAAACAATAATCACTTCCACAAGGTGCTTGGTGATCTCCCAAAGGGCAAACCCTAAAGATAAGAGAGAGAGAGAGAGAGAGAGAGAGAGAGAGAGAGAGAGAGAGAGAGAACCAATTTGTTATCTTTGTGCAATGCAATTGTATGAAGTATGATAGAATCTTAGGGGGGGGGGGAAATTGGGGTACAATAACTTCCCTTATTTAAGTGTCTTCTATTCAAAGATAAGAAGGGAACCTTCGCCTTGATAGGATAGAAGATACTTAAATATAACACAAGCCCTATTTTTGGCCCTAAGATGCCATGCAATGTTTAAGGGTTACGCAATGCAAAAGAATGAACCTCATAGGAGACAGGACATCACTGGGGAAATGATAACTCCACCTGAAAAGGGGAAAGTTATGACACATGTTTAACTAACAGGAAAGAGAAACAATCCTTAGATAGACGACAAACTATCCCCTCACAGAGGAGTTAGAAAAAAATAAAAGAATGACGTCGACTTCCTAAAGAGAGTAAACCATCAATCTTGAATAAACGCCAAGAATTGTTTTTGAACAAAAGATGGTAAGAAGACAACATCAACAAAAGACTGAGTCTCCAAAAAGCTTTGGCATTCCACCAAAAAAAGGATGAAAGTCCTTCTTTAACCAAGATACTTCATCATTCATCGGAATAATAGATCTTCGACAAACTACCTCCCATAACGAAAAGGATACCATTCATCAGAAAAGTAAATCTTCGACAAACTACCTCCCATAACGATGAGGTTACCATTCATTGAAATAACATATCTTCGACAAACTACCTCCCATAACGACGAGGCTACCATTCATCGAAAAAACAGATCTTCGATAAACTACCTCCCATAATGACGAGTCTACCATTCATCGGAAAAACAAATCTTGTTTCAAATAGCTATCGAAATTGATCAGTAATGAGTTTGTAAATCAATACCGAAAGGACCAATCGTCAATGAGCTTGTAAATCACCCAAAGATACGTTCAACAATGAGTTTTTAAATCACCCATCGGAAATAAAGGGCTAATCAACAATACCATAAAGAGACGTTCAACAATGAGTTTGTATATCACTCAAAGGAACTTCCAAATGACGAGCATGTAAATCACCCGTCATAGATAAACGACTATTCAGCGATGAACTTTTAAATCACCTAAAGGAATACCGAAAAGAAACGTTCAACAGTGAGCTTGTAAATCACTCAAAGGAACTTCCATCAACGAGCTTGTAAATCACCCATTAGAGGTAAATGGTTAAATCAACAATGAGCTTTTAAATCACCTAGAGAAAAACCAAAGAAACGTTCAACAATGAGCTTGTAAATCACTCAAAAGAACTTCCATCGACGAGCTTGTAAATCACCCATCGAAGACTTCCATAATAAGTTTCCAACTTGCTGGAGGTAGACGGTTAATCCCTAGCGAGAGACTCCTCACTGGGTTACCGAAATGAGATCAAATTGGCATTAGCTGACTTGCTGGGGAAAATCAGTTGTTCAAGCAACGATGTTGTCATCTAATGTTTGGGAGAAGAAATAATGTCAATATCATTGGAAAATGAGAACGGACTTCCATGGGAAGGCCAAGTTCACTCCGGCCTAAGAGATAAAGTCTTCTTTGCAAAAAATAAATTCAGTACCCATCTCGAAATCACAGTCTGAAACAACAAGGCCAATTGGAGATTAGGATCCAGACCAAGACTGTGTTGGGGAAAGGCTCTATTTCAACACGAAGGATAATCGTGGGGAAAGTGAGAAGGATGAATCATTTCTACTCAAAACTGACAATGGTGAAATATATGACATACTCGGATTACCAACGTATGCATATGGGCAACAAACTAAAGTTATGCAGAATGTATGAATGAATGTAAATGAGATGCACATGGTCATCTTATTGAGGATCAGCAAAGAAGATCAAATGGCGCATGGATGACACTCGGCCAACATAAAATCTTCGGGAAATGTGGGCTTGAAAAGGAAAACTCTTATTAGGCGCACTGTTGACATTCCCAAGCTTTATTTAACGAACACATTCTATGAAGATGTCATCATGTTCCAATCAAGGAAACAATTTGTGTAAACTCTCTTCTAGGGAGAAATGAGATGCTTTGTTAGAGCAACCTGTTTTGCATTGGAATCTCATTTTTGGGGAGGAAAAAGAAAAAAATATTCTACAGAGGTCCTTTTGGGACTAACCTCAACATTACTAATCAAAGTTGGGGAGAATGCTATCTTGTCCTTTTGCATTACACCCGATGTAAACACACTTTAGAATTGTAAAAAAAATTCTTAAGTATGTTCTAACGAATCTGTTTGCTTTGAAATACAATTTCAATAATAAAAGGATATTTTTATGAACTGAATAAAATAGGATTGCAAAGCAATTGGATAAAAGCTCAAATTTTATTGATAGAATGGTAGTCTGCCAATAGCATGACTCCACAGATGATTACAAAGTTTTGAAAAATGGTAAATACATGGAAAAGGTACATTGAAATACAATGAGCCCTATTCTCCCTACCAACTTCGAACTCATGTATTGTAGTCTTCGGTTGATGTATAAAGATGATCCATGTAGATTGTTGCTTCTATGTCAAGTCTTGTCTGATGTAGTTACTTGCCGATAAATCCCTAACTTTTGCCTAGACTGCCCTGCGGATTTGCAGTCTACCGGGAGGTTTATTCTGTTTATGTCTCTAATTTTTCCTAGACCGCCCTTTCGAGTTTTCATTCTACCGAGACGCTCTGTTTTGCCTAAGTCGCCCTTTCGTGTTTTCAACTTAGCGATTTGTTCTTTTATTTGTTTAGGTGAAGTATTTTTGACTACATCAGCATTTAGAGGATGTCGGAACTCCTCACCATCCATAGTTTCAAGAATCAATGCATCTCCAGAGAAGGCTTTCTGGACAACATATGGGCCTTCATAATTGGGAGTTCAATTGCCTCTGGAATCAAAGTTTAATGAAATGATCTTTCTGAGCACGAGGTCGCCTTCTCGGAATACACGAGGCTTGACCTTTTTATCAAACACTTTCTTCATTCTTTTTTGTTACAATTGACCATAACACAGAGCAATCATATGTTTCTCTTCAATCAAATTGAACTGATCATATTTGTTTTGATACCATTCAGCTTCTAACAACTTAGCCTCCATGATGGTTCTCATTAATGGAATCTCAACTTCCACAGGGAGTACTGCTTCCATGCCGTACACTAAAGATAAAGGGTTCGCTCATGTTGAAGTGCGTACTGAAGTGTGATACTCATCTAAAGCAAAGGGAAACATTTCATGTCAATCTTTGTAATTCACAACCATCTTTTGTATAATCTTTTTGATGTTCTTGTTTGCAGCTTCAACTGCCCCATTCATCTTGGGTCTGTAAGGAGAAGAATTGTGATGGACAATCTTGAATTCTTCACAAGGTTCTATCATCATCTTATTATTCAATTTCGATTCGTTGTCAGTAATGATTCTGTTCGGCACCTCATAACGACAAATGAGATTGTCCTTGATGAATCGGGCCACCACTTGCTTGGTAACGTTTCCATAAGAAGCCGCTTCAAACCATTTGGTGAAGTAATCAATTACTACCAAGATGAAACGATGTCCATTAGAAGCCTTGGGTTCAATCATCCCAATCATATCAATACCCCACATGGAGAAAGTCCATGGGGAAGAAATAACATTGAGTAAAGTTGGAGGCACATGAATCTGGTCAGCAGAGATTTGACACTTATGGCACTTCCTTGAAAATTTGTAACAATCGGATTCCATTGTCAGCCAATAATATCCTTCCCTTAGCATCTTTTTATCCATAGAGTGTCCATTGGCATGGGTACCAAAAGAACCGTCATGAATCTCATGCATCAACATGTTTGCTTCGTGTTTATCCATGCATCTGAGCAAGGCCATGTCATGATTTCTTTTGTATAACACACCTTCATTGAGAAAGAAACTACCAACCAATCTCCTCAAGGTCTTTCTATATTTGCTTGTCGCATCAAATGGATACTCTCGAGTCATCAGAAAATGCTTAATATCATGATACCAGGGCTTTCCATCCTTTTCCACATCTAGGGAGAATATATAAGTTGGCCTCTCAAGACACCCAATAGTGATCCGAGATACATCATTCGACTGGTTCACATTATACATGGAAGCCAAAGTAGCCAAGGCATTCACCATCTGTTTTTCATCCCAAGGAATGTGGTGGAGCTCTACTTTGTTGAAGAAAGTCAACAGTCACCTTGCATAATCTTTGTAAGGGATTAAACCAGGGTGACGAGTCTCCCAATCTCCTTTTATCTAATTTACTACTAAATCTGAATCACCATATACATCAAGAGTTTTGATTCTAAGGTCAATGGCTTCTTCAAGACCCATGATACAAACTTCATATTCCGCCATTGATCGGTGGTTTTTACACAGTTATTTAGCATTGTATTTCGTTATCGTTTCTTTTATTTATCTAGTGTTATCTGTCATTTTATCGCATTTTACGCTTTGGTTATGTGTTTGAGTGTTTTCAGGGTCATAAGAATAAAACAGATAAATCGGGCAAAAGAAGTGCGTAAATCGTAATATGGAAGGCTACGATGCATCAACACGGGCCCCGTGTTAATCAACACGCCCGTGTCAAAAGCCACTAGAAAACGCAAAACCCAAGCTGCTGAATCAACACGGCACTGGTTAATCAACACGGCCCGTGTTGAAAAGCAAGTGGAAAGTGCAAAAATTACACAAGTCAGTGGATCAACACGGGCACCCGTGTTCATCAACATGGCCTGTGTTAAATGGTCTGGAGCATGATTTATGATTTAGAGATCAACACGGGCACCCGTGTTCATCAACACGGCCCGTGTTCATCAACACGGCCCGTGTTGATGTGAGCATGTGGAAACTTGTTTTTTCTTATTTTTGGGGCTCGTTGTTGTCATTAAGGGTACTTCTGACTTTTGCCGAAACGGGGATAGAGAAGAGAATATTAGAAGGATTTTGAGGATAGAGAAAACTACTTTTGAAATTACGAAAGAAATAGCACGGAGAAAGGAGAGTCACGGAGAGGAATTCGGAGACGGCGAGATTCAAGGGCAGCCACCATTGAAGATCAAAGTCATCGTGGCTCTTTGTAATGTTTAACTCTTATTTGATGTTTTCTTCTAATACTATGAGAGGCTAAACCCCCCAATGCTAGGGGGTGGTCCTGATTTGATTATTGTATGAATTCGAATACTTGATTTCCTCAATGCAGTGTTTTTATATTTCAATTTAATTGTGTAGTGTTCTTATGATCATGTATCGGACAAATACATGTAGACCTATGACTAACAATTGGCAGGACTGTGATTGTTAGGGTTTCTACACAATTAGGTTATTAGAAGTCTAACCTAGGACTAGGAACTCTCTTTTAATCACTTGAATTCTTGATATTTTTACGGTTAAAACCAAGATTTCTTTGAATGGACATTTGAATAAGGATTAGGGTTTTAATAGTTGTCTTCATTAAGGACTTAAGGAAGAACAATCTAGAGATAGGTAATTGATAGTTTTCATATGCAATGAGGAAATCTGAATTCGGATCATAGTTTTGTTAAATCAACCACTCACCCTAGCATCATTCTCATTATATTTCATCAGTCATTACTTGTTACAAGTGTAGTTGAAAGTTTTAAAATCAACCCAACCATTGTTTTTGTTCAATTGAATTAAGAGCACGAATAGGTATTTACTACACAGCCCTCGAGATCGATACTTGGGGAAACTCATTATAACTACATCGGCGAAAATAGTACACTTGCTATTTTTCCGATCAAGTTATTGGCGCCGTTGCCGGGGACTGCCAAAATACTGATTTACTCTTAGTTTGATTGAAATTTTATTGCTCTGCAATTAAAAAATTTCTATTCATTTGTTTATTTATTTTCTATTACATTGTATTAGAACTAATTTTGTGTCTAATATTTTATGCGAGGTCAGACCTCAGCAGAATACCTTTTTGACGCAGAAATAGAAAGAACCCTTCGCGCTCGGCGAATAGGAGCAAAGCAAGCAAGACTGGCCGAGGAAGAAGATAGGAATTCAACACACTCCGGCTCAGAGTTAGAAGACGAGGCAATGAATCCACCTCAAGAGAGATTGCTATGGGATTATGGAGGGACAAATGCACCAGGGGGAAGATTGACCATTGTCAACCAACCCGTTAATGTTCCTAATTTTCAGCTCCATCCGAGCACCATCACACAGTTGGAGAAAAGATCTTTTTCTAGAAGGTTTAATGAGGATGCTAACAAGCATTTGCAACGATTCCTGACTATGAGCAGTACTCTCAAAATAGATGGGCATATCAAGAGCGTAAATGAGATATTTCCGTCACCCTTACATTTATGCGTAAGAGTGGTTCTATTTCCTTCCCGCAGGCAGCATTACATCTTGGGAAGAGATGGAAACAGCTTTTCTCAATGAATATTTTCCAGCATCGGTGTTTATGAGAAAGAGATATGAAATCCTAAATTTCAAGTAGAAGGAGGGTGAATCATTAGGAGACTCTTTCAAGAGATTTAAGAGACTCCTGGTGGCATGCCCTACCCATAACCTGGATCAGACTGAGCAGATGCTGATGTTTGTGAATGGTTTGAGAATCAAAACGAAGCAACTCATTGACACAGCAGCTGGTGGCTCATCCAACTTCTCAACAGCCACTGGCATAAAGAAGATTATTGAAGTTATAGCTGCTAATGAGCATCCGAATTATATGACAGGGTTGCAAGGAAACCAGAGGGAGTGATTGATTTAAAGTTGGAAGTGAATAAACAACTCAAAGTCAAGAGGCGATAGCAGTATGGATAAAAAGCTTAAAGCTATGAACATGGAACTCAACAGTAACACATGTTAAAATGTGGTTTGTGACATTTGTAGGGCCACACATGACCGCACAATGTCTTGCAACCCAAAACAAATTGAGGAGATAAAATTCTAGAGGCAGAATAATCCATATTCTAACACCTATAACCCTGGGTGGAAGAATCATCCGAACTTTGCTTGGAAAGATTAGCAACAACAAGCTCCTCAAAAGGCAGAATGGGAAGTGGCCATTGAAAAGATGGCTGCCCACACTTCCCAATTCCAAGAAGAAACACGAAGCAATCACAGAACACCACGGCTGCAATTAAAAATTTGGAGGTTCAAATGGGGCAAATTATGCAACAAGTAGCAATGCAAGCACAAGGCAATCAGAAGAACCATGAGAATGTGAATGCTGTCACAACAAGGAGTGAAAATGTTTCCAGAGAAAGAGAAGATGAGGTAAAAGTTGATGATGAACTTATAGAAGTGGATTTAGAAGTGAGAGAGAACAAGAGGAAAAAGGAAGAAGTGGCGCTACCTGTCAAGCCAGCTGAAGAAAAGAGTAAACCTGTTATTAGGCTTCTATATCCCTCGCGAGTGGCAAAGAAGGACACAAAAGAGAAAGAGTTCGATAAATTTGTCAAATTGTTCAAGAAGCTATAGATCAACATACCTTTATTTGAAGCACTCGAGAAAATGCCTTTGTACCAAAAATTCATGAAGGAGATCCTATCAAAAAAGAGGCAAATAGATGATAAACAGATACCCGTTGATGAGAAGTTTTGCGCAATCGCGCCCGAGAGAAAAATACATGTCAAGCAGAAGGATCCTGGCTCAGAGTGGCAATACCATGCACCATAAAAGATAGAACTTTCAAAAGGGTTCTAATTGATTCTGGCTCTAGTGTGAGTTTAATGCCATTATCAATCTTCAAGAGGCTTGGTATTGAAGAGATAAGCGGGAGTGGAACAAAATTAAAATTTGCTGATCATACCATCAAGAAGTCATATGGGATAGCTGAAGATGTGTTGGTCGAGATTGAAAATTTTTCTTTTCCAGTGGATTTCCAAATCATGGACATACCTGAAGATGAAGAGACCCCCATCATTCTTGGTCGACCTTTTCTATTGATTAGCAGGTGCAATTTTGATATAGAGACAGTCATCTAACTTTAAAATATTTTGATGAGGAGATAACATTGAAGGTGTTTGAGGTCAAGAAACAAGGTGCAGTGAAAATAATAAATTTTCAGCTGGTATGGTCAAAGTTGAGGAGAGAGAAATTTCAAATCACTCCTCAAGGAGTCTCTGCATAATCTCTCGTGGCATCAATTAAAATTCCCAAGTTCACCAAGAAGCCAAGGGAAAGAAGAAGGTAGAAAAGGTGAGAAGATGAAAGTGGAAGTAACGTGAATTACGCAGGGCTAGTGCTCTTGAGGGGTTGAGTTTTGGGTTGCGAAGTACAAGCAACAAGGTGTGGAAGAGAAAGTACCCCCCGTAAGGGGATGACCCGTCGAGCCATGCGACGTTAAACGAAGCGCTACGTGGGAGGCAACCCACGTTTTTCATAACTTAGCTTTTCTTTTTGTTTTGTTCGCAGGTAATAAAAAGGGATCATATCTTGCGAAAGCTAGGAGGTAGCAATTGGTGCTGCATCACCCTTTGTGAGTCACTTCTCTCGAGTTTAATCTGAAACATTGAGGCCAATGTTTAGTTCAAGTTTGGGGGAGGTTTTATTGCTTTGTTTTATTTTATCGCTTTGTTTGATTATTTTTTTTGTTAAGTTGATGTTAAATACTGTGCAATAACACTAGTAGATATTCGCCCAAATTTTTCTGCATTTTGACTGAAAATTTTGTTTTGTTTTACACTAGAGCTTGTATTTCAATAAGGTCGGGATTGATATTGTGTGAGATGCAGGGATGATTGTTTTAAGGTAGGAAATTCGGAATAATGTGACATTGATACGAGTCCAACGTGTCGATTCGTACTATAGTGCTTAAAGTCTGCAAAGTACTCCTTGAATAGTTTATCTATACAGTCTGGCATAATTTAGATTCACATGCAGGTATGATTGGTTGAGAATCAAATAAAAATGGCATTAAATGATGAAAAGACGGTAAAAGGCAACCAGCCCGCTAAGTTGGGTAGCCCTCACCAGGTTATTCAGCCCAAAGGGTGTTGATCCCCAAACGTCGTCCGGATAAAGGACAATAAATAACCAAAAAGGTTTGAAAATTTCATCGGTATTAAAAAGTGGAAAATGATGCTCGTTTGGTGCCCGAATAAGTGAAGTTCTTGGCTAGTAGCATGCATGTGATGATTATTATAATTCTCAGTGCCTTAATCTGATTGTGCGAATGAAAGAGGAGGAAAAGCGGAAAGTGAACACTTAAGTGCGAAGCATAGTTGGAGAGGTATTTTCGTGTCATGTGAATAGCGAGCGCACTACCTTCTGAGCAATGAGAACTGAACTTTTGCATATGAGTACTGATCTGCTTTGATTTTCATGAGTGCTAATAATCGTCGCTTGAGGTTAAGCAACAGTTTAAGTTTGGAGGAATTTGATCGGTGGTTTTTACACAGTTATTTAGCATTGAATTTCGTTATCGTTTCTTTTATTTATCTAGTGTTATATGTCATTTTATAGCATTTTACGCTTCGGTTATGTGTTTGAGTGTTTTTAGGGTCATAAGAATAAAACAGGATAAATTGGGGCAAAAGAAGTGCAAAAATCAGAATATGGAAGGCTACAGATGCATCAACACGGGTCCCCGTGTTGATCAACACGGCCCGTGTCAAAAAGCCACTAGAAAACGCAAAAAACACCCAAGTCAGTGAATCAACACGGGCACCCGTGTTAATCAACACGGCCTGTGTTGAAAAGCAAGTGGAAAGTGCAAAAATTACACAAGTCAGTGGATCAACACGGGCACCCGTGTTCATCAACACGGCCCGTGTTGAATGGCCTGGAGCATGATTTATGATTTAGAGATCAACACGGGCACCCGTGTTCATCAACACGGCCCGTGTTGATGTGAGCGTGTGGAAACTTGTTTTTTCTTATTTTTGGGGCTCGTTGTTGTCATTAAGGGTACTTCTGACTTTTTCCGAAACGGGGATAGAGAAGAGAATATTAGAAGGATTTTGAGGATAGAGAAAACTACTTTTGAAATTACGAAAGAAATAGCACGGAGAAAGGATAGTCACGGAGAGGAATTCAGAGACGGCGAGATTCAAGGGCAGCCACCATTGAAGATCAAAGTCATCGTAGCTCTTTGTAATGTTTAACTCTTATTTGATGTTTTCTTCTAATACTATGAGAGGCTAAACCCCCCAATGCTAGGGGGATGGTCCTGATTTGATTATTGTATGAATTCGAATACTTGATTTCCTCAATGCAGTGTTTTTATATTTCAATTTAATTGTGTAGTGTTCTTATGATCATGTATCGGACAAATACATGTAGACCTATGACTAACAATTGGCAGGACTGTGATTGTTAGGGTTTCTACACAATTAGGTTATTAGGAGTCTAACCTAGGAATTGGAACTCTCTTTTAATCACTTGAATTCTTGATATTTTTATGGTTAAAACCAAGATTTGTTTGAATGGACATTTGAATAAGGATTAGGGTTTTAATAGTTGTCTTCATTAAGGAATTAAGGAAGAACAATCTAGAGATAGGTAATTGATAGTTTTCATATGCAATGAGGAAATCTGAATTCGGATCATAGTTTTGTTAAATCAACCACTCACCCTAGCATCATTCTCATTATATTTAATCAGTCATTACTTGTTACAAGCGTAATTGAAAGTTTTAAAATCAACCCAACCATTGTTTTTGTTCAATTGAATTAAGAGCATGAATAGGTATTAACTTCGCAGTCCTCGAGATCGATACTTGGGGAAACTCATTATAACTACATCGGCGAAAATAGTACACTTGCTATTTTTCTGATCAGCCATACTATTCGTACAATCAAACGTCAACCATACCATGAAAGGAATATGAAATCCTTGAGGAGTAATGATCAAACGTCAACCATGCCATGAAAGGAATATGAAATCCTTTCCCACAAGCGTTCACAGCTTCATAAAACACAATTCCCCATCAGGATTTCAGATTTGGACCTTCTCTAGGAAAAGGTTCATCACAATCTTTCATTTTCAAATACATTACATCTTCATCAGGAAAGTCAAACTCAACAGATTGATCATCCTCGATCGGCTGATGAGCCAGATATTCTGCCAATACACTACTTTTAATAGCTTTTTGGGTGCGGTATTCGATATCATATTCAGATAACAACATCTGCGAATGAGGAATTCTTCCCGTAAGAACATGCTTTTCAAAGATGTACTTGATCAGATCCATTCGAGAGATCAACCAAGTAGTATGATTCAACATATATTGTCGCAGATGCTTCGCAGCCTAGGCTAAAGCATAACAAGTCTTTTCCAACATAAAATATCGGGACTCATAGTCGATGAACTTCTTGCTCAAGTAATAAATGGCATATTCTTTCTTTCCTGTTACATCTTGCTCTCCCAAGATACAACCAATGGAGTTTTCTAACACAGTCAGATACAAAACCAACGGTATTCCTTCAACGGGAAGGAGCAATATAGGAGGTTCAAGCAGATAATCTTTGATACTTTCAAATGCCCTTTAGAAATCATTTGTCCATATGCAACCTTGATCGTTCTTCAACAGCTCGAAGATTGGTTCACAGGTTGCAGTCATATGGGAAATGAACCTGGAGATGTAATTCAAACGTCCGAGGAAACCTCTAACTTGTTTTTCAGTTCTTGGTGCCACCATCTCTTGAATTGCACTAACCTTATCAGGATCGACTTCAATTCCCTTCTGGCTAACAATGAAACCCAACAGCTTTCCAGAATGGACACCGAATGTACATTTATTAGGATTCAAGCGGAGTTGGTACTTTCTCAAACGTTGAAATAGTTTCAACAAGTAATCCAAATGATCTTCTTCATTTTGGGACTTAGAAATCATATCATCAACATACACTTCAACCTCTTTATGCATCAGATCATGGAACAGGATCGTCATGGCCCCCTGGTACATTGCATCAGCGTTCTTCAACCCGAAGGGCATCACTCTGTAATAGAATTTTCCCCAGGGTATGATAAACGTTGTTTTTTCCATGTCCTGAGGAGCCATCTTAATTTGATTGTATCTGGAAAATCCGTCCATGAACGAGAACACTTTGCATTTTGCAGTATTGTCTACCAACATATCAATGTGTGGCAAAGGAAAATCATCTTTTAGGCTAGCCTTGTTCAGATCTCGGTAATCAACATACATGCAGACATTTCCATCTTTCTTAGGTATTGACACAATATTTGCAATCCACTTAGGATAGACTGACATCATAAGGAAACCTGCGTCAATCTACTTTAAAACTTCCTATATATTCTTTACTGCCATATCAGGATAAGTTCTTCTTAATTTTTGTTGGATTAGGGGACACTCAGACTTTAGCGGTAAATGATGCTCCACAATATTAGTATCTAACCTATCATATCTTGATATGACCAAGCAAAGATATCCACATATTCCTTTAGCATTTCAATCAACAGAATCTTCACCTCAAGCTTTAGCAAAGTTCCAATCTTGACTTCTTTCACATCTTCCTTAGGACCTAAATTAATGACTCCTAACGGCTCTTTGTACGGCTGAGTGGTATTTTCCTCGCGCTCAAGCAACCGATATGTGTATTAAAATGACCAAACTTAATTATTAAAATGGTATTAAAACGGATGAATGGTGTTTTCCTCGCGCTCAAGCATGCTTCATGACCAAACTTGATTATTAAATTGAAGACAAACATTTATAGAGTTTGCTTCATGTCCAAATTTTTATATTTTATCTACTAATATTTTTATATTTTTATTCAACAATCATTTTGAATCATAACTATAAAATTATTTGAATTATTAACCAATTAATAAGTTTGTTTATAAAATTTTATTCATTTTTATTATTTATTTACATATAATTATCATAAGAAACTGAATCATTTATAAAATCGAAAGTTTTCATTTTTCAAATGTGTTAGTGGTAGAAATAGTTTCATCAATTTTTAATTATGAAATTGTTTAGTATTTCGTATCTTAAAGTTTTTTGAGTTTTCGTGTATTTTGTTGTAGGCTTAGTTTATATTTTAGAGGATTTAACTTATGTGAAATGTGCATGACACATCAATAATTGGTGTTTTACTGTTATGTATTCCACAAAATTACTATACTATTATGAATTTGTGTAAGGCATGGTTTCACACACCCTTTTGTTAATACATATAAGCAATTATTTTCTGGTTAACTCATTTCCCTCATTATCCTTTTTGGTGTTTTTATTCCATATAAGTCACAGATAAAAAGACATTAATCGAGCTGTAGAATTTCAAACTTTGATTTTGTTAATACATATAAACCTGTATTCATATTTGTGAGAACCATTTTGGTTGTGTGATAGATAGGCATGCTCCTTTTTAAAGTGTTAATGATTATTCCACGGCGCTTGTTTACGTGGCTGTGTGGCTTCTTTCCTTACTCTTAGTTCACATGTGTTTCTTTAAATCCTCCAAAAAACCATACATTTCTCTCTTACATTTCCCAATATATTTTGATTGATGCACCAAAAGTGTATGCTATCTTTAGATTTTGTTGAATTTTTCAAAGCTATTGGTTTTATTGAAACCAGGAGAAATCTCTTTATGTTTGGTTTGGTTTATTTGAATTGCTTGAGTGTGATTCTCATTTAACCTACCAACTATAAGGTACTTGAAACTCCTCGTGATAGAGCTTCATTGATATATTCAAATAAGAATATACAATAATTAAGTTGGATTTGATTTAACCCAAATATAATATGATAAAGATTTTTTTTTCTTTCAATACTTTGTCTACATAGAAACTATTATTTTACTGTCAGATTGAACAGTGATAGAAACTAGTTCTTACATAATAGAATTAAGGAAATTTCTCATATTCATTAATACAAATAAAAGTACAATATAGAGGATAATACACATAATAACACTAGGATAACTGTTCTAACAAACAATTACCTAAGTTTGAAAGACTATACTAAACTGACGCCATCTCAATCTTTAACATATTAGATTGAGGTTTATTTTAAAACAAAATTACCTACTTCCTAGAAATAAGACCTTACTTAATGCACAAATAAGACCTTACAGTACACATAAATTATAAAAATTAAAAGTCTAGGAATAACATGAAAAGGTTTGGAAATGACACATATATTGACTACCAAAGATATGAACTAGTAGTTTCCTTTTGTTCACTTGCTGGCAACTGGTAGGCTTGGCACCCATATAAGGTGCTTAACAGGGAAGAAATGACACAGTGGACCTTCCCCAGGCTTCATTCCAAGTAGATCAAATATAAAATGAGTAGGATTCATGGCAGATGTGTCTAGGTGGCAAATTCCTAAAGCATTCATTATATCTCCATATTCACCCTTTAGAAGAACTTTGAAGATCTTACTCCCTATGTCTAGGTAGTGGCAATAGTAAAGAGCATATGGGTAAGGCCTAGGATGACATGCTACCCATTTAGGAGCATAAATATCTTCTGAGATATCCAAAACAGTGTAGTTTTGCAAAGGTGCACCTGATGGTGTGGGATGACTAGTCGAGTGAATGCTATAATTAGTTCCGACACCAATAATACTGTGAACAAATTCAAGCATGGACTCTAAAGAAGTAGGACAAGCCTTGGTCTCCCCTTTATTGGGGGGAGACTCACATTGATGAATTACGTCTATCATGTCTTCACCTTGAGTAGAATCTTTTGTGAGTGAGAATAGATCTAGAAGGCTTGGAATTTGTGATTTGGAAACAGGAATGTCATCGGCAACATTTCTTGGCAAGAACTTAGCATATTCTCGGATAGGAAATTGCAAGGTCATTACACTCCCTACATAAAGATCTTCTATACCGAAAAAAGCTACCTTGAATGCTTCGGTATGGTCAACTTTCGAAGATAATTTTCCATTTGATTCCATCAAATCTTGTCCAATTTTCATGTGGTTCTCTGCATGCGAGTCTTTCAACCAACCATCAAGGTAAGCTTGCTTGGAATTCGGGATAAATTTTGCATTCTCAACATGGTTATCTTTCAACCAGCCATCAAGGTAAACTTGGTTGGAGTCAGGGAATGAATTTTCTTTCTTAGCTTGTGTATCTTTCAACCATCCATCAAGGTAAACTTGGTTGGAGTCAAGGGTCGATTTTTCTTTCAAAGCCCTGTTATCTTTCAACCATCCATCAAGGTAAACTTGGTTGGAGTCATGGTTGGATTTTTCGTTTTCGGCTCGAATATCTTTCAACCATCCATCAAGGTAAATTTGGTTGATGTCAGGGATGGGATTTTCTTTCTCGACTCTAGCATCTTTCAACCATCCATCGAGGTAAACTTGGTGGGAATCAAGGTTGTCTTTTGCTTCAGACTGAGTATCTTTCAACCATCCATCAAGATAAACATGGTTGGTGTCAGGGTTGACTTTTGCTTTCTCGTCTCTACTATCTTTCAACCATCCATCAAGGTAAATTTGGTTGGAGTCACGGTAGGATTCTTGGTTTTTCAGTGGAGTGTTTTTGAGCCAGCCATCAAGGTAAGGCTGATCAACATGGTTCATTTCTGTTGCAAAGCTTCCATGGTCATTCTACAATACAATTGAATAATGAGATATTAATAAGTGACAAATTAATTAGATGTTTTAGATGGTATATATGATTAAAAAACACAAATGTGTATAATGGAAGAAATATTCATTATGTATATATATGATAGATACATAATTTTGAAATAGGAAGTACAATATTTTTAATTTCATTAAAGCTAAAACAACATAATTTTGTTAAATCATATAGAACAACTCGACTCTGAGTGTGTTGAAAGCATGAAATACAACTTAGAAAATAATCTTCTAAGCATGCATTAAATTAAACTCAACATGCATGTTCAATTGCAATAAAGATGAAAATGATAAATTATGAAGATGTAAGTTTATTTAATTTAACATGCATGTACAATTGCAAAACAAAGATGAAGATGATAGATTATTATAAGAAATAGATGATGAAATATGTAAGTGTAAAAGATAGAAACATGCATGCAAAGTTAGTAATGCAAAGTTAGTAACTCACAATCAAGAAGAGCAGTAGAAACGTAACAACTCTGTATGACATTTTGGTATGTTATTGTGAGAAAATACTATTGATGTGAAAGATGCATTATAGTAGAAGTGAGTTGAGCTATTTATAAGCAAGTAAGAAGAAAAAGCACAAATAACCAACATATTAAGACTTTGTTTTGGAAAATCATTTTTTAACTTTATCATTTAATTCTTAGAAATTATATGTTCACATGTTTAAAAAAATCTATTTTGTAATTGATATTTTGTCATGTGCGTATAGCTAATTTTTATCAATTTATAGCTTATTTTGAAATGTTATTTCAAATTTTTTATAGTTTCTTTTTTTCCCTTCCAATTCTATCATTGTAATTTTATAAATTTAAGTTGATGTTTTATCATGCATATGTAATACAATAAAACAGAGTTGTTAATTTGTTTAAACCTTAGTAAAAATGTGTCATTATTATAAGTTGTTAAGTATCCATGAAACTCATACACAAAAGTGATATATACTCCATAATTATGAAATTTTAGATTGGAATTTGACTAATATGTCCAACATAATACTATCATGGTAGGTTGATTATGTCTTGAGCATTGTAATTTCTCTATTTAATTAGCTGTATTTGGACAAGTATTAAACTTTAAAATTGTAAAAAAAATCATAGTAACACCCTAATTTGGTTAAAATCACTTGTGTTATGTTTATTGGTGCTCCACATTAGGGAGAAACCTTATCCTATGTTTCTTAATTTTGTGCATGAGGAGAGACTAGTATACATCATGAATCATGTCTCATGTCTCATGTTTTGGTGGGTATTGTAATGAGTTGTATCAATCTTCTGTTATCAAGTCCTAGGAACTTAATCTTCTGTTATCAAGTCCTAGGAACTTACAACATAGACAACATTAAATTTAGACTTTAAGACAAAATAGTGTCACAAAAAACTCTTGAAAATAGTGTGAGTTTGCATGGTTAAGTAGTTAATGTGACAAGTCAAGCTGACACAATCACATGTAGGGGCTTGCATGTTCTTAACTAACCTAACATAATAAGTTAAAAAAGAAGAAGTTAATGATTACTCTCTTCGTCCCAAATTATAAGATATTTTGAGCATTTCACACGTATTAAAAATAGTAATCAGTATTGTATGGGAAAGAGAAATTATGTATGATTTTACACTATTGTCCTTCATTAATTATAGAGAAAAGAGAAATTAAAATAATTAAAAAAAGAAAGAGAAATAAATAATAGAGGGTATATTGAAAAAAATATCATTAATGTTGCATTGGAATTGTAAAGTGACTATAATTTAGGACAAAGTTTATTTTTAAAAGGTCTTATAATTTGGGACACATTGTATAAGCCAAAAGCTTGAAAGGATTGAAGTAGTACTTTTTTTTGTCAAATTTTTGAAAAATTACTACTAGATAGATTAAACATATGACTACCAATCTATGTGATCCGTTCTACAATTGGCAGAGATTCAAACAAAAAATGTTGGTAATATAAAATAAAAGACACATTTTTCTTAATAACCGATTATAAAAGGTTATATATAACCCAAAGCAGATAAAAGTTATTTTCCTTTGTGGTTTGATTTTTGACTATTTTGCTTAGGTTTTGTTCGAAAAAACTATTAAAATTAGTAGGGTTGAACCGGAAGAGTTTAAAATTTAAAGGTTTAATTGGGATCTACCTAGAGTTGATTATTATAAACTATCAAAAATGTGGAAAAAAATTAAACCTAAGCAAAATAGTTTATATATCATCAATAATATACATAAAAAAAATTCAAACTGAAATAATTCTTATATTTTGACTATTTTTAAAGAATGTAATTATATAATAGAACAAAAAAATAATTGTTAATATTTTAATTAAAATTATAAAACAATTTATAATTAAAATTAATTTTTTAAAAGTAAAATAGCATTAAAATAAATTATCTTTTAGAAGTGAGCTAGAGTTGAAATAAATTGTTTTTTAGAAGTGAAATAGCTTAAAAAGTTGCATGCTTCACAACCAAACTTGATTATTAAAATGGAGACAAATATTTATAGAATTTGCTTCACGACCGAATATTTATATTTTATGTATTACTATTTTTATTTCCTTACGCAACAATCATTTTCAATCATAACTATAAAATTATTTGAATTTTTAACCAACTAATAAGTTTGTTTATAAAATTTTATTCATTTTTATTATTTATTTATTATTTATTTATTATTTATTGATTATTTATTTATCAGAAGAAACTGAATCATTTATAAAATTGAAAGTTTTCCATTTTTCAAATGTGTTAGTGGTAGAAATAGTTTCATCAATTTTTAATTATGAAATTGTTTAGTATTTCGTATCTTAAAGTTTTTTGAGCTTTCGTATATGTTGTTGTAGGCTTAGTTTATATTTTAGAGTATGTAACTTATGTAAAATGTGCATGACACAACAATAATTGGTGTTTTACTGTTATGTATTCCACAAAATTAATATATTGTTATGAATTTGTGTAAGGCATGGTTTCACACACCCTTTTGTTAATACATATAAGCCATTATTTTTTGGCTAACTCATTTCCCTGTCATCCTTTTTGGTGTTTTTGTTCCATATAAGTAACAGATTAAATGAGGTTAATCGAGCTGTAGAATTTCGAACTCTGATTTTGTTAATACATATAAACTTGTATTCATATTTGTGAGAACCATTTTGGTTGTGTGATAGATAGGCATGCTTCTTTTTAAAGTGTTAAGGTTTATTCCTTGACGCTTGTTTACGTGGCTACGTGGCTGCTTTCCTTACTCTTAGTTCACATGTGTTTCTTTCTGTTCTGGAATGTCCAAAAGCTTTCGAGCAGGCCTTTCCTCCCTTAGTTTCGTCAACCTACCTAACCTCGGCGGCATATTCGAGACTCCCAGTTTCCCGTGTCGTATATATCTTGCTCGATATATATCGAGCTAATCCACGACTCATTCCGCCGTAAACTGCGCCCGTTATGCCCCTCATGCTCGACATAATGGCTAGTTACGGGCATAGTTGCTCGGTTTTAACCTAGCCAGCTCGAACGGCTATATTCGCATACTCGCATATCTCATCCCAAATGTAGTAACCAATGAGAATCCTCCTATGTCCATTATATAAACCCTCATATCTTTGAGGGCAAGGTATCACATTCCTACTCTAACAACCTTAATATTCTCTTGTCCTCATCTTGATCATTTGCTTACTTTAGCATCAGAGTGTCTTGCAGGTACACCACCCCCTCCCCAACATCAACTTGCTCGAAGGACTGTGGTTCACTCTAGTCGTCTCCAATTCTGATCACTTTTTAAGATCAGTGGTGCCGTCTGTGTGGGAACTATCTAACCCATCTTCGTTCATCATCCCAATATCAAAAGATCAAAGATACTCTCGAAACTCCTAACGAGATGGCCGATTTTAACGATCAACTTTTTTCTGGAAAGACCATTCTTTCACCTGTCCGAAAAACGGACAACACTATTCCCTCTCTTTGTCTAGAGGACACTATTGATCATCGGGATGGCAGGACCGCATACCTAGATTCTGAAGATGTTGTTGACCAAGATTTCCTCTTGGATGACCAGAAAACCAAGGATCAAGCTGATGACCCCGTCATCCCTCAACCCTCATCAACATTATCGATCAACATGGATCCAGCATTAGTTGCTATTCTGTTCTCTCTCAATCAGACTAACAGTCTCCTCCTCCAGCAGGGCCAGTGCATCGAGGCTCTTTAAAGGAACTGCCCCTCGTCTCCACCTCAGAGACCTAAAATAGTTGTTTCTCGTAGTTCCTCACCAAGAAGACCTTCTCGGAAAGAAGATTATCTCGACCGACGTGTTCCGAAGAAGTCGGGACATACCCCACCTCGAAAAAATTGGGGATCTCCCTCGCACAAGAAGACGAAGAATGAATCATATCGTCCTCGCGATCGACCTCCGTCACCTAAATCAAGAGAGGGGAGAGAACTATCCCCTTATCACAAGAGAAACAATCATTTTGTCTCCTTCTCTCCCGACCATAGAGACGAAGACGAGCATTACGGTCCTCTTTTTTGGGCTATTATGGATATTCCTATTCCATCCGTCCTAGAGAAACCTCTCAGGCTCAGTCAATACGACGGTACCACCGACCCTGACGAACATATCGAGAACATCGATGCCTTGCTCGATTATCGAGGAGTTTGTTGGGCCGTCAAATGCCACCTATTTCCTACAACCTTGAGGAAAGGGGCCATGGTGTCGTATAAAAGCCTGCCCGACAGATCGGTCACATCCTGGAAGAACTTGGGAAGACTATTCTCTAGACACTTCACCTCCTCTCGACGCCACCCAAAGTCAGAGGCATCCCTGGAAGCCATCATTCAGGGCAAAGAGGAATCTCTCCAAGCATATATCGAGAGGTTCAATCAAGAAGCCGTCCAAGTCTCGATGACGGACGATATGAAAAAATATCTCCTTGAAAGAGGACTACACCCTCGTAGCGACTTCGTGAAGGCCGTACGCATCGAAACACCCTCCACATTGGATGTTTTCCTCCTGAAGGCCCAAGCATACATCCAATACGAGGAAAAAGAAGCCGCAAACTCTGCTCGTGACACCTGACATAGGGAAAACGTCAAGAGCTCCAAGAATGAAGAGCCCTCGACATCTCGTCGGGGAGGAGAAAAAAGGTGGGAAGACAAACCCCGCGAATCAAGAGACCACAAGGGGTCGATGGGTCGATTTGGTGACTACACTCCCCTCACCACTTCTCGGGAGCGTATCTTGACCGATTATGCGAACTCTGAGTTCAAACAAGGGGGTACGCTTTCCTCGATAGACCCCGTCCAAACCAGAGGTAGATAAGACTAAAAATTGTAGATTTCACCAGAGTCGCGGACACGTGACAGAGGAATGTATCCACCTAAAGGATGCAATTGAGATCCTTGTTAGTGTTTTTAAGTTGGCATTAATTTTGGTAAAACTAGGATTTAGCAATGTCATGATAGATGTTATGACATTCAGAGATTGAAGATAAATCCTACCTGCTAAGGATGTTAAAAGACAACAGAATCGAAGCTAAAGTCGTGTTGGAAATTTCGAAAATCCGATGTCATAACAGATGTTATGACATTCGGTGACATTCTGCTCGCGAACTGCTTGTTCCCGAGATTTTCGTGAAGTTTGTCGAAATGCTAAATATTGTTTTTCCGTTATTAGAAAGCATGCTCACGTGGTTGCTAGGTTAATCTTAATTAAACCTAAATTGGTTGTTGAAAAGACCATGTTTTTAGGATTAAATTAAGTGAACCCTAGCTATCTTTATGGAAGCCCAAACCAAGTTTCGGATCGCTTCTATAAAAGGAAAAAACCTTACAACCGTGCGCCTTTGAATGTATTGAAGAGATAGCACTTGTGTTTGTGTAACGTTAGGATTAGTAACAGCTTGATATTGTGTAATTTAGTTTCTCTTGAGCCAAGCAACTATCAATTGATAAGTGCATTGGACTAGGATTTTAAAGGGTAGTTTATCACCAAAGCTTTAAAGCACGAGTGTTTGTCTCTTGATTGAAGCTGAAGCAAGATCAAGATATTTTATTGAAGTGTGTCTTCACAATTCAATTAGTCAATAGGTTGATATCACCGCCGATTGAGGGGAGTGAGGGTACTGATCTAAGTAGGACTTAGGTTGAAGTGGCATTGGGTAGGTTTTAAGTGAAGGAGATAAACCGTGGTTTATTCCCGAATTAATTCTACTAATAGTGAATTTCCTCGCTTGGTAGCCCCTGATGTAGGTTTATTGAACCGAACCGGTGAACAACTTATTGTGTTATTTATCGCTCAGATTTACTATGTGAATTGTTAACATAGTGTCGACATCGTGTCATAACATTCTCTCGACATCAAGTATCCGCCGCCAGAATTTCAATTGGCATCGAGCGCACCCCGCTTGTTATTTCCGGTGAGATCTAGGGATAATAGTTTCGCGAATGGATAAAGAAGGAGGATTTGGAGGTAGACCACCCATTCGGATGGGTCTAATTATGATTATTGGAAGCCTCGTATGGTTGCCTTCTTAAAATCAAGGACATTAAAGCTTGGAGAGTCACGATAAAGGATGGAAACATCCCACCAAGCTTGAGAAAGATGGGACTACCGTCTTGAAACCCGAGGAAGAATGGAGCAAAGAGGAAGAAGAGCTAGCTCTAGGGAACTCTAAAGCATTGAATGCCTGCTCAATGGTATTGACAGAACATCTTCGATTGGTCCATCAATGTGAGCTAGCCAAGGATGTTTGAGACACTCTTAACTACTCATGAGGGACATCCAAGGTGAAGATGTCAAGACTTCAGATGCTCACTACCAAATTTGAGAATTTGAAGATGAAGGAAGATGAGAATATTCATGAATTTCACATGAATATTTTGGAAATTGCCAATGCCTCGTGAGCACTTGGTGAAAAGATGTCAAGAGAAGTCGGTGAGAAAGATTCTATCCTTGCTCAAGAGATTTGCAATGAAAGTCACCGCAATAGAGGAGGCTCAAGACATCAAGACCTTGAAGGTTGAAGAACTTATTGGATCCCTTATGACTTTTGAGATGGGAATCATGAAATTGTTGACAAGAAAACAAGAGCATAGCACTTGTATCCAACATCAAGAAGGATGCAAGGTGGAAGATGAAGAGAAGATATTTGAAGCTATAGCCATGCTTGGAAGACAGCTCAACAAACCGATCAGAGGGTTGATCCAAAGTCGGTCAAATGTCAAGGATATTCCATCCGACATTAGCGCATCTTATGACTCCAGAAGATCCAAGTCGAGGAAAAAGGAAGTCTAGGCGAGAATCCAATGTCATGGATGTGAAGGATTTGGACATATTAAAGTCGAATGTCCTACCTTTCTTAAGAAACAAAAGAAAGGAATGAATGTTACTTGTCCGATGGTGAATCAAGTAATGATTCAAGAGGAATCACCAAACTTGTCACCGCATCTTCCGAAAGTGGCAATCCCGATAATGACTCTAGTGATGAGGAAGTGACCTTGAAGAACTTACGATACTTACAAGAAACCGTATCGTGGTGAAGTATGTCGCAAAATGAAAATGTAAAAGTCGATTGAGAAGTCGAGGCGAAATGTGAAGTCGAAGTCGAGAAGAAGGAAAATATAATCACTATAAGTCATCTCAACAAAGGAGATTATAGTGTTGAATTCCAAGCTTGATCACATGACTAAGTCCAAGATGTTGACAAATGGACCGATAAGTCGGAAGAAATTCTTCACTTGAACAAAATGCTAGAAATAAGTGTGGTCTAGGATATGTGGTCGAAAAGGAACCCGTAGTGACAAGAAAAAGAAGAGGCATGGGAAACCAAAGCCGAGCGTATGTCACAACAGAAACAGGAGATGTTCCGGCTCAGACATGTAGATGCAAAGAAATTTGTCGATAACAGAAAAAGACCGCACCTAATAGGCCAATGTCAAAGCAGATGTCACAACATTGGGGTCAACATCGTGATCATAGAAACATGAATAAGAAGTTTCAAAGATGGAGATGTCACCATTGTGGAAGGTTTGGACACATAAAACCCTTCTATAGGTTACATGGGTACCCTAATCGACTCCCTATGTTAAGTAAGAACATCAAAGTACCCTACACTCAATGTGGAAGAAGAGGATCAAAGATTAATAGCACATACCTCTTTAGAGTGTCCAAGGAAGATTGGTACTTTGACAAGGTGTTCCAAGCATATGACCGTATAAAAACCTTCCAATAATGTCAAACCTCACTCTACCATTTGTTACTTTTGGAGATGGAGCTAAAGGAGAAATCAAAGGTGTTGGAAACTTGACCGCCCGAGTTCCAAATCTAAATGGAGTGTTGGGTAAAAGGCTTGATGCTAACCTCATAAGCATAAGTCACCTATGTGATATGGGATTTAAAGTCAACTTCACCAGTCCGAATGTCTTGTAATCAATGATAAACAAGAAGTGGTTATGAGAGGAGTCGATCAAAGGACAACCGCTACAAGTGGAATCGAGAACACCAACCTCTTCCGTGTGCTCTATGACAAGGATGAAAAGGAGGTAAAACTATGGCATCAAAAACTTGGACATCTCGATCTCGTAGGGATGAAAAGATCATCACTATGGAGGTCGCCGAGGGATACCAAAACCCATATTGATGAAGGAAGAGTCCGTGGTGAATGTCAAGTTGGAAAGCAAACCGTAATGTCACACCCAATGTCTAGACATCCACCACTCCAGTGCCGAGCCGCTACATATGGATTTGATGGGCCTATGCAGTTGAAAGCCTTGGTGGAAGAAGGTATGCCTATGTTGTTGTGGATGACTTCCGATTACCGGATAAACTTCATCAAGGAAAATCATGTGTTTGATGTCTTTAAGGAGCTATGCAAAAGACTTCAAAGAGAGAAGGAAAGCCGATTGTCGAATAAGAAGTGATCATGGAAAGGAGTTTGAGAACAGAAATTTGATGAATTCTCGCTCCCCGAGGGAATTAATCATGAGTTTTCTTCTCCTATAACACCTCAACAAAATGGGTGGTGGAAAGAAAGAATAGGACTATACAGAATCGCAGAGCAATGATTCATGCTAAGAAACTTCCTATTCATTTTAGGTCAAGCTATGAATACAACTTGCTATGTTCACAATGTCACCCTAAGAAAGGGATCTTCCTCCATCCCGTATGAACTATGGAAGGAAGAAACCAACCGTGAAATATTTCCATGTATTTGGCAAGAAATGTTATATTCTCGACGATCGTGATCAAAGGAGAAAATGGATTCCAAGAGTGATGAAGACATCTTTCCGGATACTCCACTAACAACAGAGCATATAGGGTATTCAACCCGTAACCTGTGTTATGATGGAGTCTATTAATGTCATTGTTGATGATCATCATCGGAAAACAATGTCCCATATGATGTTGAGACATGGTTTGAGACATCACCTCAAGCACCGATAAGGAAGATGTACCGATCCTTCCTCCAAAATATGAACCAGAGGAAGTTAACAAAGATCCTTCCATCGAATTCGAAAGATCATCCAAAGGATCTCATCATTGGGGATCCAACCAAGGGTGTCGTTACAAGATCCGAGAAACTGCCTCAAACTCTTGCTTTGTGTCAAAATAGAGCCAAAAATGTCAAAGAAGCTCTAAGTGATGAATTCGGATTGAGCAATGCAAGATGAATTGAACCACAAGCAACATGAAGTATGGGAATTAGTTCCTAGACCGAAGGAACAAACATCATTGGCACAAAATGGATCTACAAGAACAAGTCCGATGCGTAGGACCGTCACCGTAAATAAAGCTAGACTTGTTGCTCGTGGTTACACTCGTGTTGAAGGGATTGACTTTGATGAGACTTTTGCACCAAAGGGCTAGACCGAATCAATCAGCTTCTTCTAGGGTTGCTTGCATTCAAATTCAAACTATTTCGATGGATGTGAAAAGTGCCTTCCTAAATGGCTACTTAAATGAAGAAGTATATGTAGAACCTAAAGGATTTGTGGATCCAAGTTTCCGATCATGTATACAAATTAAGGAAAACCCTATATGGACTAAAGCAAGATCCTAGGGCCTCGGTATGAAAGGCTAACCAAGTTCCTTGCATAAAGGCTACGTAAAAGGAGGCTTGATAAAACTCTTTGTCAAGAATGAAGGAGGAAAGATAATGGTTGCTCAAATTTATGTGGATGACATAGTATTTGGTGGAATGTCGACTCAATGGTGAAACATTTTGCCAATCAAATGCAAGTCGAGTTTGAAATGAGTCTTATGGGAGAGTTGACCTACTTCCTTGGACCGCAAGTCACACAGATGGAAGACTCAACATTCCTTTCACAGAGCAAATATGCAAGGAATATTGTCAAAAGTTTGGAATGGAGAATGCCACCATAAAAGGACTCGCCCCACACATGTGAAGTTATCCAAGGACTCAAATGGTGAAAAGGTAGATCAAAGTTTGTATAGAAGCATGATAGGGAGCTTGTTGTATCTAACAACCACAGATCCGACATTGCATTTGCTGGGTATGTGCAAGATACTAAGTCGAACCTAAAGTGAGTCACATTAACCGTGAAAAGAATCAAGTATGTGGAAACCAGCTATGGTATTCGATTCCCATGGATGTGAATCCATTTTGTCCGGTTATTGTGATGTCGATCGGTGGTAGTCCGATGATGTAAAAGTACCTCGAGGATGCTTCTTCTTGGGAAACAACTGTTTCTTGGTTCAGAAGAAGCAAAACTATGTGTCCTTGTCCACCATCAAGTGAATACATAGTACCGGTAGCAGTTGTTCTCAAATGGTCCGATGAAGCGATGTCGTTCGAGTACAATGTCACACAGATGTCATGACATTGTACCGTGACAATCTAAGTGCTATTAATATTTCAAAGAATCCTATACAACACAGAGGACTAAGCACATTGACATAAGACATCACTTCATCGAGACCTTGTGGAGGAGAAAGTGATTAAACCGACCATGTAGTCACCGAATCGAATCGGCCGACATTTTACTAAAGCTCTTGATGCTAGTCAATTTGAGAATTTAAGGAGCAAACTGGCATTTGTCAATATGAGGAATTGTAGCAATTAAAATTGCTTACAAAGAGGAGAAGAAACCGTGTATTTCAAATAAATATGAATGTGTCATTTCTTTATTTCCTCTTATTTTTAAAGGTTTCAAGAATATCAAGAGACACCTCCATATAATAACCTCTTATTGAAAGTATCATTTCCTCTCCACCCACAAGATACTTTCAAATTCTCCTCCTCAAGATATCTCGTAGAAATATGTCTTCTTCATCCTCTTCTTCCCAAGACTCGACTGCTCATCTCCCACCATGGTCGAGATTAGGCATTCGCGCACCATGAATGTTGAACCGTGAAGGTCTCCCTCGCTCAATGGCAATCGACTCTCGTAATCAACATGCACGGAATGATCAAGGTTCATCTCATCAAGACTTCCGCCTCATCCTCATCTGTTCTCGAGATAAGAAATAGGAAGGTACCAAGTATGTAGAAGAAGCCATTGCTAGGATAGTCACCGTAATCCTAGACGAAAATCACACTGCTCGGAATTTCGCTCCTTAATCAAAGGCCTGCTAGCCCTAGTTTAGCAGATGATCCAGATGTCACAAAGAATGTCATGACATCTGATGATCACGTCCAGGCAACTCATGTGGACCCTGATACTTCTGATGATTTCCCTGTCAAAGCAAAGGATGGTATTTCTGGTTCTCAAGATGAGCAAATAACCTGAATCGAACTTCTTCAAAGAAGTATAGAGCTAAATTTGCTGGCTGCTCAAAATGCAAAAGGACACCAATGGCCAAGAAAAGGAAAGCTCCTGAACCTGCAAAGTCTGATCAAGCTTCTGGTAAGGCTGATGCTGCTGCTAACAATGAAGATGTCTCTTCAGCAGAGGAGAGCAACTGATTAAGTTGTTGTGATGCTTCCATTTATCTGTTGTGTTTGATCTGTCAGTTGTCTTCTTTTCTTGTTCTGCATTTTATTTTTTTTTGGATGATTGTAATCATTGTGTTGACAGATGTGTAACCCTTGAATACTTGCTGGTATTGTTTTTTTCTGGTACTGTTTGATTAAAGGTTTGGGCAATTGTATGGTTTCCTTTGGCCCTTTATGGCTAAAAAGGGGGAGAAGAACTACTGTGTGACAGTAGTATGGAACTTTGGGAAATTGTATGCCTGAACTACTGTGTGACAGTAGTATGGGACTTTGGGGAAATTGTATGCCTGTTTAAAATTTTGTATATGGGGCAATTGTGGGATTTTTGTATGGGTAGAATTTATCTTATCTCTAGGTTCTAGTTTATTTAAGCTTAGAACTAGTTTGTCTTCTCGATATGTACTCGATAGGTTAAGTAGTTTTAGCCAAAATGTGCCAAAGGGGAGTTTGTTAGTGTTTTTAAGTTGGCATTAATTTTGGTAAAACTAGGATTTAGCAATATCATGATAGATGTTATGACATTCAGAGATTGAAGATAAATCCTACCTGCTAAGGATGTTAAAAGACAGCTCAGAACTAGAAGCTAAAGTCGGCCGGAAATTGAAAATACCGATGTCATAATGATGTTATGACATTCGGTGACATTCTGCTCGTAACTGCTTGTTCCCGAGATTTTTCGAAGTTTGTTGAGTGCTAAATATTGTTTTTCCGTTATTAGAAAGCATGTCACGTGGTGCTAGGTTAATCTTAATTAAACCTAAATTGGTTGTTGAAAAGACCATGTTTTTAGGATTAAATTATGAACCCTAGCTATCTTTATGGAAGCCCAAACCAAGTTTCGTGATCTTCTATAAAAGGAAAAGAACCCTTACAACTGTTGCCTTTGAATGTATTGAAGAGATAGCATTGTGTTTGTGTAACGTTAGGATTAGTAATGATATTGTGTAATTCTAGTTTCTTGTGAGCCAAGCAACTATCAATTGATAAGTGCATTGGACTAGGATTTGTTGTAAGGGTAGTTTATCACTCAAAGCTTTAAAGCACGAGTGTTTGTCTCTTGATTGAAGTGAAGCAAGATCAAGATATTTTATTGAAGTGTGTCTTCACAATTCAATTAGTCAATAGGTTGATATCACCGTGATTGAGGGGAGTGAGTGGTACTCGATCTAAGTAGGACTTAGGTTGAAGTTGCATTGGGTAGGTTTTAAGTGAAGGAGATAAACCGGTGGTTTATTCCCAATTAATTCTACTAATAGTGAATTTCCTCCTGCTTGGTAGCCCCGATGTAGGTTTGTTGAACCGAACCGGTGAACAACTTATTGTGTTATTTATCGCTCAGATTATGTGAATTGTTAACATAGTGTCGACATCGTGTCATAACATTCTCTGTGACATCAAGTATCTGCTGCCAGGAATTTCAATCCTGATCAGAGATGAGCATCTCAAACAGTACAAGAAAAAGGAATCTGCAAAATAAGAAACCCCCTCGTCCAGCAAGGCCGAGGAAGAAAAGCTCGTGTGGGGAGTCTTCTATGCACATAGCAAAGAGCATATCCAGACTGGAAGACTTCTTCTTCCCCGATTTGGATATCACCCCGGCATACCATGGTCATCTCCAGTGGAGGGTTCACCAAGAACTCCATCAGATCAATCAAGATAAGATTCGATGAACTCGTTAGGACGAGTTCGGATCTGGGCGCCACCCTCGACAAAATCCAAGGAAAGTCTCATCCACTAGATTTCTAAAAGGAGGAGCTACTTGGGGGCGCCCAAATGCAAGTATCCCTCTGCTTATACGTGCTCGGATGGCCAACTTCGATGTCAGGCGCATATTAGTCGACCAGGGAAGTTTGGCTGATATCATGTACACTCAACTCTTCAAGAAGTTACAGCTCAAACAAACCCACCTGACTCCATACCTCGGTTTAGATCTGTAGGGATTCAACGGCTCCACCGCGAAGCCATGTGGATATGTCGAGCTGATCGTAACTTTTGGAGCCTGAGAGACCGGTAGATCGATCAAAACACAATTATTGGTTGTCGACTTCCCGTCTCTATATCAATATATTTTTGGTCGACCCACCCTAGCAGAGCTGATTGATGTACCGTCTACGGTGCACTTGAAGATGAAGTACTACACAGTGAGCGGGAAGGTGGCAACGTTGCACGGAGACATCCCGACATCCCGAAGATGTTTCAAGGCATCAGTAAAAGTCCTAGACGCTATCAACCTCTAACCCCATACCAAGGGAATAATCAACCTTCCAGAGATCTCTCACAAGCCTGAACCCCTTCGTCGAGTCGATGCTATTGACCTCGACAGCCGTCTGGAGCCAGAAGACTTGGCCGAGAAGATGAGAAAAGGAAAAGCCCCTATGGTCGAAGAAGATTCAAGCGCTTCCAGAAGTTCAGAAGCATCCTCAGAGCAACACATGCGTCTAATCCCAAACGAGGATTTCAAGCTCGTTCCATTGGGTGAAGACCCCAACAAAGGAGTCAAGATCAGAACAGACCTCCCGGAATTAGCACGAGAACAGCTCAAAGCATGCTTAAAGGATAATGTCGACCTTTTCGCTTTGAACGCATCCGAAATGTTTGGTCTCGACCCCGAGGTTGCATGTCACCACCTTACCATTAGTCATTCCCTTAAGGTCGTAGCACAGCGCAGGCAAAAGCAGTCCCCGAAAAAAAACCGAGGCTGTCAAGCAAACTATTAAAGACCTTCTAGAGGAAAATTTTGTAACGGAAGATCGAAACACTACGTGGCTATCCAACCTTGTACTTGTAAGAAAGAATAATGGAAAATGGCGTATGTGCATTGATTACACTGAACTTAATAAGGCATGTCCAAAAGACGTCTACCCCCTGCCCAACATCGATAAACTCGTTGATAACTCTGCAGGTTTTACATTACTTTCATTTATGGACGCCTATTCGGGCTATAAATAAATTCCAATGGCCAAAACGGATAAAATTTATACGGCCTTCATGACCGAATCGGGCAACTATCACTACAATGAGATGCCCTTCGGTCTGAAAAACTTCGGTGCAACATACCAACGAATGATGAATAAAGTCTTTAAAGGCGAAATCAGAGACATGCTCGAGGTGTACATGGACGACATGATCGTGAAATCCCAAGAGGAAGTCGATCACGCCCGACACCTCGGGAAGGTCTTCGATCAAGCCGGAAGAGTCAAAATGAGGTTCAACCCTAAAAAGTGCACCTTCGGAGTCTAGGCCGGAAAGTTCCTTGGCTTCTATCTCACCTAACACGGGATAGAGGCTAACCCCGACAAATGTCGGGTATTCTCAGAATTACCCACTCTAAAATCCAAAAAATCCATCCAAGTCCTCAACGGGATGCTAACCTCGTTATCTCGATTAGTTACGAGGTCGGCCCATCATGCACTCCCATTTATCAAACTGCTAAGAAAGGAAGTTGCGTTTGAGTGGACCGAGGAATGCGAGCAGACCTTAATACATCTCAAGCAAACCCTATCCCAACCATTCGTGTTATCTCGACCTAATAAAGAGGAGATACTATATCTATATCTGGTCGTGACTGCTGAGTCTGTTAGCGTCGCGCTCATCCGAGAAACACGGGAAGGACAAAAACCTATCTATTTCACGAGCAAGGCCTTACAAGGGCCCGAATCGAGATACCAACAAATCAAAAAAATCACCCTCGCACTAGTCAACGCCACGAGAAGGCTCCGCCATTACTTTTTAGCACACACCGTCATAGTTCAAACGGACCAACCTATCAAACAACTATTAGGTCGACTAGACATGATCAGCAGAATGCTCAAATGGTCATTAGAACTTTCTGAATTCGACATCAGATACAAAATCAGGAAAGCCCTCAAAGCACAAGTCCTAGCAGACTTTGTGGCCAAAATAACTTGCCCAACATTCCAAAACGGAACCAACAAATGGACCATATTTGTAGACGGTGCCTCTAGCTCATCAGGAAGTGGAGTAGGTATAATCCTGGAAAATGGAGAAGGAATCGTCATCGAGGTATCCCTCACCCTCTCATTCACTACTTCCAACAATCAAGCAAAGTACGAAGCTTTCCTCGCCGGTCTCCGCCTTACCGAGGACATGGGAGCAAGGGAATTCAAAATCCTCACAGGTTCGCAACTTGTAGCCTCCCAAGTTCAGGGAGAATATCAGGTTAAAAACGACCAACTGGTTGAATATTGAACCCTCGTCCAAAACCACCTAAAAAAGTTCATTTCAGTTGAGATACATCATATCCCTCGAGAACACAATGCTCGTGCAGACGTTCTATCCAAGCACGCCAGTACGAGGACTAAAGAAGGGAACAAGTTAGTGATCTAGGAGATACTCCCTCGACCAAGCATAGAGAAAAGTTGGCCCGTCAAGATATACTCGTCATTGAAGAGGGCATCTCTAGGATAACACCCGTATACAAATATTTGACTAATGGGACCCTTCATGATGACCCCAAGGAAGCGAGCGTCATCAGGCAAAGAAATACCTTCTAAAATGCATTGAAGAAACCAGAGTGCCACACATATTGAAAGAAATACCTGAGGGCATCATTACCCAACACCTAGGGGGAAAATCGCTATCCCGAAAATCCCTCTGGGCAGGTTACTATTGGCCAACCATGCAGATCGACGCCAAGGAACACTTAAAGAAATGTGACAAGTGCCAACGGCATGGACACATGCACCTGGCTCCCCTGAGCGAGCACAAGTCCCTCTCTTCTCCGTGGCCTTTTTCATGTGGGGGCTCGAAATCCTCGGACCGTTCGTCTTGGGAGCATATCAAAACAAATATTTAATAGTAAGCGTCGACTACTTTACCAAATGGGTAAAGGACAAAGCGTTGGCCAAAATCACCGCCCAGAACATCCTACATTTCTACAAAAGAAACATATTAGCTCGGTTCGGTATTCCACAAGACATAGTCACCGACAATGGGACGAATTTCACTGATAAAACTTTCAAGACTTCTTCGCCCATCTGAGAACCGTGCAACATTTCGTGTCGGTCTAACATCCGCAAACGAACGGGAAGGTCGAATCTTCTAACAGGGTCGTACTGCGCTTACTCGGGAGAAGGTTGGACGAATCAAAGAAGAAATGGGTCGAGGAGTTATACAACGTGCTCTGGGTCTACCATACAACTCCTCACTCATCTACCGGGGAAACCCCATTCCCACTCACCTATGGAACCGAAGTAGTCATTCCAATAGAAATTTTCGAGCCTTCAAGAAGAACCGAATCTCCCCTCGATATGGAGATGAACGACCAATCCTTGAGGGAAGAACTCGACCTGGTCAAAGAAATACGAACGGGGGCTGCCCTTAGATAAGCATCGCTCAAACAAAGAATATCCCTCCGATACGACGCCAAAGTCATTACCCGCGAATTCGATGTCGGAAGCTCAGTCCTTAAGCGAAATCTTAAGAGTTCTATCGAAGGGAAGCTCACAGCAAATTGGTAAGTTCCCTACCATGTCTACGCCAAAACTAGAATGGGGGTCTACTACTTAGAAAACTTACAAGGGGAACAACTTACTCGATTATGGAATACTGAAAAACTCAAACAATATTATAGTTAAAACACTAACGGTCGACACACCTTGGAAAACCTCCCGGGTGTTTATGGCTCGACATCGTATGATCTCCCCGGTACCAGCGATATGTAACATCACGGCAACGAAAGAGATACTCGCTCCACTCATATAACGATCCAGATCTTTGCCCGACGCAGGGGACTCAAACGAGCCCCGTTATCTAAGTACCTCGCCCGGCAGGACACTTAGCTCGCGATAGGACGTTCACGCCCCTGACCTCAGGCCTTCAATCGAAGCCTGAGCTCCAGACCCAATCCAGCAACGAACTGGATCACTTCAGTAAAGTTACCCCACACTATCGAATATCATACAAGTGTTCCCTCCCCAAAACTTAAAATTTCACATGCATACAATGAATAAATAACACAATACACTTAGATAATTACGGCCACAAGGACCAGATTTGTCTCGGAGTTACAATGGGGACTCCACCCCAACAAAACAAAATTAATCAAAAACGACCAACAAAGGTCGAACTTCACTATTACATAAATGGGCCACACCCAGACGAACAAAATAAAAGCAAGTTAAATTCACCCAGCAGGTTGAGCAGGAGCATCTTCAATGGTCGTCTGAGGGGGAGTATCCTCTACCATCATGTCGATGAGGAAGTCAAGTTTCTTTATCTCACCTCCTTCAATGAAGAAATGAACCCCCATCCCGTCGGTCACCATCCCCACACCGGGATTTAACACGTGCATCTATGACACGACATTATCAAAGCTGACCATTGAAGCGACCACGACATCATCATAGACCTAGTGAACCCGACTTATGAACTTTGCCCGAGTCCTCACATTAGAAAACTCCTCAGGTTCGCCTTCCCATGGGGTCACGTCCTTCCTCAAACGGTCGAGCTCCTCACTAATCTCATGATTATTCTTCATAGCAACTTCGTGTTCTTCAACCATCGCCTTATAATCCTCTGACCATTTCTTCCAAGCTTCCTCTCCCCTCCTCTCGACCTCTTTCAACTTGGCCTTTAGCTGACCTAATTCAGCATCTGAGGGTTGATTTTGCTCGGAATAGACAACGTCAAATTTGAGGATCCACACCAACGCCCCCATATCTTCGGCTAAAGCAGCCTTCTTAGATGGGAAATCTAGACCCTCAAGCATGAGCTTCTCGGCATGAGGAAGGACCATACTTGCAGTCTCGAAATATTGCTTGTCATTCCAGCAAGGAGGATGGGTAAATTTCCCCTTTTCCTTCTCCTTAGTCAGACCTATTTTAGCTTGTGTCCTCTTCAGCATCGACGTCACCTATTGGGGAGATAGAGTTCCCGCTACCGAGTCAGTAGACGACTTTCCAGATCCGGTTGCACCGACTGTTCCCATTTCTGCCAGAGAAGAACCCACCTCTTTCCCCTTCCGTCTCATAGCTTTCTGAGCCACGCGCTCCATGGCCGAATTCATCCTTTCTGCCAAACAAAGAAGCAGAAACTGATTAGCATAAAATTAAACATTCATATGGCAAAGCAAGGTAATGAAGATAGAACATCTACCCAAATAGTCCCCAGGATCCCCGCAGGCAAGGAGCTCTCTAACGTTTATAAGACCAGTCTCGGAGATCTCCTCGCCGTATTTATCTAATAGCGGCTTCCCCCTTTTCCTGTGCGCCGAACGCGAGGGAAGCCTGCAACAAACACCGACAGCCTCTCGAAATTGGCCAGATCCTCGCCACTCAGCTCGCCTCGAGCCCATAAATAGAAATATGGAGTCTTGTTGAAGTGCTTCTTCGACCACCAAAACTAGACCTTCCTAACGAGCACATATTTTTGTTCCCCTTGTTCATTATAACAGGGGGGTTCCATCCTTTTTTAAGCCAGGGACTACCCAAAACACATTGCGCATCGCCCGATCAGAGACCGGTCGAATAAGCATAAATCTATCCTTGAAAAAACGAACAGACTCCTGATATGCCTTGAAAAGAATTTCGTTTTGATGTTTCAACGACACCAATCCCCACCAAACCTTCCGTCCACTTTCGTCAAACTCCTCTGCAGACAGAAGATATAAAATAACAACTCTAAGGTGGCCTCCACCTCCAAATATTCATAGATAATCTCGAACGCCCGTATAAAGCCTATAGCATTAGGGTGAAGTTATGACTGAGCCAAACGGAGATGACGAAAGATACCTACCTGGAAATCGGTGAAGGGTACTCGGTAACCGAATTCTTGAAACCATAAGTCATAAACCGGAATATAACAAGCCTCGTATCTCGAGCAGATTCGACCATCTTCGGCCGAAATATGCACTGACTAGTCTTCCACGGCCGCCTCATCTTCCCCGGGAACCTCGACCGCAACATACGAGTTCACCTGGCCAAACGCCTCGTTTGGGTTACCCAAAAACTGTGTGGCCCGATTCACCACGTTGGAAGACGCCCAGACTTCTGGGTCGTCCTTATCAGTCTCGTCAACCTCTACCGCAGGGAGGCTCTCTTCGACCTCAAGCACAGGTAGACTCTCGCCACTCCGCTTAATAGAAGTAGATCTAGAAGGTGTCTTCCCCGAACCTTCAGGACCCTCGCGAATATCCTCGCTATCACTCGTCATGTCACCTGAAAAAGCACAGGGAACAGGTGAGCTCGACATCAACGTCAAAACCACCCTTTCACCACTAATTAAGTGAAAGGACTTAGATGAACAAGGATCATATACCCGGCCAAAAACCCTTCCTAAAGCGAGGAATGCTCATAACTAGATCACCAAGCATGAATAGCTAATCCAGGTGGCATAAATTTCCAAAAAGAGGCCAAGCAACCACTTACCACCAGAAAAAACTCTAAAAATGTAAACCCTAACCGCATATATCTCTATATGCAAGCTAAATCTCAAGCCTAAACAGCCAAATCCTTGTAAAAATATCGAAAATGTAACGTTTACAGATGGAATAAACTAAAAAATTAGGCAAATCACAAATCTGGGAGGTGAAGATGACGTCGACCACTGCGAAAGTAGCTCTCTGGATTGATAGACGAAAGAGTCGAGTAAGAACGAACGGAAATAATCACGTGACATGAGAAACGAAAAGTTATGAATGAGAAGACTCTCCAGCTTTGATATCCCCCTCTGCACGCGTGGGTCTGTGCCTACCTAGGTACCTAGGGAAATTATTATTACCCCCTAATCCTAGGTCTTCCAGCAGTCATTTCACGCGGCTCAAGGCCACATAGACAAAACCCTATGAATTCTCCAACTTTTCGCTTCCTCGACAACCCCTCGTGTCCTCGAACAAAACGATTTTGACTTCTCCCTTGAGATCAAGTCATCACATCCACAAGCAGATACAACGACTTGGGGGGCTACTATTCTGGACTACTCGAAAGCTTTTGGGCAGGCCTTTCCTCCCTTAGTTCTGTCGACCTGCCTGACCTCGGCGGCATATTCGAGACTCCCAGTTTCCCGCGTCGTATATACCCTGCTCGACATAGATCGAGCTAATCCATGACTCTTTCCACCATAAACTGCGCCTGTTATTCCCCTCCTACTCGACATAACGGCTAGTTACGGGCATAGTCGCTCAATTTTGACCTAGCCAGCTCGAACGACTATATTCGCGGACCCGCATATCTCGGCCTAAATGTAGCAACCAATAAGAATCCTCTTATGTCCATTATATAAACCCTCATATATTTGAGGACAAGGTATCACATTCTTACTCTTACAACCCTAATATTCTCTTGTCCTCATCTTGATCATTTGCTTACTTTAGCATCAGAGTGCCTTGCAGGTACATTACCCCCTCCTCAACATCAACTTTCTCAAAGGACCATCGTTCACTCCTGCCGTCTCCGATTCTAATCACTTGTTAAGATCAATTTCAATCGTCCAAAAAACCATACATTTCCCTCTTCCATTTACCAATTTATTTTGATTGATGCACCAACAATGCATGCTATCTTTAGATTTGGTTGGATTTTCTAAGCTATTGGTTTTATTGAAATCAGGAGAAATATCTTTATGTTTGGTTTGGTTTATTTGAATTTCTTGAGTGTTATTCTCATTCAACCTACCAAGTATAAGGTCCTTTAAACTCCTCATGATAGATTTTCATTGATATATTTAAATAAGAATATAAATTAGTTAAGCTGGATTTGATTTAACCCAAATAGAATATTGATAAATATTTTTTTCTTTCAATAATTTGTCTACATAGAAACTATTATTTTACTATCATTCACATAAAAACTATTATTTTACTATCATTCTCATGATTGAACAGTGATAGAAACTAGTTCTTACATAATAGAATTAAGGAAATTTCTCATATTCATTAATACAAACAGAATTATAATATAGAGGATAATACACATAATAACACTAGGATAATTGTTCTAACAAACAATTACCTAAGTTTGAAAGACTATACTAAACTGACGCCTTCTCAATCTTTAACATATTAGATTGAGGTTTATTTTAAAACAAAATTACCTACTTCCTAAAAACAAGACCTTACTTAGTTCACAAATAAGACCTTACAGTACACATAAATTATAAAAATTAAAAGTCTAGGAATAACATGAAAAGGTTTGGAAATGACACATATATTGACTACCAAAGATATGAACTAGTAGTTTTCTTTTGTTCACTTGGTGGCAACTGGTTGGCTTGGCACCCATATAAGGTGCTTAACAGGGAAGAAATGACACAGTGGACCTTCCCCAGGCTTCATTCCAAGTAGATCAAATATAAAATGAGTAGGATTCATGGCAGATGTGTCTAGGTGGCAAATTCCCAAAGCATTCATTATATCTCCATATTCACCCTTTAGAAGAACTTTGAAGATCTTACTCCCTATGTCTAGGTAGTGGCAATAGTAAAGAGCATATGGGTAAGGCCTAGGATGACATGCTACCCATTTAGGAGCATAAATATCTTCTGAGATATCCAAAACAGTGTAGTTTTGCAAAGGTGCACCTGATGGTGTGGGATGACTAGTCGAGTGAATGCTATAATTAGTTCCGACACCAATAATACTGTGAACAAATTCAAGCATGGACTCTAAAGAAGTAGGACAGACCTTGGTCTCCCCTTTATTGGGGGGAGACTCACATTGATGAATTACGTCTATCATGTCTTCACCTTGAGTAGAATCTTTTGTGAGTGAGAATAGATCTAGAAGGCTTGGAATTTGTGATTTGGAAACAGGAATGTCATCGGCAACTTTTCTTGGCAAGAACTTAGCATATTCTCGGATAGGAAATTGCAAGGTCATTACACTCCCTACATAAAGATCTTCTATACCGAAAAAAGCTACCTTGAATGCTTCTGTATGGTCAACTTTCGAAGATAATTTTCCATTTGATTCCATCAAATCTTGTCCAATTTTCATGTGGTTCTCTGCATGCGAGTCTTTCAACCAACCATCAAGGTAAGCTAGCTTGGAATTCGGGATAGATTTTGCATTCTCAACATGGTTATCTTTCAACCAACCATCAAGGTAAACTTGGTTGGAGTCAGGGGACGAATTTTCTTTCTTAGCTTGTGTATCTTTCAACCATCCATCAAGGTAAACTTGGTTGGAGTCAATGGTCGATTTTTCTTTCAAAGCCATGTTATCTTTCAACCATCCATCAAGGTAAACTTGTTTGGAGTTAGGGTTGAATTCTACGTTTTTGGCTCGGGTATCTTTCAACCATCCATCAAGGTAAACTTGGTTGGAGTTAGGGTTTCCATTTTCTTTCTCGACTCTATTATCTTTTAACCATCCATCGAGGTAAACATGGTTAGACTCAGGGTTGGCTTTTTCTTTCGCAGCCCGGGAATCTTTCAACCATCCATCAAGATAAACTTGGTTGGAGTCAGGGTTTGATTTTGCGTTTTCGGCTCGGGTATCTTTCAACCATCCATCAAGGTAAACGTGGTTGGAGTCAGGGTTGGCATTTTTTTTCTCGACTCTAGTATCTTTCAACCATCCGTCGAGGTAAACTTGGTGGGAATCAAGGTTGACTTTTTCTTTCTCATCCCGAGTATCTTTCAACCATCCGTCGAGGTAAACTTGGTGGGAATCAAGGTTGACTTTTTCTTTCTCATCCCGAGTATCTTTCAACCATCCGTCAAGATAAACTTGGTTGGTGTCAGGGTTGACTTTTGCTTTCTCGTCTCTAGTATCTTTCAACCATCCATCAAGGTAAATTTGCTTGGAGTCATGAGACGATTCTTGGTTCTTCAGTGGAGTGTTTTTGAGCCAGCCATCAAGGTAAGGTTGATCAACTTGGTTCATTTCTCTTGCAAAGCTTCCATGGTTATTCTACAATATAATTGAATAATGGGATATTAATAAGTGACAAATTAATTATCTGTTTTAGATGGTATATATGATTAAAAAACACCAATGTGTATAGTGGAAGAAATATTCATTATATATATATATATATATATAATAGATACATAATTTTGAAATAGGAAGTAAAGTATTTTTAATTTCATTATAGCTAAAACAACATAATTTTGTTAAATTATATAGAATAATTCGACTCTGAGTGTGTTGAAAGCATGAAAAACAAGTTAGAAAAGAATCTTAGAAGCATGTATTAAATTAAATTCAACATGCATGTACAATTGCAATAAAGATGAAAATGATAAATTATGAAGATGTAAGTTTATTTAATTTAACATGCATGTACAATTGCAAAACAAAAATAAGGATGATATATTATTCTAATAAATAGATGAGTGTAAAAGATAGAAACATGCATGCAAAGTTAGTAACTCACAATCAAGAAGAGCAGGAGAAACATAACAACTCTATATGCCATTTTTGTATGTTATTGTGAGAAAATAGTTTAGCTATGAAAGATACATTAGAGTAGAAGTGAACTGAACTATTTATAGGCAAGTAAGAAGAAAAAAGCACAAATAACCAACACATTAATATTTTGTTTGGCAAAATCATTTTTTAACTTTATAGTTTATTTCTTATAATATATATACTCATATGTTTAAAAAATCTTTTTGATAATTGTTATTGTGTCATGTGCTGATAGCTCATTTTTATCAAATTATAGCTTATGTTAAAAAGTTATTTCAAATTATTTATAGTTGCTCTTGGACTATTAACTATCTTTTTTTTAACAAAAAGATCCTAACCAGACATGATGTTTGGACATAAACAGTATATGAGTTGTTTTACAATTATAATTTATTCCAACCTTAATTTTATTAAACATTACAGAATTCAAGAGTGAGTTAGTTTAAAAGCTGTTAAAAACAGAGTTGTTAAATTTTGTGTAAACTCATACACAAAAGTGATATGTCCAACTTTATACTATGATTGTATTATGTCTTGAGTATTGTAATTTCTCTATTTAATTACTTGTATTTGGACAAGTATTAAACTTTAAAATTGTAACAAAATCAGAATAACAGTATAATTTTGTTAAATTCACCTGTGCAATGTTTATTGGTGCTCACTAATAGGGAGAAACCTTATTCAATGTTTCTGGATTTTGTGCATGGAAGAGACTAGTATACATCATGAATCATTGGTTATTGTAATGAGTTGTATCAATCTTCTATTACTAAAGTTCTAGGAATGTACAACATAATTAGACAACAATAAATTTAGACTTTAAGACAAAATAGTGTCACAAGAAACTCTTATTAGAATAGTGTGAGAGAGTTTGCATGCTTAAGTAGTTAGGGCCAGTTTGTTTTGGCTTTTTTTAAAAATGATTTTTATAGTGTAATATTATTTTGTGTAAAAAAGTTACAAAGAAACTTTTTATAAAAGTTTCAAATGAAAATTTTGTTAGAATAGTTATTTTTAAAATGTTATTTTAGATGATTCATCAATTTAGCAAGAAAAATTTTGACATCAAAATTTTAAAAAATCACTTAATTTTGAGGCTATTTCAAATAGTTTTTCATAAAAATCATTTTTAAAATATAATTTTTTTAAAAAGTTATGATTTTGACTATATTATATTCGTCAATAATACGATTATGTTATAGAATGTCAAAATCAGTCTCACAATTTAGAAAAAATAAATATAAAAAACTTATAATATTTTAAAAAATTGTTTCATAAAATCTATTTTTAAAAATACAAAGAAAAAATCTAATTTTTTAAAAAATTGAAATAATCTGGCACTTATTGTGACAAGCTGACACAATCACATGCACGAGCTTACATGCTCTTAACTAAATTGACATGGTAAGTTAAAAAAGAAGTTGCAGAACATTATATTAATACTCCAAAGCAGCTTGAAAGGTTTGAAGTAGTACTACTACATACATAGATAAAATATATGACTAAAAAACTATAAACTATATGACTAAAAAACTATAAACTATGTACTCTGTATTGCATGGATGAAACATATGACTAATAATCTATGTACTCTTTACTAGAATTGGCTGATATTCAAACAAAAAATGGTACTAATATATAACCAAAGAATATATCTGTTTATGATTTTATATTTGGTTAGTACTACACATTTTTCTTAATAATCGATTTTATATTTGGTTATAATTTTAAAATCTGATTGTTTGCAAATTCAATTTCTTTTCTTCATAAAAATAAACATTCCTAGCATACATATTATCCCACCATTATAATCCCTTTATATGGGCAATAACACCAATTTTAACTTCAAAAAGGATATATTCGTTCAAAGCAGGTAAAAGTTATTTTCCTTTATGTTCTTATTTTTAACTATTTCGCTTATGTTCGAAAAAATATTTAAAATTAGTTGATAGTTTATAGTTGATGATTGATGACTAATAGTTTATAATTGATTATTGATAGTTGATGATGAATTTCTACCAATCTTGATGAACAAGATTGATATCACCACACAATGATAATGAACAATTAAAGAAAGAAGAGTTTCTCTCTGACCACAAGCTGTGGAAAACTTTATTATTCATTTTGCAACTGCAAAATACTGTGAATGAATTGAATTACAGAAAATAGGAGTTAGTCCCTCTATTTATAAATTTAAGTTAGCGGGCTCCCTAAGCCAAATCAAATATATTTGATTTGTTCTTAAGTCAAATCAAATATATTCTATTTTAGATTTAAATCAAATTTATCTAAATCTAAAATCAAATATGTGTGTAAAAATTGTTTTCACACTCCTAAATCAAATCAAATCAAATATTTTCTGACACAATGAATTATTTTCAACAATATTTTATTGCTAATTGATTATTTAATTGAAGTGTTATATAAAATTAGTTGTTCAACTAGTTAATATAATGTAATTTAAAAATATTTAATACATAATTTTTTATTTAAATTATAAAATTTACAAGTGAGAAAAAATAACAAGTTAAGATAAAATGTTATTTGAAAGTGTTTGGAAAGTCGACTTATATATTAACAAAATAAACTAAAAATTCGGGATGAAAAGATTTTTATCAAATATGTCTTTTATTTTTTTTTGAGTTTATAACTATAAGTTCTAAGGTTAAACAGAGGTTAAAGTAAATATATAACATAATTAATACATTATTTTTTAATTAATCAGTAATATATATAAAAAAAATTCAAACTGAAATAATTCTTATATATTGACTATTTATAAAGAATGTAATTATATAATATAATAAAAAATAATTGTTAATATTTTTATTAAAATTATAAATCAATTGATAATTAAGTAAATTGTATTTAAATGTAAAATAGCATTAAAATTAATTATCTTTTAGAAGTGAAATAACGTTAATAAATTGTTTTTTAGAAGTGAAATAGCATAAAAAGTCGCATGCTTCACGATCAAGCTGGATTATTAAAATGAAGACAAAAATTTATAGAGTGACCAAATTATATCATTATCTATCTTTATTTATAGTTTATTTATTAATATTTTTATTTTTTTACTGAACAATTATTTTCAATCCTAACTATAAAATTATTTGAATTTTTAACCAATTAATAAGTTTATTTGTAAAATTTTATTCATATTTATTATTTATTTACATATATTTATTAAAAGAAACTAAATCGTTTATAAAATCGAAAGCTTTTCCATTTTTCAAATGTGTTAGTGGTGGAAATAGTTTCATCAATTTTTAATTATGAAATTGTTTTGTATTTCATATTTTAATGTTTTTTTGAGTTTTTGTGTATTTTGTTGTAGAGTTAGTTTATATTCATTTTGTTTGGTTTGTTAGTTTTGTAAAATATATGTTGTTTGTGTATAAGGTTGAAGATAAAGATGAAAATGGAAAGATATAAGAGAGAACATAGTGTTAGCTTTTTCTAACAAAGTTTTTCTAATTTCAGGAAATGAAATTAGTATCTGATACCATCAATGCTATTAATTTATATGCTAACGCCAATACTAAAAAAAACAACTTTTGAAATGAATTAAATGTAACACTAATCCTTAATTCATATTTAGCTAATTAAAAATTAATAATACTAATTTCATCTCTCAAGTGGATAAAGTGTTCAGTCCTAATAGTTTTAGTCATAACATTTACAAGTTGATTGTGAGTGTTACAATGAGCAACTTCTAGCACTTTATTTTGAACTTGATTGCACAGAAAATAGAACTTTGTGTCAATGTGCTTGCTTATCCCATGCAACAGTGGGTTCTTGGCAAAGCTTATGGCATATTTGTTGTTTATCATCAGCTTCACAGCCTTGCTCACCTTGATCTTCAGATCCTGCAATAAACTCATCAGTCAAACAACTTGATAAACAAACAAAACTCATGCATTGTACTCAACTTTAAAGGTTGATAAGGCAACTACATCATGCTTTTTGGAGTACAAAGAAATGAGACTTTCCAAATACTTGAATAAATATCTAGAAGTATTTTTTTCTATTAACTCTGACTCCACACCAATCATAGTCTGAATAACATATCAGCTCTGAATCAAATTTAACACCAGAAGGGAATATAGCTCTATACCTCAAAGTTCCCTTAATATATTTTAGTATCATGACAACAAATTATTAATGTATCTACTTTGGTTTATTCATAAACCTACTCACCTCTTAAACTGCATAACAAATGTCAGGTCTGGTGTTACATAGATATATCAATGAGCCAACCAACTATTTAAAAATTGCAACATCTACGTAATCACCATCAGCATCATAATACAGCTTGTAATTTGTTTCAACGAGTGTGATTGCAAATTTACAATTTGTTAATTTAAAATTTTTCAGAAGTTCAAGTTTATACTTTAGCTGATGCAAAATTATATCCTTCTTAGAGTACAAAATATTTATCCCTAGAAAATACACCATGTTTCCTAGATCAGTCATCTCAAACTCATTCATCAACACCTTCTTGAATTTGACTCTATCATTTGAATAACTTCCTATTAGCATCATGTCATCAACATATAGACACATCAAAATCATATTTCTTTCATAGGTATACTGAACATAAACCCCCTACTCCATCTCACATTATATGAATCCTTGAAGCTTGAAAAATGAATCAATTTTCAGATTCCAGGCTCTATGAGCATCATCTCTAGCAAGGTTAATAGCTAGAGGGTATTTTTTTGAGCAAGGAGCTCCATCTCTTTCATCATGCTCCTTATCATATCAAGAAAAGTTCTATTTCTTCTTTCAGCAAGACCATTATGTTGAGGAGTGTATGGAGCAGTAATCTCGTACTAAATTCCATTATCCCCATAGAACTTTCTAAACTTTGTAGAATTGTAGTCACCCCACCATCAATTTTGAGAACTTTTAGCTTCTGACCAATCTGTTTTTACACCTTCACTTTGAACTTCTAAAACTCAGCAAACACCTCATGCTTACACTTTATGAGTGTGCCATACTCCAATTTTTTACCTAAGATACCATCTCATATCATTCACATATGCATCATTGCATCACTGACAATTTCAGAGCAAGATAGCTTGTGTGTGCTCCTTGAGCCAAATTAGGGTTTTGAATCAAACTCTTTCATCAGTTCAAGATATGATCAAATTAGGGTTTGAGTCTCCACTCACCACTAATGATCTATCTTCATCAATCATCAACATTTGATCTTCAAATTCCAATCATTTCCTCAAGATCTATCTTGAATCGACCAAATTAGGATTTTGATCGAGGATGGTGTATCATTGACTTTTTGCTCAATAAATGAACTAATTTCTTGGACCATGATCTCAAAATCACAAATTCAATATCTTGACCTAATTTCTTGATTCAAAACATCTCAAATGCCATGGTTGATCCTCAGAGAAATTCTGTATCATCTGACAAAAAGTCAATTGTCCAAATCAGTCAAACTTTGACTTTTGGTCAACTTTTGAAATTCAAATTTCTTTCAATCATCAAAGCATTTCAAATTATCCATCATGATCACAAAAAATAAAAAATGTGTGAAAAAGTCAACAAAAAGTCAAAATTTGAAATTTTCTAACACTTAGAAATTTTCACCTAGATCCATTTTGATTCAAGAAAAACTTTCAACATGAAAGTTGTAGATCTTGTTCCAAGCTTTCCAAAATGTCCAAGAACTTGAACAAATATTTTTTTGGTCTAGGGTTTTGAAATTAGAACTGATAGGTCCATAACCATAAATTATAGGTCATTTTTCAAGTTTTCAAGTCATTTTTTGCCAACTTTCTCTTCTAGAAGCCTTGTCACCATTAAGGATAGGTTTTATCTCAAAAATATCCAAAGGCAATGATTGAAAGAAGGATAGAATCACTTGAGTTTTTTAACCATGGTTTAAGAAATTAACCATGTGCATTAAATGCAAATATTCCGTCCTTATCATCTAAGCCAACTTACAAAATTATCAAAGCTTATCTTTGCCTTGCTCTCCAAACATACTTGCCTATAAATAGAGGCCTTTCCTCATTTGTAAATCACACCAAAGCATTCATAAACTTGCTTTCTCACTTATTTCTTCTTTTCTAAGTTTCAAAGTTCCAAAATGTGAGAATTTGCAAATCTCCAAACCTTGCAATTTCTGAGCAATCTCAAGCTTCAAACACTCTCCAAATACCCTTAGGAAGTTGTTAGAATCATCAAGTCATCACAAAACTAGCCAAACTCATAACCATGCTCCAAGTTTCATAAACTTCCATTTTGAGCCTTAATTTGCCATTTCTCAATCCACTTGTGCAAACTTAAAACTTTCACTTTAAATATCATTCATATACCCCATATAAGTGATACAAACCCTTGAATCACTTCTGAAACTCTAGAATCATCATCATCTTCAACTTGCTTGAGCTGCAGTTGGACTTGGGTAGAAATTTCCAGACTATCTCAAAGCAAGCTGAGCATTTCTACATGATCCTTGAGGTTTATTAAAGCTGTACAAATCATTAAACAACTTATGGAACAACTCCTTCGAAGATTTCCACTTGAAGAGGTAAGTTGCTCAACTTCGAATTCCTCATTTTTTGCATTCCAGTTTTAAACTTGCCATGCTATCATGTTTCTACACCTATGAGGACCATAAACGCTCAATTAATTGCTTGATTTGCTGCACCTACACGATTTCATGATCAATCTTCCACGCATGTGGCCCAGCGGTTAATCTTTTCACCTTTGAGTGCAAGGTCCTAAGTTCAAATCCCTTTAGGACAAAAACAAATTTTTACCACTTATTTTTTTCCATATTTTCTATCAAACTACAACATTTTCAAAAACCAATCAAAACTTCTCATTTTGAGATGAGTTTTTTCACACTTGTCATTTAATATATCTATTTTATGATTATGTCAAAAAATATCCCAAAAAAATTTTCTTTTGATATATTTTTTCTTAGGTTTAAAATAGACGTTTTTAAGTGGTTTTAAATACTTTCAAAAATGCTTTCTCCTTGATTTCTCAACCTAATCTTTTTCAAAACTTCTTGTGAATACATTTCACTTTTTAAACCTTTTCAAAACTTTCGAAAACATTTTAATTGACTTACGCACCTCTTTTCCATGATCGATTTGATAAATCTTTGAAAATACAAACTGAACTAGGTTTTTTCCTCAAAAATCTTTCGAATTCAATATCAAATTGATCATGGGCCTCCGTTACGCTGTAAGTCCCAACCCTCGTATGTACATATTTAGTTTCCTTGTACATATCCACTCTTTTGTGTACATATTCAATTTCCTTGTAAATATTCAACTTTTTTGCAAATATTCAAGTATAAACTAGTATCGTTCGCTAGTTTTATTCAGTTTGTTTATACACCAATTCCACTGGTATTAAGAGGAGCATTATTCTTGATGAAAATGCTCTTAAACCAATGGGCCTCCCTTAAGGTGTAAGTCCCACTCCTTTGTATATATCCAAGTATACTAACTTATCCCCTTGTTTTAAACACTTGTTTATATATTTATTTCACACTCCTTTGCATATACCCAAGTACATTAGCTTTAATTGCTTGTTTTTAAACACTTGTGTATATATTTCCTTCATAAACTCCTATGAATGCACACACACACTTTGTCATATATACACTTGTTCATATACTTGTTCATGTTTATTTATGCCATTACAACTAGTATAAAAACTAGGTTCTTCATAGCCTCCTCTTGGGCTTCGTACAAAAGAACTCACTTGTTGAGTTAGCCTCCTCTTGAGCTTCGTACAAAAGAAATTCCTTGTTGAGTTTAGCCTTCTCTTGGACCTCATACAAGAAAGAGATATGGAAATTTCTAACAGCCTCCTATTGGGCTTCCAATAAAAAGAATCACCTTCGCTAGGATAGAACCCTAAGAGTATGGTTTCTCGGTTAAATCACTCTTAAAGCCAAGCCATCCATACCCTATAGCCTCCTCTTGGGCTTCATACAAGGACCCTCGATGTCCCTCAGAAAGCCTCCTCTTGGGCTCATAATATAAGTACCCTCGATGTCCCTCAGATAGCCTCCTCTTGGGCTTACAATACAAGGACCCACGAGCTTCTTAAAAGCATCCCCCTAATCAATAACAAAACTTTCTCCTGAGAGATAAGACATGAATCATCTCTATGGATGAAGTATCTCATCTATAGCATAACATACAAATCAAACATTTTTCAAAATAAACACTTTTTTCAAACAAAACATCATTCTTAAATGTAAGTGGAAACGCTTGTACACTCAAGCAAAACGCCCAATGCTTACAATGAAAAATTCAACGTTTTTTTCAAACATCTTTCTTAACTTGTAAGTGGTAACGCTTGTACACTCAAGCAAAACATCCAATGCTTACAATGAAAGATTTAAATAATCAAGCTATCAAAAATATATATGATGAAATAGATTAGATACATTTTTCATTATGATGACACTTGTCGTTGTCTCTTAATATATTTGCTTCCACTAGCACATAAGTGGGAACTACGATTGCTCTGACTTTCTCAACCTCCTTTTGATAATACGTAGGCACAAGGTCTCACCCTTAGCGAGCATACTTCTTTCTCCCTCAAACCAAACAAACCATAGTTTCCCTTAGAACCGAGCTACACATGCTCTGATTCCCACTAGGGGATATGTATGAAGAGGATCCCAATGATCCTTGTGAGCGTAATAATAATAATAAACAAACATAGGTTCCTGCCTAACCTACCCTTCTTAAATCCTAAAGGAGGAACTTTTCCAAAATAGCATATAGGGTGCTAATACCTTCCCTTTATTTAACCAACCCTCTTACCCTGGTCTCTCCTCAATGCGTTGTGTCTAGTTCACGCTAGTCGCATTGCATATCTTATTTAGGGTATTACAGCTTTCCCCTTTTCCTTTCCTTTCTTGTTTGGAAACAATAAATCTTGGTGCTCGCGGCATCTTTTAAACAAAAAATCAAAAAGAGCAAATCGTTTTGAGCCAGAGATTCGAATTCCGATTCGATTTCCTCATTCGTCACTTTTTACCGCGAACAGAAAAATGGCAAATCTGTCGGGAAGTGCCAAGCTTTTATTTGTTTCTAAAAAATAAAAAAGGGCTTAGCTTTATTTGTGCATATGTTTGTTTTTCTTCATTATGTGTTTTGTTCTGTTACTCGCGATTTCATCTGATGGAAAAAATCCTAACCCGGATTTAAGAAACATTTTAAGAATTAGGTGGGGGTATATTCCTATTAACTTACGAGGAGTCTCAGTTCGTAATAAGTTAATTTGAGATCCCTCGCTCAGTGGAGGTTTTCTTGGGGGTAATTTTGTTTAGCAAGTTATTTGCGAATACATTTTTGCTTTTCAAGCGAATCAGCGAAGTTGAGTTGGCTCTAGAATCCATAACCCATCCTGGCCATTTAGAATGTAGTGCAGAAACTATTTAGGTATAGAGTTGGATTAGTTATCATGTGAGACTACGATCAGGCGAATTTCTCTTGAAAAATATTATTGGACTACGAGTTAGTTGTTTAAACCGATAATATTTCAAAGAGAAGTGTTGAACCTGTATTATCAGTAGAACATGTTTTACCTGTGATTAAGCCCATAGAACTTCCCCATGTTTGGTTTTTATCGTTGGCCTCATGCTCGTGACTTCAAACGCTTGAACGTGTGTATAACCACTAACCATGTTTGTATCTTTGTGGCATTCATGCATTCATTCAAAAACCTCAATTACTCATTTTCTTTCCATTAAAATTTCCAAAGAATTTAGAGAATTTTTCTTTGCAAACATTTTAGGTTAGAGGGGTGGATGTAAGAAGAAGAAATATCAAGAGATATAGTTTTAGATTTCCTGATATGAAAAAGTTAAAAATGTTTGCATCCTTGGTCGAAGATCCCTCAGATTTCAGAAAACTCTATGGAACTCTTTAACTATCTTGAACACTAACGTTGATGAAGGACTTCTTAAAACCTTGGTTCAGTTTACGATCATGTCTATCGTTGTTTCATTTTCCCTGATTATAATTTGATGCCTACTTTGGAAGAGTACACAAATCTTTTAGGTATCCTAGTATCTGACAAAGTGCCTTTCAATGGTTTGGAAGCCATTTTGAAGCCACAAGTCATTGCAACAATGACTCACTTAAGGAAATTTGAGATAGACAAAAACTTGACTACCAAAAGAAATCTCTTAGGACTAACTTCAAAGTTTCTAATGGAGAAAACTTTTAGTTTTGCCGAAGCGGGTAGTATGGTAGCTTTTGAGACTATTTTAACTTTACTCATCTATGGGTTGGTTTTGTCTCCTAACGTCCAAGACTTCGTTGACATCAACACCATAAGGATCTTTTTGATTGGAAATCATGTTCCCACTTTGCCTGGTGATACGTATTTCTTAATTCATCATAGGAATCGTCAAGGAGATGAAATTATTGTGTGTTGTGTACCTTTGTTGTTCAAATGGATTGTTTCACACTTGCCTAAGTCTCTGATCTTCAAACAAAACTGGTAGGCATTGGCCTCGAAGACTCATGTCTCTTACTAATCACGATATTCATTGGTATACTTTGGCCTACAATGAGATGAAAATCATTGATAGTTGTGGAGAGTTTGCCAACGTACCTCTCATTGGTACACAGGGAGGAATTAACTACAACCCATTATTGGCAAGACGTCAACTTGGGTACGCAAACTCGAGTAAACCCCTTGGTCTCACAGTAGAGAGTTACTTTTATCATGTGTCATACCCTAATTTTTACCTTAAGATCCCACATCATTCATATATTTGCAACACATCGAGATCACAAGCTATGATTGTTGTACCCCAATTTTGTCAGAGTATTTTACTATTATATGGGTTTTTATTGCATTTAATCTCGAATGAATGAAGTAGCATGTTTGGTAGTAAAGTGTGGATTCAAGGAATTATATGTATATGGTTGAGTTTGAATCCCAATTTTTCTACTTTTGTATTTTCTCATAATATTTGTGTCTAACTATTTTTCTATTTTTATTTTCAAATATTACAAAAAAAAAAAAGGGTTATTGGTCAAGAAAATAGAATAGGAAATGATCGATACGATTTTCTCGATATGGTTAGGAAATCAACAATAAAGGGAGTATTTGTTGATCAGTGTTATTGTGTGTTTACTGTTTCTTTTCTTTTGGTTTATATTCTTCTTTTATTTTATTTTCAGTTAAACAATAAAAAATGTCATGTGTCGCCCCTGGACTGATTATGTTTCCATCTATAAAGCCAATATTTTGTTCTGTTCTTTTGCTGATCCTTTTGCATATCTTGACCAATACTACGTGTCTTCTTTTTAATTAATTTTCTTTTATCTTTATTTATTAGTTGTCAATTTAAATCATAAGAGTATGTTAAAAATATTATGGTCTTACAGTATCATTCACGTATGTTTATGTATGTTCAATAATAGGTGTAATTTATATTTATTTATATCATTATATTTAAGCGTTCTTTTATTATATTTCTTTATCATTTATTTTATTCAGTATTAATATTTGGTCATTATTTAAGTTTTAAAAAAAAGTAATAAGATTCATTTAGTTTTAATTTAATGTATCGATATTAAAGTTTTTTTTTCTGATTAGTTTTTAGCTGATTAGATTAATGATTTAATTAGGTTTTAATCCAATTTAACTTAGTTTATTTTCTAATTAGACTATTATTAAATCAATAAAAATTGATCACAATTCTAAGAAATTGAAAAGGAGCGTTCTTGCTCCTATTTATTTGTTTTTATATCTTATATTTTTTTATTAGCCCTTTCATGCTTATTTAAATTTTAATTTATTTAGAATTAGATATAGTTTTTTGTGTTCAAAAATAAAATAGAATTAGATTAGTTTTTTGGGCTCAAAAATAAAAAAGAATTAGATATAGTTGTAGGATTGGGCTTATTTGTCTACGGTCCAGTAAAATTACACATGCATACCTCCTGTTCTACTTTTTCTTTATCTCATTTTCAATTGTGTTATTTTGTTTCTATTTTTATTAATTACTTGTTAGCATAATAATTTGTTGCATAATTAATTGGGGTAATTGTTTTTTATTTAATTTTAGTTAATTAGTTTTATTAAATAATTTCACTTTAATTAAGTAAATTTTGTGTGTTGTGTCTTAATCATTTAATTGTTATTTGTTTAATCATTTAATTGTTAATTGTTTAATTCTTCTTTTAATTATTTGATTTTTGTATGATGCTTGTAGTTAAATCCAAGGGAAAGGGATTGTATATTGACTTTTTGTCAATGTACTTGCTCTTATGTGCTTAATCTATGATGTAGTCGAGCTTTGATTTTCACCATGACATCATGAAGGTGAAGATTCTCAAGTTTTGAAATCCAGAATGATAAGAGCTTGGCACTATAAATGTGATGTAAGGAATTGTGTAGCCATGGAAATCTACACTTGTTGGGTCAAGAAAAGAGCGAAGGAATTTAGAATTCCTTATGCTTATGAAGAACCCATGTTCCCAGTGGTATCTAAATCGACCACCACTTCCATTGAGACTATGGGAAAATACCAAGAAGCTTTGGCTAAGATGAGGCTAGAGAAAGATGCTTGGGAAGAAAAATTTCTATGTTTGACTTTGAGAATGTAAAGCTTAAGAAACAAGTCAAGGATCATGAAAAAACGATTTACTTTCAAGATGGATGGCTCATGGAGAAAGATGAGAAGATTCGTCGAAAGCATGACGTGATCAAGAAATACATCAAAGAAAGAAAAAGAAAGCTTGAAGAAATGAGAAATGGCACTCCTGCTTTCGACGTGTGGAAGAATGTTGTTAACAAGCTAAAAGCTGAGAAAGCTGAATTGAAAGCTTACTATGAAAAAGAGATCCTGAAGTTGAATTTGTATCAAGCATTTGGTTCTTCATCCAATGAAGATGTTTAATTTGTATAGTTTAGATTTTATTTATCATGTGATTTGTTGTTGTAAGAGCTATGCTCCAAATAAAGGCTTGTTGTAATCTTCTTTCATAAATTAATAAAATGAGAGTTTTCTATTACAAATGTTTGCAAGAAATTTCTCTTTTAACATAAATTCTTTGGAAAATCTTTTCTTCTCTTTGCATTCATAATCATACATCATCTTTGCATTTCGAGTTTGTTATGTAGAGTCTTATCTTTTGGAATTTTCTGCAAAGATCGTCAAGCTGTCATGTCTTAGATATGTTTTGAAATACCACAACATCTACATTCATACATTATTCATAAAAGTCATAACATGTGTATATATCATTCACGAGTATTATCATATACCCGCATGCATCATAATGTGCATAGAACTAATCATATCCTTTCAAGTTAAATTTCCCCTGCAGGTGAAAGTCATCTCCCAGATAGAAGGTCAAGGATTAATACCCGAAACAGGATGGGAAAACTATCTGAACGACCAAACATGTTTTTCAACAAACAGCAGGACATAAATTAATACCCGAAACAAGACGGGAAAGCTATCTATAGCCTGAAGAATACTCATTTCAGATACAACCAAGACGAAGGTTCATTTTGAATCTCTTTTATCATCAACTACTCTAGATGGCATCTTTAATCCCATCACCGACCACACATGGTCATCTCTCCACCTGCAGAATGCTACATATCTGGTTAAAAATTAATACATACTAATAATCGCATTCAAAGAGGAACATAGAGTCTAACGTACGACTCACTCCCCAGTATCAACTTCTCCATATGGCATCTATAAGCCCATTCTAGCGCATCGTCAACTGACGATCTCATTCCATACACCGGCTAGTGCAAATTTTTAGGTGTACTCGAGTGTTCAATCATCTTCTACTTTTAGGTCACGATAGGCAAGCATACCAATCTAACCATTCAAGTACAAGAAGATTGAATAGGGGCAACTATTATACCCCAAAATTTCCCCTCCTACTTTTGAGGTCAAGATACACCTCCATACTCAAGAATTCCTCAAGGGTTGACTAGACAAACCCTCTCCTAAGCAATCAACCCACAACTAGGGTTTTGCTTCTCTCAATACAAAATCAAGTTCTAATGACCCAAGTGGTCATCATACCTCATCATATGTCTCAAGGTATCACCATGTTAAGTTCAAGCCTCACAACTCAAGTATGCTCAATCAATTGCTCAAATGATTGAAAATTAGTTGTATTGGACAAAATGTCAATTGTGGTCAACATACAGTCAAACTTCATCATTTTTGGTCAACATCAAGATTTTGAAGTCACATTCATCATTTGATCAAGGGTTGATCATGATTCATCTAGAAAACTCAAGATTTGATCAAAAGTCAAAGTTTCCAAATTAGGGTTTTCGGACAAAAAGTCAACAGAACTTTGACCAGGCATAACTTTCCCATACTTTATCAGAAATTTTTCCACCAAAGCTCATTTTAAAAAGAATTCAATTCTCTACAACTTCATGTCTCACAAGCTTTAGCCAAAAAATCTTCATTTGAGAGTTATGGATCAAGACATTATAGGTCCTTTTAAAAGTCAACAAAAAGTCATCTTTTTGCAAATAAGTGTACATGAACATGGAAACTTCAATGAAAATGAAACCAAAATGAGTGTTTATAGGACATATTGAGATTTCTAAAAAGTCCAAGAACACTTAAAAATGTTGAAAATTGAGAAAGATATAAGTTGTGCAAGTTTGGCATTTTTGAAGAAGTGCATGAAGAGAAATACTTAGCAAATTCAAATATTTTCTAAATGGGCCTAAGTTTTTGTGATCCAAACTTATTCTTAAGATTTTTCATGACTCATAAGTCCAATTACACGCCACCTTGCCATTTATTTTATTTATTTTTGAATTAAATCATTAAAATTCAAAGTTAATTAAAATAAAATGCAAGAACACAAGGAAGGGCGTGTATGCATGATTTCTATTTGTCTTGAGGACCAAGGAAGCACATGTAAGTGGAAAAATTCGTGCAAGAAGGAATTAAAATAATATTGAGAAATTTTGGTAAGATTGAGTTTGATTTCCAAATCAAATATTTTCTCCATCAATGCAATATATCTCACCAAGTTTGTTGACCTAATCTCATGCCTTATATATACCTAATACATTCAAACATCAAGAACAAGGATTGCACGCCCTAAGAATCTAGCCAGAGCTCTCGAATTTCTTAAGTTTGAGGCACAGTCGAGTTTCAATCTCTAGCCATCTTCAATCAATTTCAAGCACTCCATCGTGCTCCTGAGGTATAGTAGGGTAAGGATGGATCATTATCCATGGCGAAAGCGCTCTGAAACATGCCATACATGAACTCTGATTGCATTACATTCATGAATCTCAAATTTTTATTTTTATCATGTTTCAATAAGAACTAACCTTATTAATGTGTTCTTGAGATATCATAGAACAGGTTTGATCCATCACATGAGGTTTAGAATGCCCAAATCATATCGTGCCATTCTTAGGGCATAAACTTTCTGTAGCTTCGTGTTTCAATTTCCAGGAACTTTCAGGAAAAACCAAGGCCACCATTGAATTCGTGGCCCTCGAATTAGGGGGTAGGGTCCTCCTTTTGCTTTTATTCTCACTATTTTTGCAAGTTAGATCTTGGAGGCAGTCAGAGAAGACGACCAGAGCCTTGCTCCGGCGTCTCTGACTTTTGCTTGACTGGCGAGGGCAAGCGTGGCACGATTTGGTTCGTCCGTTCAAACATCCAGGGTCCCACGTGCGCGCGTGCTTTATTTGTTATGATTTTCTGATTTTTATTACACTTATATATTTATGCTTTCATTAAAATAAGTGGATGTATCACCACCCCAGTGGTAACACATGCCCGTGCTATGTCCCTCCCTCTATCAGGTCGTTGGTTCGAACTTGCCTTTTGCCAAATTTTTTCATATTTTCTGATTTTCACAGGTTAACACTTATATACAAACAAAGACGTGTTTTGAACACCACAAACAAGTGGCGTAGTGGTGTTGTTTTGGCTCAACAACCACAAGGTCCCGAGTTCAACACTTGCAAGGACCATTCCTATTTTTTTACAACTTGTTCTCTCTAACTTTTTCTATTTCTTTTCAATTTTCTAACCAATTTTAATTTTCTTTCAAATGATTTTTAAACTATTTTCTAAAATCCTAAAAAATATTTTAATTTTAGATTTAGGTTTCAAAAACCTTTATTTAATTTTTGACACAAAAACATTTATCTTTTATTTACATTTTTAATTATTTTTCTAATTAAATGCTAATTAACATATAATTAGGATTTTCACATTAAAATCAATCTCAAAAAATACAAAAATATTTTTTTTATTTAAATTAGATTTTCTACTCACATTATACATTTTTTTACTAATTTCCAAGACATTTTCACTAACATTTTTTCTTGTTATTTGTATACTATTTCAAATTTAGAATTCTAGGAAACGATGTACAGGTCGCAAGGTTTATTCTGTAATAGCATAGATTTGAACTTTCTGCCTTTACTTTCCGCACCTATATTATGTAACTTCCCCAAAGCCATGTAATAGCGTAGGATTTTACTTTCCGCACTTTATATTCCGCACTTTACTTTCCACTTTTACTTTATGCACCTTTATTTTTCTGTACATATTTAACTGCTGGTAACCAGGGTTTGTATGGCAAGACTAAAAACGATCTTAGACAACCCTAATTTCCAAGACTAAATATCTGAATCAAACACACTTTGCACACTTGTACCCCCTTAGGGTATCCTCTCTTGTTGCCTTTCGAATACAATGGTCATGTCCCTCGAAAGTAGGGATACCATTAGCAAAGACGCTTACGAATAACATCATCATAGTCCCTTCGATACAAATATCATAGTCCCTCGATGATCCTCGATGTTACCTACGAATATATGATCTCGTCCCTCGATTGTTGCATACGAAAGTGATGATCGTCCCTACGAAATTGCTAAGGTATCCTTACATGTTTCCTTCTATGACCATACGATGAACCTTCGATTGTCCCTTCACATCCAAACGAATAAAGTTACCTACCAACTAATGGTATGGATAGCCTTATTCTAAAGGAGAAGGAAAATAACATGGAAATGACCATTCTAAGTAGGTAATAAGACTCTGTTGCTTGCTCCAATCAAAGTACTTTTCACACCTCACACTTTTCAAAACTATCTTTCAAAAACACTTGTCATACCCCAATTTTTGACCTAATATACCACCTCACATATGCATCACTGCATCATTAACAGTTCAGAACAGAATAGATCGTGTGTGGCTTCTAGAAGTCAAAATCAGGGTTTCTTCAAAATTTCATCAGATCAAGATGTGATCAATTAGGGTTTGAATTTCCACTCACCTCAATTGATCTATCTTAATCAATTATCAACAGTTGATCTTCAGATTCCCAACTTTTTCTCATGATCTATCAAGAATCGACCAATTAGGGTTTTTGTCGAGGATAGGGTTCTTGATTCAAAACATCACAGAAGTTCACATTTTTCATCAGACAAAATTCTGAATCGTCTGATAAAAATTCATCTGCACAGAAAAGTCAAACTTTGACTTTTGGTCAACTTTTTCAAAACCAAACTTTTTCAATCATCAAAATACTTCAAATGATCCATCATGATCATAAAAAATTCAAGAAATTTGGAAAAGTCAACAAAAAGTCAAAATTTCCAACACTTAGAAAATTTTTAAGTGTTAGAAAAAACATGTTTTTTCCTACTTTCATGGCAATTTTTCACATAGTTCCATTTGGAATTAGAAAAAACTCAACACATGAAAGTTGTAGCCCTTGTTACAAGCTTTCCAAAATTTCCAAAAACTTGCAAAACCATTTTTTCTAGCTATACTTTTGATTTTGAAACATAGAGCTCCAAAAGCCATGGATTTCAAGTTCATACTTCAAAGTTATAAGTCATTTTTGCAAAAATCTCCTTCAAGAAGCCTTGTCACCAAGTTGAGATAGGCTAGAGCTGATAAAAATCAGATGAGAAGTAATTATGAGGGAGATAAGATCAAGTAAGATTTTAACCATGGTTAAAAGAATATTCCATTTGCATTTATGGCAAAAATGTCTTTCTTGCCCTTGAAGGCAAGTTGCTCAAGTTCAAGCCAATCCTCTTCACTTACCATTCAGAGTTCTTGACCTATAAATAGAGGTCATTTTCTCAAATTCAAACCACACCAAAGCTATGCAAAACAAGCTTTCACTCTTCTTTCTTGAATTTCCAATTTCATAGTTCAAAAGTGAGGATTTTGCATTTTTCAAATCTAGTGAAAAACTGTGAGAAACTTGGTGTCTAACATGTTCTAAACATCAAATATAACTTGTTTGAAACTTAACATCAACTTAAGAACTGCTTAAACTCAGAATCCATGTTTAAAACCAAAAGCTTGCAAAACTTGCCTTAACTTTCAAACTGTTAATTTGCTCGAGCAAGTTGTGATTTTATCATTCAAACATCATCCACATACTTCATATAAGTGATCCATCATTATCCTTGATCCGTAACACCTCAAACTCGAATTCGAAACTCATACCAAGGAACTGCAGTTGGACTTGGGTGGAGGAGTTCAGACCATTTCAAAGCAAGCATAGTGATCAAACACCTTCCATAAGGTTCAGTGGTGCTCTAGCCATCATCAAACATCAACTGGAAACACTCTAACAAAGATTTTGATTTCAGTTTAAAGAGGTAAGTCACTCATACTTGAACTCTATGATTCATGCATTCCAGTTCAAAAACGCTTGGCGTTTGTTTACGCACCTTCACCGATTGTTAACCCTCAATCAATTGATCAATTCCATGGCCATACGATTTCACTTTGAATTTTCGAATTAGGGTTCTTAGTGTTCGGAAAAATTAATCATCTTAAGCGAAAATAAATGAAATTAACCACCACCATCATGTTCCTGGTTAAATTTTGAGCAAGTTTGATGTTTATAGCTTTCAATTTCATTAAGAAACAAAGAATCTGGGATTGGATGAAGATTGGAGAAGAAGAACATGTTTGCGCGTGTTCCTGGTTTTTCCAGAAATTCAAATTTTCATTTTATAATATAATTAAATGGAGTAAGATATATGAACAGATTTATTGCCGCCCCAGCGGTTGCCAAGAAAAACCTCATTTGCCGATATGGAGTTCCAAGTAAGATCATTACAGACAATGGATCGAACTTGAACAACAAAATGATGAAAGAATTGTGTGAGGAATTCAAGATTGAGCATCATAACTCATCTCCTTACCGGCCAAAGATGAACGGCGCCGTTGAAGCTGCCAACAAGAACATCAAAAAGATCGTCCAAAAGATGGTCATCACCTACAAAGACTGGCACGAAATGCTGCCATTTGCTCTGCACGGGTATCGTACTTCAGTACGTACTTCAATAGGGGCAACTCCTTTTTCTCTAGTATACGGCATGGAAGTAGTGCTCCCCGTAGAAGTTGAGATTCCATCGATGAGAGTTCTCATGGAAACTAAGTTATCCAAGGCCGAATGGTGTCAAAGCAGATACGACCAGCTGAACTTAATCGAAGAAAAGCGTCTAACCGCTCTATGTCATGGACAATTATATCAAAGAAGGATGAAGAAAGCCTTCGACAAAAAGGTTCGACCTCGTGAATTCCAAGAAGGTGACCTCGTGCTTAAAAGGATTCTGTCTTTTCAACCAGATTCTAGGGGTAAATGGACTCCTAATTACGAAGGCCCATACATCGTCAAAAGAAGCTTTTTTGGCGGTGCTATGACTCTCACAACCATGGACGGTGATGAACTCCGCATCCGTGAATCTTGATGCGATCAAGAAATACTTTGTCTAAAAACAAAAGAACATTTCGGTAAGTCGAAAACCGAAAAGGCGGCTTAGGCAAAATGAGCGTCTCGGTGGTGAAAACACGAAAAGGTCGAGCAAAATTAGAGACAATAAACAGAAATTATCCTGATAGATTGAAAACTTGTAAAAAGAAATCTATGCAAAAATTAAGGATAAAAAATGACAAAGTAACTGTATCAGTCTGTACTTCGTCAATACTGAAGAAACTTCCATCAACGAATCTTCAATCAAATCTTCTGAAGCAACAAGCACAGTTGGAATTCAAAGTTGTTAGGGATAATAGCGGTTATTTGCTTTCAATGTAGCCTTTTCCCAATAAAATTATCATTTCCAACTCTTGTAAATAACTCATGGAATCACGCCTTTGGCTGATTACCATTCTATCAATAAGATTTGAGCTTTGTGCCCATTTGTGTGCAATTCTTGCTTTATCCTGTTTTGCAAAATAACGTTTTTTATTGTGAAAATCACTTTTGAAACTAAAAAAAAAAAAGAGTTTTAAATGAATTTTTACTTCAAAATTTTGAAATAAAAGCAAAATGTTCCTTTGAACTATGAACGCAGAAGGAACTTCAACTGTTTTCTCCATGAGTGTTTTGACCTCTGAAAGATAAAACAGCTGCTAAAGAAGTCTTCTTCTCCTCAAAAAGAGATCATCAAAGGACGGTATTCTTATCCAAAAAGAATTCCCAACAACGTTGCCAATGAAATGCCTTTTTCAGAAAAGTTTAAAGCATGCAACTCAGATTCATCATCAATAAATATCTACACCATGGCTGCAGATTTTGCTGAGTATTTGTTGAACTGTGACGTAGTCCTTTTCCCAAATACCCTTTTGTTATCTTGTCAAGTATCGTCAGCATGCATATGACATTCTTCATTCATACATAACAGCATCATTAATGCATTTTTGCATTTCTCAAATGTTTGTTTCAATATCACTTGTTTAGGTTGCATTTGCTCCCAAGAAAAAAAACAAGTGTGGGTATGTCATCTCTCCAGCAGATTATCCCCAAGTAGAGAAATACATCTTTTCTCTATCACGTTCCCCAGCTGAGAGCATTCCTCATTAAGAACGAAGTCTTGATTGACCCTTTCTTTCTAGCTCATTCTTGGATAGAACCTTGTCTCTAATCTTTTCAGGTTTAGATTTCACAGAAATCTACCTGTAAACAATGAGTAATAGCCTCATCATCCGAGCTGCTTATTTCCTTTTCATCTTGAAACTTGTCATAAAAGGATTGTTCTTCTCAGCAAGTTCAAATCATGAAAGTTCAAAAAATCCCCACAGTTGTCTTTCTGTTTAAAAAAGAAAAAACGTGTGTCTTTTCAATCAAAATGCCCGCATTTTCTCAAGAAAGAGAGATCCCTGGCAAGATTGTAGTTGTGAAAATAGAAACTCATTTGAGATCTGTTTCCATCATTGTCTGTTATTCACAAGGCTGAATACTCAGTAATTTTCTCAAGAATTACCTTGTTATAGTTATCACTTCGCTGATAATTGGTAATATCTTCAGAGCTCATTACCATAAACTATCACAAGGCTGATAATTGGTAATATCATTTTCACTTACCTTAAACATTGTCACAAGGCTGACAGAAGGTAATCTCCTCGTTTCCCAAAGCGAAACAGATATTCACATGCATTGTGAATCTATTTTTCCCAGTGAAACAAATTGCTTGTTTCCCAACAAACAGGATTCTCCTTTCTTAGACAGATTGAGTCATCCTCACAAATCTTTCCCCGTCATATCAATCTTTGATATCTCTTGGGTAAACCTTTTGCAATCATTTTGCATCATCCGCATTTTTTGGTATCTTCGGTCCAAAATTTGCGTATTCTGATATTTAAGTCTCTTCACACCTATCGAGACGAAGATTTTCATCTTCATATCTCAGGTTAAAGAAACTTAAATAGGGGCATCTGTCATACCCCAATTTTTGACCTAATATACCACCTCACATATGCATCACTAACAGTTCAGAACAGAATAGATCGTGTGTGGCTTCTAGAAGTCAAAATCAGGGTTTCTTCAAAATTTCATCAGATCAAGATGTGATCAATTAGGGTTTGAATTTCCACTCACCTCAATTGATCTATCTTAATCAATTATCAACAGTTGATCTTCAGATTCCCAACTTTTTCTCATGATCTATCAAGAATCGACCAATTAGGGTTTTTGTCGAGGATAGGGAATCACTGACTTTTTGCTCATTGAATGACCTATTTGCTTGGAGATTGATCTTTATATCTTCAATACAACATCCTGACCTAATTTCTTGATTCAAAACATCATAGAAGTTCACATTTTTCATCAGACAAAATTCTAAATCGTCTGATAAAAATTCATCTGCACAGAAAAGTCAAACTTTGACTTTTGGTCAACTTTTTCAAAACCAAACTTTTTCAATCATCAAAATACTTCAAATGATCCATCATGATCATAAAAAAATCAAGAAATTTGGAAAAGTCAACAAAAAGTTAAAATTTCCAACACTTAGAAAATTTTTAAGTGTTAGAAAAAACATGTTTTTTCCTACTTTCATGGCAATTTTTCACATAGTTCCATTTGGAATTAGAAAAAACTCAAAACATGAAAGTTGTAGCCCTTGTTACAAGCTTTCCAAAATGTTCAAAAAATTGCAAAACCATTTTGTCTAGCTATACTTTTGATTTTGAAACATAGAGCTCCAAAAGCCATGGATTTCAAGTTCATACTTCAAAGTTATAAGTCATTTTTGCAAAAATCTCCTTCTAGAAGCCTTGTCACCAAGTTGAGATAGGCTAGAGCAGATAAAAATCAGATGAGAAGTAATTATGAGGGAGATAAGATCAAGTAAGATTTTAACCATGGTTAAAAGAATATTCCATTTGCATTTATGGCAAAAATGTCTTTCTTGCCCTTGAAGGCAAGTTGCTCAAGTTCAAGCCAATCTTCTTCACTTACCATTCAGAGTTCTTGACCTATAAATAGAGGTCATTTTCTCAAATTCAAACCACACCAAAGCTATGTAAAACAAGCTTTCACTCTTCTTTCTTGAATTTCCAATTTCATAGTTCAAAAGTGAGGATTTTGCATTTTTCAAATCTTGTGAAAAACTGTGAGAAACTTGGTGTCTAACATGTTCTAAACATCAAATATAACTTGTTTGAAACTTAAAATCAACTTAAGAACTGCTCAAACTCAGAATCCATGTTTAAAACCAAAAGCTTGCAAAACTTGCCTTAACTTTCAAACTGTTAATTTGCTCGAGCAAGTTGTGATTTTATCATTCAAACATCATCCACATACTTCATATAAGTGATCCAGATCATTATCCTTGATCTGTAACACCTCCAAACTCGAGTTCGAAAATCATACCAAGGAACTGCAGTTGGACTTGGGTGGAGGAGTTCAGACCATTTCAAAGCAAGCATAGTGATCAAACACCTTCCATAAGGTTCAGTGGTGCTCTAGCCATCATCAAACATCAACTGGAAACACTCTAACAAAGATTTCGATTTCAGTTTAAAGAGGTAAGTCACTCATACTTCGAACTCTATGATTCATGCATTCCAGTTCAAGAAACGCTTGGCCGTTTTGTTTCTGCACCTTCACTGATTGTTAACCCTCAATCAATTGATCAATTCCATGGCCATACACGATTTTACTTTGAATTTTCAGAATTAGGGTTCTTAGTGTTCTGGAAAAATTAATCATCTTAAATTGAAAATAAATGAAATTAACAACCACCATCATGTTCCTGGTTAAATTTCGAGCAAGTTTGATGTTTATAGCTTTCAATTTCATTAAGAAAGAAAGAATCTGGGATTGGATGAAGATTGGAGAAGAAGAACATGTTCGCGCGTGTTCTTGGTTTTTCCAGAAATTCAAATTTTCATTTTATAATATAATTAAATGGAGTAAGATATATGAACGGATGTATTGCCGCCCCAGCGGTTGCCAGCTCACTCTTAGTCCTTTGCCTTGCCTTGCCCAATGGTCTTGGGGTCGAATCCCCTTGGGACCATTTTGTCACTTTTTCTCTTTTCTTCACATTTTTTTATCAAACTTCAATACTTTCAAAAACCAATCAAAACTTCTCATTTTGAGATGATTTTTTACACACTTGTCATTTAATATACTTATTTTATTATGATGTCAAAAAAATCCAAAAATATTTTCTTTTGATTATATTTTCATTGAGCCGAAAACGAGACATTTTAAGGTATTCTAAAGTACTTTTCGAAGATGTTTTTTCAAACTTTCAAAACTCGAAACTTTTTCAAACTTCTTGTGGATTTATTTCATCTTTCAAAAACAATTTCAAGATCTTTTCAAAACTTTTCAAAACATACTTACACATCTTTTTTCCATGATCGACTCGATTTAAAGATAAAACCGAACCCGTTTTTCCTCGAATTTCTTAATCGATCATGGGCCTCCCTCAAGGTGTAAGTCCCAATTCTTTTTATGTACATAGTTATTTCCTTGTACATATCCAATTCTTTTTATGTACATAGTTATTTCCTTGTACATATCCAATTCTTTTTATGTACATAGTTATTTCTTTGTACATATCCAATTCTTTTTATGTACATAGTTATTTCCTTGTACATATCCAATTCTTTTTATGTACATAGTTATTTCCTTGTACATATCCAATTCTTTTATGTACATATCAATTTTACTTGTACATAATACAAATATCTTTGTAAATATTCAAGTATAGCAAACTTTCGTTCGTTTATTCGTTTGTTTATACACCAATTCCATTGGTATCAAGAGAGGAATTATTCCCGGTGAAACTTCTCTTAAAACCAATGGGCCTCCCTTATGGTGTAAGTCCCAACCCTCCTATGTATATACATATTTCCTTGTACATAAATACCCATTCGTGTACATATTCATTCCCTTGTACACATTCAAAACTTGTAAATAATCAAGTTATGCTCATTTTAAACGCACATTACACACTTGTTTATATTTCCTTCATAAACTCCTGTGAATAAACATTACACACTTGTTTATATTTCCTTCATAAACTCCTGTGAATAAACATTACACACTTGTTTATATTTCCTTCATAAACTCCTGTGAATAAACTTCATACACTTGTTGATATAACTGTTTTAGTTATAACATAACAACTAGTCTAACAACTAGGTCCCCTGCAGAGATAGCCTCCGCTTGGGCTTTATACAAGATAACTCATTCATCTGAGTTCAGCCTCCTCTTAGGCTTCATTTAAGAAAAATCATTTACTGAGTTTAGCCTCCGCTTAGGCTTCATATAAGACAATACTCCCCTGTTGAGTCAGCCTCCTCTTGGGCTTCGTTCAAAAGAACTCCTTATTGAGTTTAGCCTTCTCTTGGGCATCAAACAAGAAAGAGACTAGGAAATTTCTTAACAGCCTCCTATTGGGCTTCCAATACAAAGAATCACCCGCGCTAGGATAGAACTCTGAGAGTATGATTTCCCGGTGAAATCACTCTTGAATCCTAAGAGGATGGTTTCCCGGTGAAACCACTCTTAAAGCCCAAGCCAGCCATACCCTATAGATTCCTCTTGAGCTTCATACAAGGACCCTCGATGACCCTCGATGACCCTCGGAATGCCTTCTCTTGGGCTTACAATACATGGGCTTCAAAATCATTTCCAAGACATTTAGACAATTATCATCTCTATGGAAGAAGTATCTCATCTATCACATCACATACAATCAAATATTTTTCAAACACTTTTTCAAAAAAAAACATCTTTTAATCTGTAAGTGGTAACGCTTGTACACTCAAGCAAAACACCCAATGGTTACAATTAAAAGATTCAATCATTTTTCAAACATCTTTCTTAACTCGTAAGTGGTAACGCTTGTACACTCAAGCAAAACACCTATAACTTACGATGAAAGATTCAATCAATTTTTTTTGTAAATGTATGTGATGAAATAAATTAAATACATTTTTCATTAAGATGACATTTGTCTTTGTCTTCTTAATAACATCCCGTTGCTTCCACTAGCATAAGTGGGAACTACGATTGCTCTGACTTTCTCAACATCCTTTTGAGAATACGTAGGCACAAGGTCTCATCCTTGGCGAGTAAAACTTCTCCCTCAAACCAAACAAACCATAGATCCCTTTAGATCCGAGCTACAAATGCTCTGATTCCCATTAAGGGATATGTATGCAGAAGATCCCAATGATCTTTGCGAGCACAATAATAACAAACACTAGGATCCCACATAATCTATCCTTCTTAAAATCCCAAAGGAGAAACTTTCCCAATCATAGAAATAGCAATTTAAAACACACAAACATATCAAACATATTCATATATAAAGCTATGGATAGCCATATATATTTAGGGTGCTCCATCTATTCCCTTTATATAACAAACCCCCTTACCCGGAATCTCCCGAATGCGTTGCGTCTAGTTTGCGCTAGTCGTAACGCATATCATATCAATTGAGGGTATTAACAGCTTTCCCCTTTTTCATAATCATTTTCTTGTGTTGAAAATAATAAAGCTTGATGCTCGCGGCATCTTTATAAACAAATCAAAAGAGTAAATTGTTTCGAGCCAGAGAATCTGAATTCAGATTCGATTCCCTCGTGCGTCACTTTTTAACGCGAACAACACTTCGTATACATTCCAACGAGAATCATTACGAAGTCAAAGCGAAATGTCTTTTCAAAATAATTTTCAAACTACACGAACACAGAAAGCAATTTTTTTTCAAAAGTGAGCTATGCAACTAAGAGCATGTGGATAACTACAGATGGAAAGGGTGATAATACCTTCTCTTTTCATAACTGCCTTCCGTACTCAAAATCTAACGAAGGTCTTTTCCTGTTCTTTTAACCTTCCCTTTATTGGATAAAAGAAAAGTCGGTGGCGACTCTTTCTATCCGCAACATTTGCGATAAAAGGCAAAACAAACAAGTCAGTTCTCCCATTATGTTACAACTATTTACATAATTTAACACCATAAGTTTCTATTTATAACGACTGGAATATTCTGGATTTCTTTGGTGGGTTGGGTTGTTACAAGAGGTAACAGGCTCAATAGGCAGGCGACGAGTTTTCCAAAGGAACACTAGGATTCTGATGGAGACTATGGTTCCGTTGGTGACTTATGGGTATCCGAAATGACGTCGAAAATTAGATCTTGTTCCTTGTGATTCTACACAACAGTTCAGCTATATACAGTGTTTTGGAACTTTGTTCCTATTCCTTTCATGTAGGGTGCTTAAAACCTTCCCTACGTATAACCAATCTCCCGGACCCCAGAATTTCTATCTAGGTGAAATCCCCACACCTAACCAACTTAGGGTTTATTTGATATCTTTTTCCCCTTCCTCCTTGTAGGATAGATTAAAAAGTCTATATGCTCGTTGGAAAACATAATAATAACTCCCCCCCCCCAAGGACGCCTTTCCTCCTACCAAATTTCACGTGAAGGGTCCGATGTGCCATCCTACCAAGAAACGGGGAGGTAAAAAAAAGCGATCCACGGAAATTATAGAATTGGAATTTGACATTATGTAATTTGAATTGGAATAATAGAGCTCTCTTAACATTTAGGATGTGTTGATGTTTTCTCTCAACACGACCATTTTTGTTGAGGTGTCTCAACACGACCATGACATGAGGTGTCTCAGTGGTTGCTACTAATTTTTAGATAGATGTTTTGCAAGAAAAAAGGAAAATTTAGCATTGAAGATGAATTGATGTCTTTGCTGTTAAAACGCATGGTTTTTCTAGTTCATGCCAGGTAAAATTAAATAAATTAATTTAAGAAAATTAACAATAAATAAAATATACTACATTCAAATTCATATTCATGTTATTTGGACGAGCCTGCAAAGAAGAAAACATTTGGAACCCAAACTAACTTGAATGCCAAAGAATACAACTCAACAAAGCAACTTTCAAAGTTACTGCTGGGATTAAAAATACCAGTAACTTTCAAAGTTACTGTTGGATTAAATATACCAAATTTGAGATGAACAATAAAAAATATTAGTACAATAAAATTTCAAACAGCGATAATCAAAATTGCCAAATACAAATCCAATATAAACAATCCTACAATTACCAAAGTATGCCTCTTGCTGTTACAACCACTATGAGAGTCAAACTCAAACTTTCTTTTATTAGCTGCAGTCAAAACTGAACAAAAAATTAAAGAACAATATGCAACAAAATTTAAAATTTCCCCCCCAAGGATGCCTTTCCTCCTTCCAAATTTCGCATGAAGGCTCCGTTGTGTCGTCCTCCCAAGAAACGGGGAGGTAAAAAAGCGATCCACATAAATTATACAATTGGAAACTGACATTATGTAATTTGAATTGGAATAAGACAGCTCTCTTAACATTTAGGATGTGTTGATGTTTTTTCTCAACACGACCATTTTTGTTGAGGTGTCTCAACACGACCATGACATGAGGTGTCTCAATGGTTGCTACTAATTGTTAGATAGATGTTTTGCAAGTAAAAAGGAAAAGTTAGCATTGAAGATGAATTGATGGCTTTTATGTTAAAACGCATGGTTTTTCTAGTTCATGCCAGGTAAAATTAAATAAATTAATTTAAGAAAATTAACAATAAATAAAATATACTATATTCAAATATATGTATATAAAATCTACAGAACAAAATAAACAATGCATAATTAGTATATCTCTTTTCATAATTTTAAGATTAGAAGAGTTATTTCTGCAATTAGTTTATTGATAAAAATCGAATTTCTTCTTGATAAACTATTTACATGATTTAACAGCATAAGTTGCAATTTATAACGGCTGGATTATTCTGGATTTCTTTGGTGGGTTGGGTTGTTACAAGAGGAAAAAGGCTCAATAGACAGGCGACGAGTTTTCCACATGAACACTAGGATTCTGATGGCGACTATGGTTCCGTTGGTGACTTATGGGTATCCGAAATAACGTCGAACCATTGATCTTGTTCCTTGTGATTCTACGCAATAGTTCAGCTATATACAATGACGTGGAGCTTTGTTCCTATTCCTGCCATGTAGGGTGCTTAAAACCTTCCCTATGTATAACCAACCTCCCAGACTCCATAATTCCTATCTAGGTGAAATCCCCACACCTAACCAACTTAGGGTTTATTTTAGATTTTTTCCCCTTCCTCCTCTTAGGATATATAGAAAAGTTTGTATGCTCGTAGGAAAACATAATAATAATTTCCCCCCAAGGACGCCTTTCCTCCATCCAAATTTCGCGTGAAGGGTTTGGCGTGCCGTCCTACCAAGAAACAGGGAGGTAAAAAAGCGATCCACATAAATTAAAGAATTGGAATCTGACATTAAGTAATTTGAATTGGAATAAGAGAGCTCTCTTAATATTTAGAATGTGTTGATGTTTTCTCTCAACACGACCATGACATGAGGTGTCTCAGTGGTTGCTACTAATTGTTAGATAGATGTTTTGCAAGAAAAAAGGAAAAGTTAGCATTGAAGATCAATTGATGTCTTTGCTGTTAAAACACACGGTTTTTCTGTTAAAACACATGGTTTTTCTAGTTCATGCCAGGTAAAATTAAATAAATTAATTTAAGAAAATTAACAATAAATAAAATATACTATATTCAAATTCATATTCATATTATTTGGACGAGCCTGCAAAGAAGAAAACGTTCAGAACCCCAACTAACTTGAATGCCAAAGAATACGACTCAACAAAGAAACTTTCACTTTCAAAGTTACTGCTGGGATTAAAAATACCTAGTTCATGCTAGGTAAAATTAAATAAATTAATTTAAGAAAATTAACAATAAATAAAAAATACTATATTCAAATATATGTATATAAAATCTATAGAACAAAATAAACAATGCATAATTAGCATATCTCTTTTCATAATTTTAAGATTAGAAGAGTTATTTCTGCAATTAGTTTATTGATAAAAATCGAATTTCTTCTTGATAAATTATTTACATAATTTAACAGCATAAGTTGCAATTTATAATGGCTAGACTATAAGCCTGTGTTGTGACACCCCGATTTAATTCGAATATTAAATAATAAGGAATTTAATTATTTATTTAATTAAAGACTTAAGTATTAATATTTTTGGATTTTAATTGGATTATTTAAAGAAAGAAGAGTTGGTGGCGTGAAGAGTAATTAGAGGGTGTGAGGAGTAAATCACTCTACTCTTACTAATTACTAATTTATGTATTTTATTTGGAAATAATAAAGGAATATAATAAGGATTATAAAAAGGAAAAGAAGGAAAGAAGATCTTTTTTTTTGGAAAAGTCATTTCACGTAGAATTGGAGAAGAGAAGAGAAGAGAGGAAAAAGCCAACGCCGGGAAAGTCGAAGATCATCGCGAGGTAAGGGGTGATTTCATTCGATTTTAATGCCTTATGGGTTTTGGGAATCAAACGGATGATTGGGTATGTTATGAAATTGGATTTTTGATAAATATAGGTTTGTAGGATTAAACCCTATTTTGTGTCGGATTATAGGATTTAAGACCATTAGTGTGTCGAACAATTAATAGGAATGATGAAACAATGATGTATGATGTTGTATTGGTGTATAATGGTTGCAATTTGGCGTTTTTAATGTTACAATTCGTATGGAAATGATTGGAAGTGATAAGGAATGCATAAATGCTGTCAAAATAGCATATTTTGACTCTGCAGGTCGTGGGAACCGGTTCCCAGTGGGGAGGAACCGGGTTCCCAGTGTAAACTTTCAAAATTGGCCATTTCTGTACGTGGAAACCGGTTCCCAGTGGGGAGGAACCGGGTTCCCCATACAAATTTCCAGGAAGCGTGTATTTTTAAAAAGTGGGAACCGGGTTCTCCCAGGGAGGAACCGGGTTCCACTGCTGTGTTAATTTTCAAAATACCCAAAACTTTAGAAATTCATATTTTCTAAACCGTAACTCCGATTCGAGTGTCGTTTTCGGCATTATTTCTTAAATTAAAAATACTATCTTTTAAAAATAGAAAAATATTATTTTGTAAAAATTATTTTAAAAAGAGTCGAGCTTCCGATTTTTGAAAAGTTAATAGTTTAAGGACAACAGGAATAGGATATGGATTGCCTGATTTAATGAATGAGGAATAATGCTTACAATGTTGTGTTTTGATATCCATTACGATTGAATGTGATACATTGGTGATTGGCATTATGTGAATTATGTTGAGATCATAATCTGTGAATTGATGTTGCATGCTTTTATGACGCATGCATAAGCATTGTTTATGGTTCCTTCCCATTGTGCGGAAGTGAACTTGCAGAGCCAATAAACTTACCAGGATTCAGAGGTAGTGAGGCTAGATTCTTGACCCAATGGTTATGGGCGAATCATGGATTTCCGCTGTTTTCTGAGTGTGATGGAACAGAGGGTGAACTTGGTTCACGTTTGGTACCATATGCATAGAGTCTGCATTGCATATGGGATTGTAACATGCTAGGATGGTTTCCAGTGTTGCAATTTCCATTGATTGTTTACTTGCATAATGAATTGTGTACAGTGCTCCTGTGAATTGAACTATGGATGTGTTTTGAATAGTGAACTAACGTATCGAATTATTCTGTTGTATTTAAAAATGTATAATGCATTTTATATTGGATAAAGATCTCACCCTTACTTTAATGATTTCAGATTCGAAGTGATTAGCTGCTTGGAATTGGTGAGGATAGCTTCTAGAGTTGAGTCATTTAGTTAGTCCGCATATCAGTGTCGTGCTCTGGTAGATGTAACACTGGGGAAACGCTTGATTTGAGACTATTTATGGATATTAAATAATGGTTTTGGTTAATGTTTTAATTTATTGTCCTGGAATAATTATGAATGATGTATTCTGGATTCGTTATGTTTCATTTCCGCTGTTAAACATAACATTCAGTTTGTTCTATTTAATGATTTTTCTTCAGTGAAAGCATGACAACTGTTTTTGGTTAATTTTAATTATTTAAATTGTGTCGCCTCTTGATTTGTGATTGAGAAATCTGATTAATATTTATAAAAACGCGGGTAATTAGAAGGGGGTGTTACAATAGTGGTATCAGAGCATAGTCGGTCTTGTCTTAGTGTCGTTACCCCTGTTGTATGCGAGTAGTGTAAGATGACACTGTCGATACTTGTGTGCTGATGAGATTGTTTTGTAATGTTACAGAACAATGGCTGGAAGAGGTAACAGAATAAACGATGATGCTATTGCTGAAGCCTTGGGAATGTTAGCTGGAGTGCTCGGAGGGAATCAACAGGGAGCTGGTATTGGTGCTGACAGACAATTGGGGAATTTTCAGAGGAATAATCCTCCATTGTTCAAGGGTACCCATGATCCCGAAGGTGCTCAGAAGTGGTTGAAGGAAATCGAGAGGATCTTCAGAGTGATTGATTGCGCTGAGGAGCTGAAAGTGAGGTATGGTACTCACATGTTAGCAGAGGAAGCTGATGAATGGTGGGTTGCTACCAGAACGGAAATTGAAGAAGATGGCATTGCATTGACTTGGACTGTGTTCAGGAGAGCTTTTCTGAGAAGGTACTTTCCTGAAGACATTCGGGGTAAGAAGGAGATTGAGTTTCTGGAGCTCAAGCAAGGCAACAAGTCTGTGAGTGAGTATGCAACGAAGTTCACTGAATTAGCAAAGTATTATGCTCATTACACTAACGATGCAGATGGAGAATTTTCCAAATGTATCAAGTTTGAGAATGGTCTTCGTGATGAGATCAAGCAGGGTATCAAGTATCAACGCATTAGGAGGTTTCCTGATTTAGTGGACTGTAGTAGGATTCTAGAGGAGGATCTTGCTAGTACCAAGTCGAATGCTCAGAGTTATGCTGATCATAAGGGGAAGAGACAGATGGATCGTGGTAAGCCCTATGATAGGAATAATCAAAAATCTGGTGGTTGGAGGAAGCCTAGTGGGGGAGACTCTGGTTCTTCTGGTTCTTCCACTAAGTGCTACAGATGTGGTGACATGGGACACCGAGCTGCTGAATGCAAGAATGATGCGAAGAAGTGCAACAACTGTGGGAGAATTGGTCATCTAGCTGTTGAGTGCAGATTTAGGAGGATAACTTGTTACAACTGTGGCGAAGAGGGACACACTCGTCCGCAGTGTACTAAGCCAAAGAAAGAACACACTGGTGGGAAGGTGTTCGCTTTGTCAGGATCAGACGTTAAGCCAGATGATCGGTTGATTAAAGGTACATGTTTTATTAATGGCATACCTTTAATTGCGATTATTGATACTGGAGCGACACATTCTTTTATTGCTTTGGATTGTGCTAAAAGATTGAATTTGGAAATTTCTAATATGGATGGAAGTATGGTTATTGACACTCCTGCGCCGGGTTCAGTGACTACTTCGTATGTTTGTAGGAATTGTCCTATTGTCATTTTTGATAGAGGTTTCGGTATGGATTTAGTGTGCCTACCTTTAGAACAACTTGATATTATCCTTGGAATGAACTGGTTGGTATTCAACCAGGTTCATATCAACTGTTTTGAGAAGACAGTCATATTTCCTGAGGTAGCTAAAGTTGAAGATGTGACTATGTCGGTTAAGCAGATGAATTCAACTGTTAGAGATGGTGCTGTAGTGTTTATGTTGTATTCTTCGACGGAGGTGAAAGGAAAAGCTAAGAGTGGTGAATTACCTGTGGTGAATGAATTTCCAGAAGTGTTTCTGGAGGATGTTAGTGACCTACCACCTGAGAGAGAGGTGGAATTTGCTATAGATTTATTCCTGGAACTAGTCCAGTGTCGATGGCGCCTTATCGCATGTCGGCATCTGAATTGTCTGAATTGAAGAAACAGTTGGAAGTGTTACTTGAGAAGAAATTTATTCGTCCTAGCGTTTCACCGTGGGGTGCGCCGGTATTATTGGTTAAGAAGAAGGAAGGTACGATGAGACTGTGTGTTGATTACAAGCAGTTGAATAAGGTGACAATCAAGAATCGGTATCCATTGCCAAGGATTGATGATTTGATGGATCAGTTGGTTGGAGCTTGTGTATTTAGTAAAATTGATCTGAGGTCTAGATATCATCAGATTCGTGTTAAGGCGGAAGATATTCAGAAAACTACATTTAGAACGAGGTATGGGAATTACGAATATTCTGTTATTCCGTTTGGAGTTACTAATGCATGTCATACCCCAATTTTTAACCTAATATACCACCTTACATCTGCATCATTGCATCACTACGATTCGAGCGTAATTAATCGGTGTAGCTTACGGTCAAAATTAGGGTTTCATCAAATTTTCATCTAATTCAAGAGGTAATCAATTAGGGTTTGAGTTTCACTCACCTAAATTGATATATCTTGGTCAATCATCAACCTCTGATCTTCAGATATCAAATTTTTCCTCATGATCTATCGAGGATCGACCAATTAGGGTTTCATCGAGGACAAGCAATTCCGATTTTCGATCAATGAAAGACTTTTTTGATTGGAGATTGATCTTCATATCCTAAATACAACATGTTGACCTAATTTCTGGATTCAAAACATCACAGAAGTTCACAGAATTCATCAGTCAATTTCTGAATCATCTAATGAAATTTCATACTTTGAAAAGTCAAACTTTGACTTTTGGTCAACTTTTTCAAGATAAAACTTTTTCAATCATCAAAATACTTCAAATGATCCATCATGATCATAAAAAATCAAGAAATTTGGAAAAGTCAACAAAAAGTCAAAATTTTCAACACTTAGAAAATTTTTCAAGTGTTAAAATTTCACATTTTTTCAAAACTTCATGACATTTTTTCATATAGTTCCATTTGGAATTAGAAAAAACTCAAAACATGAAAGTTGTAGCCCTTGAAACAAGCTTTCCAAAATGTCCAAGAACTTGTAAATCCATGAAGTCTAGCTATACTTTTAATTTTGAAACATAGAGCTCCAAAACCATGGATTTTCAAATACAACTTTCAAAATTACAAGTTATTTTTTGTAAAATCTCTTTCTAGAAGCCTTGTCACTAATTGGAGATAGGCTAGAGCTGATAAAAATCAGTTGAAAGTAATTATGATGAGATAAGATCAAGGTGAGATTTAACCATGGTTAAAAGGAAGCTTCCTTTTGCATTTATTGCAAAAATGACTTTCTTGCCCTCTAAGGCAAGTTGTCCAAACCAAAGCCTATCTTCTTCACTTGCTATTCTGATCTTTTGACCTATAAATAGAGGTCATGTTTGCCATTTCAAACTACACCAAAGCTATGCCAAAACAAGCTTTCTCACTCCTTTCTTAAAATTCAAGTAACATAGTTCAATTTGAGAAATCTTGTATTTTTCAAAACTTGTGAAAAAACATGAGAGATTTGGTGTCTAACATGTCATAAACATCATATGTAATTGGTCTGTAACTTAAAATCAACATAAGAATCATTAAAAAACAGATTTGCATTTCATGCTTCCAAACTTGCCAAAACTGCCTTAACCTTCGAATTTGATCTTTGGCTCGAGCAAGTTGTGTTTTTTTCACTCAAACATCATCAACATACTCCATATGGATGATGCAGACCATTAACTTCAACCTGTAACACCTCTAACATTGATTTCGAGTTTCACTTTGAAGCATGTGCAGGTGGACTTGGTTGGAATGATCCAGGCAAACTCATGGTGAGCAGACTATCCTCACACGATCCTTGAAGTCCGTTGGTGCTATAGGAATCATCAAAACAGTTCTGGAAACACTCCATCAAAGATTCCGATCTCAGCTTCAAGAGGTATGTAAATCAACTTCGAACTCCATGATTTCTTGCTTCCAGTTCAAAAAGCTCTTGGCCGTTTTGTTTCTGCACTATCACTGATCAATAACCCTAAATCAATTGCTTAATTCCATCACCATACACGATTTCAATTTGATTTTTAGGAATTAGGGTTCTTCGTGATTTCTGGGAATTTAATCATGTTAAGCTAAAAATAAATGAAATTAAACAACATCATCATGTTCCTGGTTCAATTTCGATCAAGTTTGATGTTTACATCGAGCAATTTCATTGAGAAACAAGCAATCCATGTCTGATTGAAGGATCGGGGAAGAAGAAGAAGCTTGCGCGCGTTTTTTCAAATTCAAACATTTGGTTTATAATATTATAACATGGTTTGAACTCAATACACAGATGTATTGCCGGCCCAGCGGTTGCCAGCTCACTCTTAAGTCATTCTTTCCACGCCTTGCCCAATGGTCCCGGGTTCGAATAGCCTTGGGACCATTTTTGCCAAACTTTGTCATTTTTTCTTCATTTTTTTTAAACTTTAACTCTTTCAAAACCCAATCAAAACTCCTCATTTTGAGCTGATTTTTTGTTCACTTGTCAATTAACATATCTATTTTATGATAGTGTCAAAAAAATTCAGAAAAACTTTCATCTGATTGTATTTTTATCGAAACGATACTATTGAGTACTTTTCAAAGCACTTTCAAAGGTGATTTTTTCAAACTTTCGAAGCCCGATTCTTTTCCAAACTTCTTGTAAGTAAATTTCATCTTTCAAAAACACTTTCAAGATCATTTTTTTCAAAACTTTTCATCAAACTTACATCTTTTTCCATGATCGATCCGATTTGACGATAAAACTGAATTCGTTTTCTCTCGAATTTCTTAATCGATCATGGGCCTCCCTTACGGTGTAAGTCCCAAAATTCTTTTATGTACATACATATTTCCTTGTACATATCAAATTCTTTCATGTACATATTAATTTTCCTTGTACATAATACATACTCGTAAATACTCAATCTGAGACAAACTTAGTCCGTTTGTTTTCATTTCACTTGTATATACACTGAATACCATTGGTATTAAAAGGAGCATTATTCCCTGTGAAACTGCTTTTAAACCAATGGGCCTCCCTTACGGTGTAAGTCCCAACCCTCCTATGTACATCCACATCCTCCTGTACATAAATACTCGTTCGTGTACATATTTACTTCCTTGTACACAATTCAAACTTGTAAATAATCAAGTTACGCTCGTTTAAACGTTCGTTTTACACACACTTGTTTATATTTCCTTCAACTTGTAAATAAACTTTACATGCATTGTTTATATTTCCTTCATAAACTCCTGTGAATAAACTTCATACGCTTGTTTATACAACTGTCTAGTTATAACATAACAACTAGTCTAACCAATAGGTTCCCCACAGAGATAGCCTCCTCTTGGGCTTTGGACAAGGTAACTCATTTCATCTGAGTTCGTCCTCCTCTTAGGCTTCATATAAGAAAACTCATTCATCTGAGTTTAGCCTCCGCTTAGGCATCATATAAGACAACACTCCCCTGTTGAGTCAGCCTCCTCTTGGGCTTCGTTCAAAAGAACTCCTCATTGAGTTTAGCCTTCTCTTGGGCATAATACAAGAAAGAGACCAGGAAATCTCTTAACAGCCTCCTATTGGGCTTCCAATACAAAGAATCACCCGCGTTAGGATAGAACCCAGAGAGTATAATTTCCCGGTGAAATTGCTCTTAATCCTAAGGGGATGGTTTCCCGGTGAAATCCCTCTTAAAGCTAAAGCCAGCCATACCCTATAGCTTCCTCTTGAGCTTCATACAAGGACCCTCGATGACCCTCAGAATGCCTCCTCTTGGGCTTACAATACAAGGACCCATGGGCTTCTTAAAAGCATCCCCTTAAATCCAATCAATTTCTCCTCGAGATTTAGACGTTTATCATCTCTATGGAAGAAGTATCTCATCTATCACATCACATACAGTCAAAAGCTTTTCAAACTCTTTTCAAAACAAAAACATCTCTTAAATTGTAAGTGGTAACCCTTGTACACTCAAGCAAAACACCCAATGCTTACAATTAAAAGATTCAATCATTTTTCAAACATCTTTCTTAAACTCGTAAGTGGTAACGCTTGTACACTCAAGCAAAACACCTATAACTTACGATGAAAGATTCAATCAATCAAACTTTTCAAAATGTATGTGATGAAATAGATTAGATACATTTTTCATTAAGATGACATTTGTCTGTGTCTCTTACTAACTCCCGTTGCTTCCACTAGCATAAGTGGGAACTACGATTGCTCTGACTTTCTCAACATCCTTTTGAGAATACGTAGGCACAAGGTCATATCCTTGGCGAGCAAATTTCTTTCTTCCTTAAACCAAACAAACCATAGATCCCTTTAGATCCGAGCTACAAATGCTCTGATTCCCATTAAGGGATATGTATGCAGAAGATCCCAATGATCTTTGCGAGCACAATAATAACAAACACTAGGATCCCACATAATCTATCCTTCTTAAAATCCCAAAGGAGAAACTTTCCCAATCATAGAAATAGCAATTTAAAACACACAAACATATCAAACATATTCATATATAAAGCTATGGATAGCCATATATATTTAGGGTGCTCCATCTATTCCCTTTATATAACAAACCCCCTTACCCGGAATCTCCCGAATGCGTTGCGTCTAGTTTGCGCTAGTCGTAACGCATATCATATCAATTGAGGGTATTAACAGCTTTCCCCTTTTTCATAATCATTTTCTTGTGTTGAAAATAATAAAGCTTGATTCTCGCGGCATCTTTATAAACAAATCAAAAGAGTAAATCGTTTGAGCGGAGAATTGAATTGATTCGATTCCTCGCCGTCACTTTTAGCGAGCAGAAAAATGGCGACTCTGGAGACGCTAAAATTTTTTATTTTCAAAAAAATGTGACTCTGCTCAAGAGCACCAAGCTTTTTTGTTTTCAAAAAGAAAAAAAGGGGTTAAGCTTTCATATGTGCATATGTATGTTTTTCTTTATTTTGTGTTTTCGCGATTTCATCTGATGGAAAGAAATCCTAACCCGGATTTAAGAAACATTTTCAGATCTAGGTGGGGGTATAGTCCTATTAACTTGTGAGAAGTCTCAGTACTTACGGAGTTAATTTGAGATCCCTCTCTCAATGGAGGTTGTTTTGGGAGTATTTGTGTTCAGCAAGTATTTGCGAAGAAATTTTGCTTTCAAGAGAACTAACGAAGCTGAGTGGCTGTAGAACACATAACCCATCCTGGCCATTTAGGATGTAGTGAAGAAATTATTCGGGCGTAAGCCTAGAATAGTGTCATGCGAGACTACGTTCGAGCGAGTTTTCTTGAAAAATATTATTGGACTTGAGTATTCAACAAATCCGATAATATTTCAAAGAGAAGCGTTGAGCTGTATTATCGTAGAACCGTTTCACGGATGAATAAGCCCTTAGAACTTACCCGTTTGATTCTTATCGTTGGCCTCATGCTCGTGACTTTGAGCGCTTGACCGTGTGTATAACTACTAACCATGTAGTAGCATTCATGCATTCATTCAAAACTTCATTTCTCTTCCCATTTCCAAAGAATTTAGAGATTTTTCTTTGTAAATATTTTAGGTTAGAGTGATGGACGTCGGAGGAAGATTCACCAAGAGATACGGTTTAGAATTCACGATGTAGGAAGTTGAAAGAGTTAGCATCCTTGGTAGAAGACCCTCGGTTTGAAAATGCTATGGAACTCTTTTAACTATTCTGAACACTAACGTTGATGAAGGACTTCTCAAAACTTTCGTTCAGTTTTACGATCCAGTCTATCGTTGTTTCACTTTCCCTGACTATCAGTTGATGCCTACTTTGGAAGAGTACGCACACATCCTAGGTATCTCAGTATCAGAAAAAGTGCCTTTCAATGGTTTGGAAGCCATTCCTAAGTCACCAGTCATTGCAACAATGACTCACTTAAAGAAATCTAAGATAGACAAAAACCTAACTACCAAAGGAAAACTCTTAGGACTAACTTCAAAGTTCCTAATGGAGAAGGCTCTTAAATTCTCTGAAGCCGGTAGTATGGTAGCCTTTGAAGCTGTTTTAGCTTTACTCATCTATGGATTGGTGTTGTTTCCCAATGTCCCCCGTTCCCACTTTGCTTGGTGACACGTATTTCTCCATTCATCATAGGAATCGTCAAGGAGATGGAACTATTGTGTGTTGTGTACCTCTATTTTTCAAATGGATTGTCTCACACTTGCCTAAATCTCCTATCTTCCACGAAAACAAAGACGATTGGCATTGGTCTCGAAGACTCATGTCTCTTAAAAACGACGATATCCATTGGTATACCTTGGCAGACAATGAGATGGAAATCATTGAAAGTTGTGGAAAATTTGCCAACGTACCTCTCATTAGTACAAAAGGAGGAATCAACTACAACCCATTCTTGGCGAGACGTCAACTCGGGTATGCAAACTCTAGTAAACCTCTTGGTTTTACAGTGGAGAGCTACTTCTATCATGAAGGGGAGGATTCCCAAGGATTGAAAGCCAGAATGATCAGAGCTTGGCATCACATCCGAAGGAAGGAAAAAGGAAATGCAAGGAATTGTGTAGCCATGGAAATCTACACTTCTTGGGTGAAGAAAAGAGCAAAGGAATTTCGAATGCCTGATGCTTATGAGGAACCCATGTTCTCAACAGCTTCTAGATAAACAATTTTTCCCGTCGAGACTATGGGAAAATATCAAGAAGCTTTGGCCAAGATGAGGCTTGAGAAAGAAGCTTTGGAAGACAAGTTCCTTAAGACTGATCTCGAAAATGAGAAGCTTAAGAAGCAGGTCAAAGATCATGACAAGACGCTTTACTTCCAGGATGAATGGCTCATGGAGAAAGATGAGAAGATTCGCCAGAAAGATAACGCGATCAAGAGATACATCAAAGAAAGGAAAAGAAAGCTTGAAGAAATGACAACCAGCGATCCTGCTCCCGACGAATGGAAGAAAGTTATTAGCAAGCTAAAAGCCGAGAAAGCTGAGCTAAAAGCTCACTATGGGAAAGAAATCCTAAAACTGAAGCTACATCAAGCCTTTGGATCTTCATCCGACGAAGACGATTAAGTAGTTTAGATTGTAATTTTTATCATTTATTTTATCATTTGTACGAGCCATGCTCAAAAACAAAAATTGTTGTAATCTTCTTTCAATAATCAATAAAACATGAGTTTTCCATCCAAATATTTTCTAGAAATTTCTCTTTTAGTGTAAATTCTTTGGAAATTTTTCTTTTTGCATTCATAATCATGCATCATACTTTGCATATCGATTTTGTTGATTAGAGTCTGATCTTTTGGAATTCTTTCCAGAAAGGAAAAGATCGCCAAGCTGTCGCGTCTTAGAGTTTCTCGACCACGTCCACAACCAACTCGTACATACAATACACGTTCAAAAAGAAGAAAAATAATGGAAGGCTTTGAGCAAGAAAATGTTGAGCTTCGTAGCACAGTGACAACGCTGCAAGAAGAGGTAGAGAGACTCACTTCTTTGGTCAATTCGTTGGCAACCGCACAAAGTCAGCAAGCAACATTGAGCAGTCAAAATCAAGCGACGATTTCAGAGATCACTACTACTCCAGTTTCAACTTGCGCCGATGGTTCACTCTTGATATGCGGAAGGTTATCCATGGGGCATGCCTTTCAATTTCGGCATCGGATTTCGTCAACCGACTTCTCAGGTACAAACAACCACGCTTGAAGTGCCTACTTTGCAAAACTCAACACTTACTCCACAGCATGGAGTAACTTTTCCGCAAGTCACTATGACGGTTTCTCAACCAATCATGGCGAACTCGGCTTAGTAGTTCACACTCTGCAGACGAAGAAGTCCACCATAATCCAGCGACAACACGAATCCTCGTGGCGGATGGAACTCTCCAGAACACTCCTCAAGATGCGGCTTAAGATTAAAACAATCTGTGGGAAGGAATTGTTTGGGAAGAACGCCCATGATTTATGCTTAGTTCCTCGCGTAAGGATACCTGCAAAGTTCAAAGTCCCTGACTTTGAAAAGTATAAAGGAAATTCCTGCCCGCTGAGTCATCTTACGATGTATGCTAGGAAAATGTCTACGTACAATGACAATCACCAATTGTTGATTCACTATTTCCAAGATAGTCTCACAGGCGCCGCACTGAAGTGGTACATGGGACTAGACAGCGCAAATATCCAGACATTCAACGACTTAGGCGAAGCCTTTGTCTAGCAATACAAATTTAACTTGGACATGGCTCCAGATCGGGATCAACTCCGCTCCATGTCTCAGAAGGAAAGAGAGACATTCAAAGAATATGCACAACGTTGGAGGGAAATTGCTGCCCAAGTCAACCCACCGTTAGAGGAGAAGGAAATGACCAAGGTTTTCTTAAACACTCTTGGCCCATTTTACTAAGAACGAATGATCACTAGCGCTCCCAGAGATTTCACCGAGATGGTAAGCATGAGAATGCGGCTAGAGGAAGGAGTTCGAACAGGACGTCTGGTCAAAGAAATAGGATCTTCCAGTGGAACTAAGAGGGTTGGAACCAGTTTTCCAAAGAAAAAGGAACATGACATAGGAATGGTATCCCGAGGGAAACCACGAAATAATGTCGACCGATAACAACGGTAGCGCCATAGCACCGTTATAATACAAGTCCAAATACAGAAATTGCTCCGCAATTCCAGCAAGCTCAACAGCCTCGACAACAGGCTCAGCAGTTCAACAATCAGAACCGTGCGCCCAGGGTCTCACAGTTTGATCCAATTCCAATGACGTACATGGAACTATATCCTGCATTAATAGAAAGGAATCTCGTGCAAACAAGGTCACCACCTCCGGTACCAGACAAATTGCCATGGTGGTACAAAACAGACGTTTCTTGCCCTTTTCATCAAGGGGCACCAGGTCATGACCTTGAACATTGCATAGCACGAAAAGCTGAAGTACAAAGGTTAGTAAGGTATAATCTTCTTTCCCACGAAACCAAAGCAAATCCACTTCGGTGGACATGAATTTGATACTAAGGAATACCATCTTGTCACAGACGTGAATTTGATCGAGCTTGGTACAACTCCATATACAAGATTTTCACTAAACATGATTATGCGACTTGCAACATCGCCGAGGATTGTCGAGGATGTCCAACCATAAGAGCAGACATTCAACGATTATTAGACAATGGTGACATACAGATCTTCAGAAACAGAAATGACTATGACGTGAATATGGTAGGGCATTTTCCGCATGAGCTTTTAGTCTCAGATATCAACTCGGAAATTCCCGAAGTAAACGTCATTATCCCCTGTTTCAACGTGCCCGAGCATGTGGAGATTGAATATAACGGTTCAAAGGTTCCAAAGACTCCTTTGGTGATCTGTCTACCCGGTCCTGTTCCATACAGTTCTAACAAAGCAATTCCCTATCAATACAGTGCAACTATGATAGAAGATGGGAAGGAGAAACCCATGCCAACTCTTTCAGCCAATGTCAACATAACTGAGATCGGACGAGTGACGCAAAGTGGGAGAGTACATACTCCGTTGCCGCCAAAGCCGCCTGTTGTCCCTATTATTAGACAAAATCTAGTTGATACAACTCCCGAGAATCCCACGAGGATTCCCGTTGATAATCCAGACACAAATGTTGGTCCATCTGATAGAACCAACGTCAACACAGATTTCGATGAGATTTTGAAGCTAATCAAGAAAAGCGAGTATCGAGTTGTGGATCAACTGATGCAGACTCCCTCCAAGATTTCGATACTATCTCTGCTTTTGAATTCCGAAGCTCACCGAGAAGCTTTGATGAAAGTGCTAGATCAAGCTGATGTAGATCACGACGTGACTACAGACCAATTTGGTGGAATTGTAGGCAACATCACAGCTTGTAACAACTTAAGCTTTAGTGACAAAGAACTTCTGGAGGAAGGGAAAGATCACAATCTGGCTCTGCATATCTCAATGATTTGCCAATTAGATTCTCTGTCCAATGTACTAGTGGATACTGGTTCATCTTTAAATGTAATGCCCAAAATGACTTTATCTCGTTTATCTTACAAAGGAACGCCGATGAAATTCAATGATATAGTGGTAAGAGCCTTTGATGGGTCAAGGAAATCTGTTATGGGGGAAGTCGACCTGCCAATGACGATTGGTCCGCATACCTTCCAAATCACTTTCTAGGTCATGGACGTGCCAACTGCCTACAGTTGTTTGCTAGGAAGACCATGGATACACGAAGCAGGAGCGGTGACTTCCACTCTCCACCAGAAACTAAAGTTTACAGTAAATGGGAAGCTAGTAACCATCATCGGTGAACAAGCCTTACTAGTCAGCCATTTATCCAACTTTTCTTTCATCACAGCCAACGACGTTGAAGGGACACAGTTCCAAGGACATCCGTTAGAAGATGAATCTACAAGCAAAAGCAGGTCATCTATCTCCTCTTTTAAAGAAGCAGCGCAGATAGTGAAAGATGGTAATGCTGCAGGTTGGGGACAAGTAATAAAACCTGTCAACAACGAGACAAAGGCCGGACTCGGGTTTGCTCCAGTATTTCCTAAAGACAATCAAAGGGATGAAACACTTCGCCCAATCAGAGAAGTATTCCACAGTGGGGGTTTCTTAAACCCTGTTCTTCAAGAAGTTAACGTTCTTACCAATGAAGGTGATGAAGACGATCTCTCCGGATCTGAAGAGTGGAGCACTTATCTCACCAGCTCTGAATATGTGTCTCAGGATGAATCGTACGCACCGTTCTATCCTCCGACTGATCAATTCAAAGGCATGTCCTTACAAAAGAATGAAAATCCACCTGTCCCTTCTGAAGTTTGGGATACCCTGGGATAACCAAGTGGAAAGTTTGACTACATGGTGAAATACACTGCGCCTAAAAGCTCAAAAATCAGAATTAAAGATATCCAGCCAACTGGATGGGGTGATTCTTTTGAGTATCCTAGTCAACCAGAAGATGTGTACACATCTTCCCAATCCCAGCAACCGATTGAGGTTCCAAATGAAGATCTCTACTTTAATGCGCCTGTGGAAATTGTTAAACCAGATCTTAACTATCACTACATCAACGTAATTACTGAAGATCAGGGATATGACTCGGGATACGAATTGGAAAGTGTCGCCGAAAATGAGTCTCTTCACTCAGAAGATTGGAGAGTACATCCCCAGAATTCAACAAAAATCCTAATGGAAAGTACATATGTTGTATCCCATGCTTCCCGATCTGTCCATCAAGCAGAAGATGATCGTTTCAGCAGCACAAAAGGCAAGGTCAACCGTCCAGAGTCTTCAAAGCCTGTTCGACCAACGACCAAAGTTTATTTGAGAATTAAGCCAAGTGGAAAATTACCAGAGTATCTCGACTTCCAAGGAGTTCGCCACTATTGGAAGCCTGTTGAAGTTCGGACTAATGTTCATAGTTCTAAGTAGTTTATCTTTGCTTTTGTTTTGAACTCTCGCTTCGCCCAAAGCGAAGAGATGTTTTATAGGGTTTAGCTTTTATATAATTTCTCTTTGTCTTGCCCAAGACGAATGAGTTTGTATTTTAGGGCCCTGTTTCATATTGTGAATCATAAATAAACGCGTTGTTTTTGATTCCACACTTTGTGTTTGTTTTTTATTTTTACCCTTTCTTGGAAATGATAATCCTAAAAAACACAATAAAAATCTTCAAAAAAATATAATAATGATAATCTGCATGCACTTTCACATTAACTTTTTTCAAAAAAAAAATGAAAAAAAAGGAGAGTTAATTAATCAGACATAAATCAAATATGCAGATGGACAAATCCATTGAACGCAATAACTATATGCTTTCTCCCAACTTTGAGATCCCCAGTGAAGTCGCCGAGGAAGAAGTTGAAGAAGAGATCCCAGATGAGATTTCTCGACTGCTTAAGCACGAGGAAAGAATCATTCAACCTCACAAAGAGCCTTTGGAAGCAATCAACTTAGGTTCTGAGGAAGACAAAAAAGAAGTAAACATCGAGCTCACTCGACGATGCGTCAAGGGTAAACTGATAGATCTTCTCAAAGAATACGTTGATGTGTTCGCTTGGTCCTACCAAGACATGCCAGGTTTAGATACCAGCATCGTGGAGCATCACCTGCCATTAAGACCGGAGTGTCCGCCAGTTAAACAAAGACTGAGAAGAGTTCACCCAGACATGGCCGACAAAATCAAAAAGGAAGTTCAAAAGCAGCTCGACGCAGGTTTCCTCGTCACCTCTGAATATCCTCAATGGTTAGCCAACATAGTGCCCGTCTCCAAGAAAGACAGAAAGGTCAGAATATGTGTTGACTGCCGGGACTTGAACAAAGCTAGTCCAAAAGATGATTTCCCACTACCGCATATCGACATGCTAGTGGATAGCACCGCAAAGTTCAACGTCTTTTCCTTCATGGACGGTTTCTCTGGCTACAATCAGATCAGAATGGCTCCCGAAGACATGGAAAAGACATCCTTCATCACGCCATGGGGCATATTTTGCTACAAAGTAATGTCGTTTGGATTAAAGAATGCAGGCGCAACTTACCAGAGGGCAATGACTACTCTCTTTCATGACATGATGCACAAAGAGATCGAAGTCTACATGGGCAACTATATCAAAGAAGGATGAAGAAAGCTTTCGACAAAAAGGTTCGACCTCGTGAATTCCGAGAAGGCGACCTCGTGCTTAAAAAGATTCTGTCCTTTCAACCAGATTCTAGGGGCAAATGGACTCCTAATTACGAAGGCCCATACATCGTCAAAAGAAGCTTTTCTGGCGGTGCTATGACTCTCACAACCATGGACGGTGATGAATTCCCGCATCCTGTGAATGCTGATGTAGTCAAGAAATACTTTGTCTAAAATAATAAAAAGAACAGCTCGGTAAGTCGAAAACCCGAAAAGGGCGGCTTAGGCAAAAATTAGCGTCTCGGTGGTGAAAACACGAAAGGTGGTCGAGGCAAAATTAGAGACAATAAGCGAAATTATCACGATAGATTGAAAACACGAAAAGGCAATCTAGGCAAAAAAAATAAGGATACAAAAAAAATGACAAAGTAACTGCAATCAGTCCATACTTCGTCAATCTGAAGAATCTTTTATCAACGGATCTTCAATCAAAATCTTCTAAAGCAACAAGCACAGTTGGAATTCAAAGTTGTTAGGGATAATAGCGGTTATTTGCTTTCAATGTAGCCTTTTCCCAATAAATTATCATTTCCAACTTTTGTAAATAGTTCATGGAATCACGCATTTGGCTGACTACCGTTCTATCAATAAATTTGAGCCTTGTGCCTTTTTTGTTTGCAATTCTTGCTTTATTCTGTTTTGCAAAATAACGTCTTTTATTGTGAAAATCACTTTTTGAAACTAAAAAGTTTTAAATGAATTTTTACTTCAAAATTTTGAAATAAAAGCGAAATGTTCCTTTGAACTATGAACACATAAGGAACTTCAACAGTTTTCTCCATGAGTGTTTCGATCTCCGAAAGATAGAACAGCTGCTACAGAAGATTTTTTTTCTCCTCAGCAGAGATCATCAAAGGACGGTATTCTTATCCAAAAAGAATTCCCAACAAAGTTGCCAATGAAATGTCTTTTTCGGAAAGTTTAAAATATGCAACTCAGATCCATCATCAGTAACATCTACGCCATTGTTGCAGATTTTGCTGAGTATTTGTTCGAACTGTGACGTAGTCCTTTTCCCAAATACCCTCTTTATTGTCTTGTCAAGTATCGTCAGCATGCATATGACATTCATACATAATAACATCATTAATGCATTTCTGCATTCCTCAATGTTTGCTTCCATATCACTGGTTTAGATTACATTTACTCATGTGAATGTGTCATCTCTCCAGTAGATTATCCCCGAGCAGAGAAATACATCTTTTCTCCATCATGTTCCCCAGCTGAGATCATTCCTCATTTGGAACGAAGTCTTGATTGACCTTTTCTTTCCAGTTCATTCCTGGATAGAACCCCGTCTCTGGCCAACTCAGGTTTAGATTTCGCCAGAAAAATCTACCTGCCAACAATAAGCAATAACCTCATCATCTGAGCCGCTTATTTCCTTTCCATCTTGAAACTTATCATAAAAAGATTGTTCTTCTCAGCAAGTTCAAATCATGACAGTTCAAGAAATCTCCACAGTTGTCTTTCTATCTAAAAGAAAACCTGTGTCTTTTCAATCAAAATGCACGCATCTTCTCAAGAGAAAGATCCCCGGCAAAATTGTAGCTGTGAAAATAGAAACTCATTTGAGATCTGTTTCCATTATTGACTGTTATTCACAAGGTTGAATACTCAGCAATTTTCTCAAGAATTACCTTGTTATAGTTATCACTTCGCTGATAATTGGTGATATCTTCAGAGCTCATTACCATAAACTATCACAAGGCTGATAATTGGTAATATCATCTCCTCTTACCTTAAACATTGTCACAGGGCTGACAGAAGGTAATCTCTTCGTTTCCCAAAGCAAAACAGATATTCACATACATTGTGAATCTATTTTCCTAGTGAAACATTTGCTTGTTTCCCAACCAACAGGATTCTCTTTTCTTAGACAGATTGAGTCATCCTCACAATCTTTCCCCATCATATCAATCTTTGATATCTCTTGGGTGAATCTCTTTTGCAATCATTTTGCATCACTCACATATTTTGGTATCTTAGGTCCAAAATTTACGTATTCTGATATTTAAGTCTCTTCACACCTATCGAGACGAAGATATTCATCTTCATATCTCAGGTTAAAGAAACTTAAATAGAGGCATCTGTCATACCCCAATTTTTGACCTAATATACCACCTTACATCTGCATCATTGCATCACTATGATTCGAGCGAATTAATCGGTGTAGCTTCTACAGGTCAAAATTAGGGTTTCATCAAATTTTCATCTGATTCAAGAGGTAATCAATTAGGGTTTGAGTTTCACTCACCTAAATTGATATATCTTGGTTAATCATCAACCTCTGATCTTCAGATATCAAATTTTTCCTCATGATCTATCGAGGATCGACCAATTACGGTTTTCATCGAGGACAAGCAATTACTGATTTTCTGATCAATGAAAGACTTTTTTGATTGGAGATTGATCTTCATATCCTAAATACAACATGTTTACCTAATTTCTGGATTCAAAACATCACGAGTTCACGAATTCATCAGTCAATTTCTGAATCATCTGATGAAATTTCATCTGCACTGAAAAGTCAAACTTTGACTTTTGGTCAACTTTTTCAAGATAAAACTTTTTCAATCATCAAAATACTTCAAATGATCCATCATGATCATAAAAAATCAAGAAATTTGGAAAACTCAACAAAAAGTCAAAAATTTCAACACTTAGAAAATTTTTCAAGTGTTAAAATTTCACATTTTTTCCAAACTTCATGGCATGTTTTCACATAGTTCCATTTGGAATTAGAAAAAACTCAAAACATTAAAGTTGTAGCCCTTGAAACAAGCTTTCCAAAATGTCCAAGAACTTAAAAATCCATGAAGTCTAGCTATACTTTTGATTTTGAAACATAGAGCTCCAAAACCATGGATTTTCAAATACAACTTTCAAAATTACAAGTCATTTTTTGCAAAATCTCTTTCTAGAAGCCTTGTCACTAATTGGAGATAGGATAGAGCTGATAAAAATCAGTTGAAAGTAATTATGATGAGATAAGATCAAGGTGAGATTTAACCATGGTTAAAAGGAAGCTTCCTTTTGCATTTATTGCAAAAATGACTTTCTTGCCCTCTAAGGCAAGTTGTCCAAACCAAAGCCTATCTTCTTCACTTGCCATTCTGATCTTTTGACCTATAAATAGAGGTCATGTTTGCCATTTCAAACTACACCAAAGCTATGCCAAAACAAGCTTTCTCACTCCTTTCTTAAAATTCAAGTAACTTAGTTCAATTTGAGAAATCTTGTATTTTTCAAAACTTGTGAAAAAACATGAGAGATTTGGTGTCTAACATGTCATAAACATCATATGTAATTGGTTTGTAACTTAAAATCAACATAAGAATCATTAAAAAACAGATTTGCATTTCATGCTTCCAAACTTGCCAAAACTGCCTTAACCTTCGAATTTGATCTTTGGCTCGAGCAAGTTGTGTTTTTTTCACTCATACATCATCAACATACTCCATATGGATGATGCAGACCATTAACTTCAACCTGTAACACCTCTAACATCGATTTCGAGTTTCACTTTGAAGCATGTGCAGGTGGACTTGGTTGGAATGATCCAGGCAAATTCATGGTGAGCAGACTATCCTCACACGATCCTTGAAGTTCGTTGGTGCTATAGGAATCATCAAACAGTTCTGGAAACACTCCATCAAAGATTCCGATCTCAGCTTCAAGAGGTATGTAACTCAACTTCGAACTCCATGATTTCTTACTTCCAGTTCAAAAAGCTCTTGGCCGTTTTGTTTCTGCACTATCACTGATCAATAACCCTAAATCAATTGCTTAATTCCATCACCATACACGATTTCAATTTGATTTTTAGGAATTAGGGTTCTTCGTGATTTCTGGGAATTTAATCATGTTAAGCTAAAAATAAATGAAATTAAACAACATCATCATGTTCCTGGTTCAATTTCGATCAAGTTTGATGTTTACATCGAGCAATTTCATTGAGAAACAAGCAATCCATGTCTGATTGAAGGATCGGGGAAGAAGAAGAAGCTTGCGCGCGTTTTTTCAAATTCAAACATTTGGTTTATAATATTATAACATGGTTTGAACTCAATACACAGATGTATTGCCGGCCCAGCGGTTGCCAGCTCACTCTTAAGTCATTCTTTCCACGCCTTGCCCAATGGTCCCGGGTTCGAATAGCCTTGGGACCATTTTTGCCAAACTTTGTCATTTTTTCTTCATTTTTTTTTAAAACTTTAACTCTTTCAAAACCCAATCAAAACTCCTCATTTTGAGGTGATTTTTTGTACACTTGTCAATTAACATATCTATTTTATGATAATGTCAAAAAAATTCAGAAAACATTCATCTGATTGTATTTTTATCGAGCCGAAAACGATACTTTTGAGTACTTTTCAAAGCACTTTCAAAGGTGATTTTTTCAAACTTTCGAAGCCCGATTCTTTTCCAAACTTCTTGTAAGTAAATTTCATCTTTCAAAAACACTTTCAAGATCATTTTTTTCAAAACTTTTCATCAAACTTACATCTTTTTCCATGATCGATCCGATTTGCCGATAAAACTGAATTTGTTTTCTCTCGAATTTCTTAACCGATCATGGGCCTCCCTTACGGTGTAAGTCCCAAAATTCTTTTTATGTACATACATATTTCCTTGTACATATCAAATTCTTTCATGTACATATTAATTTTCCTTGTACATAATACAGATACTCTGTAAATACTCAAGTACAGACAAACTTCGTCCGTTTGTTTTCATTTCACTTGTATATACACTGAATACCATTGGTATTAAAAGGAGCATTATTCCCTGTGAAACTGCTTTTAAACCAATGGGCCTCCCTTACGGTGTAAGTCCCAACCCTCCTATGTACATCCACATCCTCCTGTACATAAATACTCATTCGTGTACATATTTACTTCCTTGTACACAATTCAAACTTGTAAATAATCAAGTTACGCTCGTTTAAACGTTCGTTTTACACACACTTGTTTATATTTCCTTCAACTTGTAAATAAACTTTACATGCATTGTTTATATTTCCTTCATAAACTCCTGTGAATAAACTTCATACGCTTGTTTATACAACTGTCTAGTTATAACATAACAACTAGTCTAACCAATAGGTTCCCCACAGAGATAGCCTCCTCTTGGGCTTTGGATAAGGTAACTCATTTCATCTGAGTTCAGACACCTCTTAGGCTTCATATAAGAAAACTCATTCATCTGAGTTTAGCCTCCGCTTAGGCATCATATAAGACAACACACCCCTGTTGAGTCAGCCTCCTCTTGGGCTTCGTTCAAAAGAACTCCTCATTGATTTTAGCCTTCTCTTGGGCATAATACAAGAAAGAGACCAGGAAATCTCTTAACAACCTCCTATTGGGCTTCCAATACAAAGAATCACCCGCGTTAGGATAGAACCCAGAGAGTATAATTTCCCGGTGAAATTGCTCTTAATCCTAACGGGATGGTTTCCCGGTGAAATCCCTCTTAAAGCTAAAGCCAGCCATACCCTATAGCTTCCTCTTGAGCTTCATACAAGGACCCTCGATGACCCTCATAATGCCTCCTCTTGGGCTTACAATACAAGGACCCATGGGCTTCTTAAAAGCATCCCCTTAAATCCAATCAATTTCTCCTCGAGATTTAGACGTTTATCATCTCTATGGAAGAAGTATCTCATCTATCACATCACATACAGTCAAAAGCTTTTCAAACTCTTTTAAAAACAAAAACATCTCTTAAATTGTAAGTGGTAACGCTTGTACACTCAAGCAAAACACCCAATGCTTACAATTAAAAGATTCAATCATTTTTCAAACATCTTTCTTAAACTCGTAAGTGGTAACGCTTGTACACTCAAGCAAAACACCTATAACTTACGACGAAAGATTCATTCAATCAAACTTTTCAAAATGTATGTGATGAAATAGATTAGATACATTTTTCATTAAGATGACATTTTTCTGTGTCTCTTACTAACTCCCGTTGCTTCCACTAGCATAAGTGGGAACTACGATTGCTCTGACTTTCTCAACATCCTTTTGAGAATACGTAGGCACAAGGTCTCATCCTTGGCGAGCAAATTTCTTTCTTCCTCAAACCAAACAAACCATAGATCCCTTTAGATCCGAGCTACAAATGCTCTGATTCCCATTAAGGGATATGTATGCAGAAGATCCCAATGATCTTTGCGAGCACAATAATAACAAACACTAGGATCCCACATAATCTATCCTTCTTAAAATCCCAAAGGAGAAACTTTCCCAATCATAGAAATAGCAATTTAAAACACACAAACATATCAAACATATTCATATATAAAGCTATGGATAACCATATATATTTAGGGTGCTCCATCTATTCCCTTTATATAACAAACCCCCTTACCCGGAATCTCCCCAATGCGTTGCGTCTAGTTTGCGCTAGTCGTAACGCATATCATATCAATTGAGGGTATTAACAGCTTTCCCCTTTTTCATAATCATTTTCTTGTGTTGAAAATAATAAAGCTTGATGCTCGCGGCATCTTTATAAACAAATCAAAAGAGTAAATCGTTTCGAGCCAGAGAATTCGAATTCAGATTCGATTCCCTCGCACGTCACTTTTTAACGCGAACAATGCACCTGGTGTTTTTATGGAGTATATGAACAGGATATTCCATCCGTATCTTGACAAGTTTGTGGTGGTATTTATTGACGACATTTTGATCTATTCAAAGAGTGATGAAGAGCATGCAAAGCATCTCAGAACCGTCTTGGAATTGTTGAAGGAAAAGAAGCTTTATGCGAAGCTGTCAAAATGTGAGTTTTGGTTAAGCGAAGTGAGTTTTCTTGGCCATGTGATTTCCAAGAATTGCATTGTTGTTGATCCTACAAAAGTAGAAGCGGTATCTCGGTGGGAAGCGCCGAAGAATGCTTCAGAGATTCGTAGTTTTCTTGGTCTTGCAGGTTACTACAGGAAGTTCATTGAAGGATTTTCGAAGTTAGCTTTACCGTTGACTAAGTTGACGAGGAAAGGTCAAGCGTTTGTTTGGGATTCGGATTGTGAGCGAGGATTCCAACAGTTGAAGAAGAGGTTGACTAGTGCTCCGATTCTGATTTTGCCGAATCCGGCAGAATCTTTTGTGGTGTATTGTGATGCGTCTTTGATGGGATTAGGTGGAGTTTTGATGCAAGATAAGCAGGTAGTGGCTTATGCTTCAAGACAACTGAAGATTCATGAAAGGAATTATCCGACTCATGATTTAGAGTTGGCGGCTGTTGTGTTTGTTTTGAAATTGTGGAGGCATTATCTGTATGGTTCTCGGTTTGAGGTATTCAGCGACCATAAGAGCCTGAAGTATCTGTTTGACTAAAAAGAATTGAATATGAGGCAGAGAAGGTGGTTAAAATTTCTCAAGGATTATGATTTCAGTTTGAATTACCATCCTGGTAAGGCAAACGTAGTGGAAGACGCGTTAAGCAGGAAGTCCTTGCATATGTCGATGTTAATGGTTCGTGAATTGGATTTAGTGGAACAATTCAGAGACTTAAGTTTAGTATGCGAAACTACTCCGGATAGTGTGAAATTGGGCATGTTGAAGCTGACTAGTGGTATTTTGGAAGAGATTCGAAATGGACAAAAATCTGATGTTGGTTTGGTGGATAAGCTGACATTGATTAACCAAGGTCAAGGAGGTGAGTTCCGAATTGATGAGAATGGCGTTATGAGATTTGGTGATAGAGTGTGTGTTCCGGATGTTGCTGAGATTAGGAAGAGTATTTTGGAAGAAGGACACCGTAGTGGGTTGAGCATTCACCCCGATGCTACTAAAATGTATCATGACTTGAAGAAGTTATTTTGGTGGCCTGGAATGAAAAAGGAAATTGCCAAGTTTGTGTATGCATGTTTGGTTTGTCAGAAATCCAAGATTGAACATCAGAAGCCGTCAGGATTGATGGAACCATTATTCGTTCCAGAATGGAAATGGGATGGCATTTCTATGGACTTTGTATCCGGATTGCCCAGGACAACGAAGAATTGTGATTCTATTTGGGTTATTGTCGATCGGTTGACAAAAACTGCTCATTTTATTCCGATAAGAATGGATTATCCGATGGAAAGGTTGGTAGAATTGTATGTTGAAAAGATCGTAACTTTGCATGGTATTCCTTCTAGTATTGTGTCGGATCGAGATCCGAGATTTACATCTAAGTTCTGGACAGGATTGCAGGAAGCTTTGGGTACTAAGTTACGATTGAGTTCTGCTTATCATCCGCAGACAGATGGTCAGACGGAGAGAACGATTCAGTCGTTAGAGGATTTGCTAAGAGCTTGTGTGTTAGAAAAAGGTGGAGCTTGGGATAGCTACTTACCATTGATCGAGTTTAACTACAACAATAGTTTTCATTCGAGCATCGGTATGGCTCCATTTAAGGCATTATATGGTAGGAGATGTCGGACGCCGTTGTGTTGGTACGAATCTGGAGAAAGTGTTGTGATTGGACCAGAGATTGTACAACAAACTTCAGAAAAGATCAAGATGATTCAGGAGAAGATGAGGGCTTCTCAGAGTCGTCAGAAAAGTTATCATGATAAGAGAAGGAAAGATCTTGAGTTTAGTGAAGGAGATCACGTATTTATGAGAGTTACTCCGATGACTGGTATTGGTCGAGCTTTGAAGTCAAGGAAGTTGACTCCGCGCTTTATTGGTCCGTTTCAAATTACCAAGAGAGTTGGGAAAGTTGCTTATCAGATTTCTTTACCACCGTCACTTGCGAATTTGCATGATATTTTCCATGTATCTCAGTTGAGGAGGTACATTGCGGATCCGTCTCATGAGATTCGGTGAGCGATGTAGGATAATTTGTTGTTGAGCGGTACTGTTTGAGGATCGGAAAGTGAAGCAATTGCTTGGTAAAGAGATAGCACTGGTGAGAGTAGCTTGGGGAGGACCAGCTGGAGGAAATGTAACTTGGGAGCTGGAGAGCCAGATGAAGGACTCATATCCCGAACTTTTCGTCTAAGGTATGTTTTCGAGGACGAAAACTCTTTTTAGTAGGGGGAGAGTTGTGACACCCCGATTTAATTCGAATATTAAATAATAACGAATTTAATTATTTATTTAATTAAAGACTTAAGTATTAATATTTTTGGATTTTAATCAGATTATTTAAAGAAAGAAGAGTTGGTGGTGTGAAGAGTAATTAGAGGGTGTGAGGAGTATATCACTCTACTCTTACTAATTACTAATTTATGTATTTTCTTTGGAAATAATAAAGGAATATAACAAGGATTATAAAAAGGAAAAGAAGGAAAGAAGGTCTTTTTTTTTGGAAAAGTCATTTCACGTAGAATTGGAGAAGAGAAGAGAAGAGAGGAAAAAGCCAACGCCGGGAAAGTCGAAGATCATCGCGAGGTAAGGGGTGATTTCATTCGATTTTAATGCCTTATGGGTTTTGGGAATCAAACGGATGATTGGGTATGTTATGAAATTGGATTTTTGATAAATATAGGTTTGTAGGATTAAACCCTATTTTGTGTCGGATTATAGGATTTAAGACCATTAGTGTGTCGAACAATTAATAGGAATGATGAAACAATGATGTATGATGTTGCATTGGTGTATAATGGTTGCAATTTGGTGTTTTTAATGTTACAATTCGTATGGAAATGATTGGAAGTGATAAGGAATGCATAAATGCTGTCAAAATAGCATATTTTGACTCTGCAGGTCGTGGGAACCGGTTCCCAGTGGGGAGGAACCGGGTTCCCAGTGTAAACTTTCAAAATTGGCCATTTCTGTACGTGGAAACCGGTTCCCAGTGGGGAGGAACCGGGTTCCCCATACAAATTTCCAGGAAGCGTGTATTTTCAAAAAGTGGGAACCGGGTTCTCCCAGGGAGGAACCGGGTTCCACTGTGTTAATTTTCAAAATACCCAAAACTTTAGAAATTCATATTTTCTAAACCGTAACTCCGATTCGAGTGTCGTTTTCGGCATTATTTCTTAAATTAAAAATACTATCTTTTAAAAATAGAAAAATATTATTTTGTAAAAATTATTTTAAAAAGAGTCGAGCTTCCGATTTTTGAAAAGTTAATAGTTTAAGGACAACAGGAATAGGATATGGATTGCCTGATTTAATGAATGAGGAATAATGCTTACAATGTTGTGTTTTGATATCCATTACGATTGAATGTGATACATTGGTGATTGGCATTATGTGAATTATGTTGAGATCATAATCTGTGAATTGATGTTGCATGCTTTTATGACGCATGCATAAGCATTGTTTATGGTTCCTTCCCATTGTGCGGAAGTGAACTTGCAGAGCCAATAAACTTACCAGGATTCAGAGGTAGTGAGGCTAGATTCTTGACCCAGTGGTTATGGGCGAATAATGGATTTCCACTATTTTCCGAGTGTGATGGAACAGAGGGTGAACTTGGTTCACGTTTGGTACCACATGCATAGAGTCTGCATTGCATATGGGATTGTAACATGCTAGGATGGTTTCCAGTGTTGCAATTTCCATTGATTGTTTACTTAATGAATTGTGTCTGATGCTCACGTGAATTGAACTATGAATGTGTTTTGAATAGTGAACTAACGTATCGAATTATTCTGTTGTATTTAAAAACATATAATGCATTTTATATTGGATAGAGATCTCACCCTTACTTTAATGATTTCAGATTCGAAGTGATTAGCTGCTTGGAATTGGTGAGGATAGCTTCTAGAGTTGAGTCATTTTGTTAGTCCGCGTGTCAGTGTCGTGCTCTGGTAGATGTAACACTGGGGAAACGCTTGATTTGAGACTATTTATGGATATTAAATAATGGTTTTGGTTAATGTTTCAATTTATGGGCCTGGAATAATTATGAATGATGTATTCGGGATTCGTTATGTTTCATTTCCGCTGTTAAACATAACATTCAGTCTGTTCTATTTAATGATTCTTCTTCAGTGAAAGCATGACAACTGTTTTTGGTTAATTTGAATTATTTAAATTGTGACGCCTCTTGATTTGTGATTGAGAACTCTGATTAATATTTATAAAAACGCGGGTAATTAGAAGAGGGTGTTACATGTGTCAACTAACACTCTAGCAAGAGTTGTTTCACCATAACTAATAGAAATATGAAGAGCCATATTATGATTACATCTATTCGGAGGGAGATCCGCATTAGTGAAGAATAAGCAACTATTATCATTCAAGCCTAAAATGGCAACATCCAATTGATTAACCGTAATATCCTCAGCTACATACGCATTGTCAAGGAACTTCAGCAAGGCCCTTTTGTGGGCTTCATAACTCTTCAGTAAGGACAAAATTGAAATCTTTGTAGGAGTTTGGCTAAGTTGATCAACCATTTTATAATCACTTCTCTTGATGATCTTCAGAGTTTCATCATTTGGGTTGAAGACATCCTTCAATTCCTCTGCACTTAGATCAACACCCCAATTTTTCTTCTAGGGAGGTTCTAACACTTTCTTAGCAACCCTATTCTTCGTCAGATCTTGGTGATAAAAACGACCTCTACGGGTCATGCCACTTGCACCAACGATATTTTCAACAGTAGGTTCTTCCAACACCACAGACTTACCACCCACAACAACCTCAGTTTCATAATTCCATGGTACAGCCTTAGTATTTTCATAAGGAATCTGAATAAGAAGGTAAATCACCATTGGCTCAACTGCCGTAACTGCTTCTTCTTTCTTGACAGGAACCACTAGGGGTATATGAATCCTCCTATTATTGATGAGTGGTACCACCACATCCACTTCATTCTCTGTCCGAGCTCGGCTAAACTGAATCTTGTGTTGGTACATTAATTTTTGAAGTAATCCTTGAAGTTTGCACATTGTTTTAGGTTAACTTGACATATCAGACAATCATCATGAACACCCTTCAGCAAATCAGCTTTTTTCAACTCTCAAACACCATCTTTAGTGACATCTTCAATTGATCCACATCCATAATCAAACTTCTTTCCTCTTCGACCAAAGAACTTATTGATGACTGTCATACCCCAAAATTTGCCCTCCATCTACTCAAGAGATTTCATACATCTATGCTCAAGGATTCCTCAAGAGTTGATCAGACAAACTCTCTCTTAGACAATCAACCCAAATTAGGGTTTGGTATCTCTCAAGTTAAGATGGACTTCCCTTCTCAACTCAAAGAATTGGTTTCAGAAATTCCCGACCATGCTCAGTTCATCAAAAGACATGGTTATCTACTTGATTTGGTTATCTCCAGTTTTGAAGGAGATATGATGCATGTCCTATTCCAGTTCTTCGATCCGAAACACCATTGCTTTACATTCCCAGATTATCAGTTGGTTCCTACCTTGGAAGAGTTCTCTAAGCTACTTGGGATACCTATTCTTGACCAAATGCCATTCAGGTCTAGAAGGTCCCTAAGTGCGAAGACATTACATCGACCTTACATCTTAAGCGCTCGGACATTGAAGCCAATTGGGAAACAAGTGGAGTTAAGGGTTTACTTGCCAAGTTCTTAATAAAGAAGCAGGAATTCCTCAAAGCTATGAGTTTCCATGCATTCGAAGACATTGTGGCCTTGCTAATCTATGGTTTGGTTCTATTCCCTAACTCGGATCAATTCATAGATGTCAGCGCCATCAAGTTGTTTCTTACCCTCGATCCGTGCCTACTTTACTTGGAGACATCCAAATTCTCTCCACTCGTACTACCAAGAGACAAGGAACTCTCATGTGTTGTGTCCGTTACTTTCCGGTGGTTTATTTCGCACCTTCCTCCATCAGTTTTGAAGAACGAATAAAGGTTGAGATGGTCTCAAAGACTAATGTCACTCTCATATTCCGATATCCGTTGGAGTCTTTTCTCTCAAAAGGATTTCACATTCATTGAGCGTTGTGGAGAATTCCCTAATGTACCATTACTTGGTATAAGGGGAGGTATTACTTACAACCCTTCTTTAGCTCTACATCAGTTTGGTTTTGCCCGAAGAGATGGTCCTCATGATATGCTTCTCCAAGATATTGTGTTCGACTACAACCACGATCTCGAATTAAGCGAAGGTTCATACATGCTTGGGGCATGGTAAAGAAGACTGATACCAAGACTTTGGGGTACCAAAATTCCATTCCTTGGGAACCTTACCTCAAATGGGTGCGAGCTCGAGCTCAAAACCTCATGATGCCATTCACGCCTGTTCTACCCGTAATTATGGAACCTGTTGCTATAGGTGACGTACCCTATACTATTCTCCATCCTGACATGCCTACTGATTTTGAAGACTTGAAGAGATCATGGATTCAACTCAAGGAAGAGAGGGATACCTTTGAAACTTAGTGCTATGTAAGTGAGAAGAAAGTGCTAGAGTTGACCAAGCTACTTCACGAGGAGCGAAACATCAACGCTTACATCGGCACCAAGAGGAAGCGCCCATGGGAGACTTAGAGCTTTAGGATGTTTGGTTTTCTTTTATTGTTTTGAACTATCTCTTTAAAAAGAAAAAAAAAAAGAATGATGAGAAGAGTACTAATAAATGTTTGTTCATTGCTTGTTTAACAAATTTAAATCTCTAAGGTCCTTGAAAACATTGCATTGCATTCGCATAAACATTGCATAGCATAGCATAACATTGCATCACAGGTACATTGGAGATTGGTTTTCTCATTTGCTCGCTATTTATTTTAGCGAAATGGCTCTTGAGCAGATATCAAAGATCTTCAAGCTCGAATGCTCGGTTCAACGAGATGTTCACCGCTTGGTCCAAGGCCAAGAAGATTTGAAGAAGCTCATCAACAAGAAGAAGAAGGTTGTTGGTCTCCTCAACATGGGAAGACGCTACAAAGGTGGTCCTAAGGTGGTCAGCCGTATTGAGCTCTCTGAAGGAAGTGTCCATCTTGAGGAAAGTAACAAGGGTGATGGTGAAGCGGTCGGCTGAGCTTGAGAAGAACTATGATGATGGCCAATACTCTAATGAAGATGACAAGTACAAGCAACTTGAAGATCGTCGAATCTTTGTGGAAAACACGAAGATGTCCGCTGAATTTTGATGATCTAAGTCTTGTCCACGGTGTTGTGATTCCTCCCAAGTTAAAAGTTCCTACTTTTGCTAAGTATGATGGCATGTCACCCAAAGTGCATTTGAAGTCCTATGTTGGAAGATCAATCCCTTGATGACGAGAAAGTTGTGGATGCACTATTTTCAAGAGTTTGTCAGAACTCAATTGGAGTGGTATTATCGATTAGAGAATGACCGTATCCATACTTGGAGTGACTTGGTGATGCTTTCTGAGATATGAGTACAATCTTTGAATTGACACCCACTCGCATGCAACTACAAAGCATGTCTATGGGTCGTGATGAGAAGTTCAAGGATGCTCGAGTGGAGAGACCTAGCGGTGAGTTCAACCACCCTTGTCCAATAGGGAGTTGGTTGATATGTTTATGGGGACAACGACCGCCCATTCTTCAATCATCGATTGGAAACTCTTGACCGGATTCACCGGTGATATTGACGGCGTATCGGTATCAAGTGGAAAGATTCAAATAGAGACATCTTCAAGCTGCGAAGAAATCTTTTAGTGCTAAGAAAGAAGCCAATCTTGTATGGTCGAAAAGCCGAGCCAAGGCCGACCGCTCAATGCGTGAGGCGTTGTGATCTCGATCCTACATCGGCACAACCTCGGTGAGACAGCAGCGTGGCAGGCGCCACGAAGGCGGTTCGAAGATCAACATGCCATTGTCGCAAGCCTTACAACACATGTTGAAAGCGGTGATTACCTTGAGGATCCTCCTCGAATGTCAACACTTCCTCTCCGAGATACAATCCTAATGCTAAGTGTGCTTACCATTCCAATAGCCGGGACATAATCTTGATGAATGTTGGGCTCGAAGAACAAAATTCAAGATATGATTGAATCTAAGTAGATTGAGTTTGACCCTCTGTTGAGACTCGAATGTGATCAGCGCCTATGCCTAATCATGACAAGAGTTCCAATCTTTGTTGGTGGCGATACTTATGTTTTCAACATAGATGACTTGACCATTCCTCGATGGTATTAAGAAGAATTTGTTGCAAGCGGTGTCAATCCGGGATGCCCGAGAGATCGTTGGTGCCCATCCGCACGATGGTTGTGCTTGGTTGAGAAGACATGTTCGATGCATGATGGATAACCGTGAGATACTATTTACGAAACCACATGTCGGAAGTGTGTGAAGAAATGTCTAAGTTGAAGATTGACAATGCGAGGCTGTACCATCGTGTGGGATACCTTGGGTCAGCCAAGTGGAAAGTATGATTACATGGTGAAGTACTGTCACGATAGTTACAAGATTCCTATTGAAGATGTTAAAGCGAGGATGGGGTGACGATTTCCTAGAAGACTATCTTGATGTTAACACAATAAGGTTTCCTCTGCGATCCTGTGCCTAGAGTGGCACCTCTCATTATCACTTCTCCAAGACCGGTTCCATATTCCTCGACAAAGCTATCCCTCGGAACTATGGGTGATGTTTACTATCATGGCGTCAAGCAAGACCCTCGACCATTGAAGATCTTACGATTGAAGCTACCATTCACGACATTGACAACATCAGGATCAAGTAAGGTAACCCGAACCGGAAGGGTATTCTCTCGATATCTTTCCTCCAAAAGACCTGCGACTCATTTCGCATTCCGGCTATTCAACCCATTCCCAAGCTAGAGGAAAGAACGGTGGCTCATCGCTCGACCAAGTACCAAAGGAAGTTCTTGAAGACACCTCAAGCGAAATGGAGGAAATTAAAGATTATCAAGAAGAGTGACTACAATGTTGTGGAACAATTGGGAACTCGTCCAAAATCTCCATGCTTGCTCTGCTCTTGTGCTCGAGGCTCATGCTAGCCTTGGTGAAGTTTACGAAGAATGCTCATGTGCAAGACACTACCAGATCAATTCGAAGTTTGTATTGCTAGCTGGCTGCCAACAACGGCCTAAAGCTTCTCGATCTTGATTTGACTCTGGGGAAAGAAACACAACAAAGCCTTGCACATCTACATCGAATGCAAGGGCACTCGTTATCTCATGTTTTGGTGGATACGGTTACGCTCTGAATATCCTTCGAAGGCGCTTTTGATCGGCTTGATGTTGAAGGTTGGTTACGAGACCCGGTGATATAATCGTGAGAGCTTTTGATGGTTCTAGCGAGCGATGCTTGGAGAGCTCACTCTGCCTATTAAAGTCGGTTCCTAGACTTTTGATTCCACTTTCTTTGTCATGGACATCCGTCCGACCTACTCTTGCCTACTTGGGCCCTTGGATACATGGGGCTACCTCTACCTTGCATCGAGCTGAAGTACCGGTGAAAGGGAAGGTTGTCACGTATGTGGTGAAGAAGAGTATATGGTCGGTCATCTCCGGTCATTCCGATACCTTGAGATGGAGGTGAATTCTTGAGACTCCTGTCAAGCTTTTGAAACAATCCCAGTCATGCTGTTGACTCTCTGTCACTCCTAAAGTTGCTAAAGTTCCGCCTAGGATGGCCTCATTGAAAGGCTTGCTTTGAAGAAGGAGGTAGCATTGTTTGGGGACTCCGATCTTCCTTTCAAATTTGACAAGGCGGTTTAGGCTTCACCATCAAGGGTTAGAAGATGATACGCCGAGCGTCGGCCAACTTCCTTCCGCATCGGCCAGTGGAATCCATGCTATAGAAGCGGCGGCGGCGACTCAGGCATCGACAAGTGGATCTTCGACTCCGGATCATGGGCTCGGCAATTGGAAGGCGAAGGCGTCATACCAATCTCCTTTAGTCGGGAGTAATTGCTCTTGTTTTGTTTTGCTTTTCGTACCTCTTTATGTTTTGAACAATAAACTTTGAAAGCCTAGTGCCTTACCGGGGCATCATGGCTCGTTTGCGAGGTTATTATCATCGTTTGCATATTTTCATTCAATAAATTCGTTGGACTTTTGCATTCAATTGATTGTTTTACTTTATCACCCTTCAAAAGCTATGTGTTTCTTACACACACGTGGTACAACTGCGAATCACTCGAATCTAGTTAATATGACTATGCTAGTGCTAAATATGACTTGATAATCCGATCTACCAAGCGAAGGCGAAAGTGAGGAAGATTGTGAAGTGCAGGAGAACTTGCGGTTGCTACAGCAGAAGAGCGAGTTATCTGACCACCGAAGAGCAAGTTGAGGTTGTGAATTTGGGTACTAGCGAAGGCAGAAAAGAGATCAAGATAGGGCGGGTCTTGAGAGGTGTTAAAGAAAAGTTGGTTCGGATGCTACGAGACTATATTGAGGTTTTGCTTGGTCATACGAAGACATGCGGGTTTGGACATTGATATCGTGGTACACGATTGCCGACAAAGAAGGTTTTCTCGGTGAAGCAGAAGGTTCGTCGCATGCGTCACGAGATGTCGAGAAAAGATCAAAGCGAAGTTATGAAGCGATTCAATGCGGGTTTCTTAATTACTTCTTATCCACGATGGGTTGCAAATGTGGTACCCGTACCCGAAGGATGGCAAAATGCGAATGTGTGTGGATTACGGAGATCGAACAAAGCGAGTCGAAAGACAATTTCCCACTTCCTCGTATTGATGTTACGGTTGACAACACCGCTCGGCATAAGGTTTTTCCTTCATGGATGGTTTCTCGGTTACAATCGGATCAAAATGGCTCCGAAGACATGGAAGACTACTTTTGTTACACAATGGGGCACTTTCGCTACAAGGTTATGCCGTTCGGACTAAAACGCGGCGCCACTATCGGTAGCTATGGTGACATTGTTTCATGACATGATTCATCACGAGATAGAGGTCTCGTCGGCGACATGATAGCTCGATCACGGTGAAGAAGAACATCTTGATCATTTGCGAAGCTATTTGATTGATTGAAGTATGTGAGACTTAATCTAACAAGTGCACCTTTGAGTCGGATCAGGAAAACTCCTAGGGTTTGTCGTCGATGAAAAGGTATTGAAGTTGACCTCGCCAAGGTTAGAGCCATTCAAGAGATGCCGGCGCCCTTACAGAGAAGGAAGTCGAGAGGTTTCTTGGGCGATTGAACTACATCGCGATTCATTGCACACTAGCGCTACAGTGAGCCAATCTTCAAGTTACTAAAGAAAGATCAAGTAGTGGAATGGAGCGGCGATTGCCGGATCGCTTTTGACAAAATCAAGGAGTACCTGAATCCTCCCATCGATGCCGCCCACGAAGGAAGACCTCTCATCATGTACAGCGGTGTTAGAGAACTCAATGGGGTGTGTGTTGGGGCAACATGGCGAGTGCAGTCGAAAAGAGCATGCAATATACTACCTTAGCAAAAGTTTACCGTTGTGAAACAAGATACTCATGACTTGAGAAAACTTGCAGCGCTTTGGCTTGGGCTTTCGCCGACTAAGGCGATATATGTTGACTCACACTACCTTGTTGATTTCCAAGATGGATCCGATAAAATACATCTTTGAGAAACGCTCTCTCGGAAGAATAGCAAGATGGCAAATGATCTTGACCGAATATGACATCGGTACACTTCTCGAGCGATCAAAGGAAGTGTAGTAGCCGATCATTTGGCTCATCAAGCGTAGATGACTATCGATCTATGCGTTCAATTTCAGACGAAGATGTTTTACTAGTCAGCGATTGCGAAGAACCGGGACGAGACGAAGGACACGAACAAGGATCGATGGACCATGGTCTTTGATGGAGCCTCAAGCGCCCTTGCAATGGCATTGGCGCCATCATTACATCCCTGACGGACATCGCCTTTCACCGCCGACTTTGTTTTAGTTGCACTAATAACATGGCGAATCTGGCGTGCATTATGGGTATTAAAGCTATTGACTTAGAATCAAATTCTTACAAGTGTATGGAGATTCGACTTTAGTGATCGATCGGATAAAGGCGAATGGGATCGAAGCATCCGAATCTCATTCGTGTCGAGCATGTTACAGTCGATCCCTACTTGAAGAGATTACTTTTGATCATATTCCACGAGAGAATCGGTTGGCGGGGCATTGGCTACTATGTCGTCTATGTTCAAGGTTAGATGGGACAACGAGGCTCCCGGATCATCATTGAGAAGTTCGACGAACCGGTATTGTTATGAGCTCGGCGAAGAGAAACCTTGGTATTATGGCGTGAAGAAATATCTTGAGACTCGGGAATATCCAGCGGGGCATCATCAACGATAAGAAGTTCATGAGAAGATTTGCATCAAATTCTTCCTCGACAGCGACATCTTATACAAGCGCAACCACGACTTGTGCTTACTCATTGTGTAGACGAGAAAAGAATGCGTATCATGGAAGAGTTACGAAGGGCATTTGGTACCCACTCCGTGGACACACCATGGCTAAGAAGATTTTGAGAACGGGTTACTATTGGTCCACCATGGAAGCTGATTGTCACCGCTATGTTCGATCTTGTCACAAGTGCCAGATTTATGCCGACAAAGTGCACGTACCTCCAGTACCTCTGAATGTTTTAACTTCTCCTTGGCCTTTTGCAATGTGGGGCATTGACATGATCGGAGAAATTAAACCCACAGCTTCTAATGGACATCATTTCATCTTTGTGGCAATCGATTACTTTACCAAATGGGTAGAAGCAGCCTCGTTCGCATCCGTTACCAAGAATGTTGTGGCTCGATTCATCAAGCATAATCTTATCTGTCGATATGGAACTCCTGAAAGAATTATCACAGATAACGGTTCTAATCTCAACAACAAGATGATCACCGAACTCTGCACGCAGTTCAAGATCAAACATCACAATTCTTCTCCATATCGGCCTAAGATGAACGGCGCAATGGAAGCCGCCAATAAGAACATTAAGAAGATTATCTGAAGATGCGGTGACTTACAAAGATTGGCATGAAATGTTACCATTTGCTCTTCATGGTTATCGCACTTCTGACACGAACATCAACGAGGGCAACCCCTTCTCTCTTGTATACGGTATGGGCCGTCTTACCCATCGAGGTTGAGATACCCTCAACGAGTCCTCAAGGCGAGTTAGGTGAAGGCGATTGGGTTCAGACTCGCCTTGACAGTTAACTTGATTGATGAGAAGCGACTCGCGTCCATACGCCATGGACAGTTTATCGAAGCGAATGATCGAGCATTTAACAAGAGGGTCAAACACGAGTCTACCAAGTTGGTGACCTAGTAGTCAAGCGCATCATTCTTCCACAAGGTGATCGAGGCAAATGGACTCCCACCTCGAGGGACCATTTGTAGTCAAAACGTATTTTCCCGGGCTATGATACTTAGCACCATGGATGGTGAAGACTTCCCACACCTGAGCGGACATAGTCGAGAAATACTACGCATAAAGAGACCCGCTAGGTCGGTGGCCTAGGCAAAAATAAGGGCATCTGGCGAACCAAAAGGTTCGGGCAAAAATAAAGGATATATACAAAACATGTACACCGGCAAGTCGAAAACACGAAAAGGCGGCTTGGGCAAAAAGGTATCGGTGGTGAAAACCGAAAGGGCGGTCTAGGCAAAGTTAGGGATTCAAGCGCGACTATGTCTCTTCGGATCACACCTTCCGGACTCATCGCATTCAAGGTTCAAATGGCGAAGATCGATCTACTCACTTTCTCTTGCAAGGAGATGAGATAGTCGAAATGTATGAGTACTAGCATAGTTGGAACTTAACGAGATTGTTTCGCATAGCTTTTACCTTTCTTGTGTACAAACTACTTGGCCATACGCCACATTTCAAATGAATGCAAGTTCTTTCTCTTTACAATTTTCAACATTGTTGTTTGCAATAAGCCCAGCGTTTGCTTTGAATGACTATCGCATTTGACAATAAGAATCTAATCACAAACATACGAAAAGTGAACATACAAAAGTACTTACTACAGCTCCGGGGTGGGACGACGACGAAAGTCACCAAAACATTCCCCAGAGCATGATCCCCACAAAGGTGTCACTCACCACAAACCTCCCAGTGAGTATATGTTGGTCCCGAGCCGTGATCCCGTCAACTAAGCGGATTACATCGGTCTCAAGTAACATTTCGTCCCGACCAAGATATTTATCCCTACATCTCTCGATCCCTTCTTTTTTCCCCGGTATCGGACTCGAGACTTGGTCGGATAAGCGCAGAAGGAAGCTACATCTTCATCTCGGCCAAAGATCTGGCAGGATCTGACTCTCCAGCTCGGTCTCCCGGAACTATCAATTGCTCTCCAGTGAGATCTACACTCTGAATCCCAGTGAGCGCCTCTAAACTTCCTCGGGATCTACACAGGTCCCCAGCAGATCGCCTCCCATTCTCCTCGGTGGGGTCTATATGAGATCTCCAACAACGAGCCTCTCAAATCTCTACCTTCCTCAACAATATCTAGGCCCAAGACTTGGTCGGATAGTGCATCGGAGGAATCCGGATATCTTTCTTCTCCTTCAGCGGGGTTCTCACCTCGATCCCAAGCGGAAAGCGAAATACTCGGCAGAACATCCCATCTTCTTCAAGATGGATATGTTTTGAAATATCCGACATCTATCATTCATACATTACTCATAAAGTCATAATTCATGCATCTATCATTCATATACAACATCATGCATCATACTTTGCATAAAACTAACCAATATTCTATCAAAGTTCCTCTTGTTTTCTCCAAAGCAGTATGATCCTTACGCAAGCAGGTCGAGATTAAGCCCGAATCGGCGGAAAACTATCGAAAGACCGCCCGGTTGTCCTCAAACGGTGGTCCAAGATTAAGCCCGAATCGACGGAAAACTATCAGAGACCGCCTCTGGTTATCCTCAGATAACGAGCAATGGATCAACACCGATGCCTGAGGAAGCTATCCACATTTTGCCAACTACAATCTCCCTCGAGTAATCAGCACGAAGATTTATTCTGATCCCTTATTATCAATAGCAACTACAGAGTCTAGCGTACGACTTAGTTGCCTTGGATGGCATCTTAAGCCCATCTCCGACTACATATCAATAGTGCTTCACTTTCAGAATGCTGCATATATGGTTAAAAATCAATGCAAACCAGTAACTTCATTCAAAAAATGAGCACGAAGTCTAACGTAGGACTACCTCCAGATGGCATCTTAAGCCCATCTCCATGATCCTTCGAAGCGACTACGAGCCTGGCGTCGGCTCACTTCCGGCATCGATCTTTCGGATGGCATCTTAAGCCCATCTCCGTCAATTCTCCTATCAACATTCTCGAGTCTAGCATCGACTCATCCCCAGTAAGTATCCAAATGGCATCTGTAAGCCCGTTCCGCATCATCCACCAGCGGTGCAAATTTCCAAGTGTACTCGGTGTTCGATCATCTTCTACCTCCGGTCACAAAGACAAGCGTGTCAATCGACCCTCCGTACAAGAAGATTGAGCAGGGGCATGTCATACCCAAAATTTGCCCTCCATCTACTCAAGAGATTTCATACATCTATGCTCGAGGATTCCTCGAGAGTTGATCGGACAAACTCTCTCTTAGACAATCAACCCAAATTAGGGTTTGGTATCTCTCAAGTCAAGATGGACTTCAATATCTCCAATGGTCTTCATGCCTCTACATATGTTTCAAAGATTCTCCATGTCAAGTTTCAAGCCTCAAGTCAAGTTTCCTCGGACAATTGCTCGGATGGTTGAAAATCGGTTGATGGACAAAAAGTCAGCTATGGTCAACATACGGTCAAACTTCATAATTTTGGTCAACATCCTCATTTTGAAGTTACATTCATCATTTGATCAAGGGTTGATCATGATTCATCAAGAAAACTCAAGATTTGCTCGAAAAGTCAAACTTTCTAAATTAGGGTTTCTAGGTGAAAAGTCAATGAACTTTGTTGATCATAACTTTCTCATACTTTCTCGAAATTTTCCACCACCTCTTGTTTTGAAGGAAATTCAATTCTCTACAACTTCATGTCTCCCAAGAATGTCCAAAAAATGCTTCATTTGAGAGGTATAGCTCAAAATATTACAGGTCATTTTCAAAGTCACCAAAAAGTCAACTTTTTGCTTTGAAGATATATTGAGCATGGTAACTCCAATTGAGATAAGACCAAAAATTTTGGTTAGAGGAATCTTAGAGATTTCCAAAAAGTCCAAGAACACTCAAAAATGTGGAAAATTGAGCAAGATACACTATTCAGAAGTTGGGCAATTTTGGACAATTGCACAAAAGGACATTTTGGTCAAAATGCAAAATTTTCCAAATGGGCCTATAATCTTTTGATCCAAACTTGTTCATGACATGATTTTTGACCCATAAATGTTTGGCATTGGTAATTTTCTATTTTTATGATTTATATTTGAATTTTATAACATTTAATTCAAAAATAAATTATATAAAATATGAAAATTAAGTATTTTTTCCAAAAGGGCTGATTTTATATCTTCCTTAATGTCCAAGAAAGCCCAAGATACTTGCCAAATTCGTGCATGATCAAGCATTGAAGAGGAAATCAAATTTCCTTCAAGAAAATTGATTTTAATTTGAAAAAAATTGAATGCACCAAATCATATCTTTTTTCACTCTTTTTGCTTTCCAAACCTCTTCTATAAATACCAAGCAATGCAGCCAGCAATGAGGACGAAACCCTAACCCTTAAAACCACCCAAACTCTTGCAAAATTTTTCAAGAATTGTGAGAAATTCGAATTTCAAAAGCAGCCACTTTCAGCCTCCAAACATCATCCAAACGTACTCAGGGGGTAAGTATGAGTAAGAATACATCAAAAACAATGGTCAAAGCAAGCTAAATCGTGTTGTATACATGCATACATAATCAATTTTTTCTTGAAATCGTATTTTTATTACCAGCCTGTTTTAATTGATTCTAATGTTTGCTATGTGTTCATGAGGTTCCACTGGATCGATCTGGGTCATCGTTTTGGTGCTTGCACGTTAGGAATACGATTTGCCATTATTAGGGCTTTTCGAACTGTTTTGATCGAACCGTGTGATACAGGCATTTTTAGCAGAAACTAAGACCACCAATCGATTCGCAGGGTCCGATTTAGGGGGGTAGGGTCTTCCTTTTCCATTTAATCGCTGTGTTTTGCAGGTTTCAAATTTTGTTGGATCGGAGAAGACGACCGGAGCTAGGGCTCCGGCGTCGTTGACTCGATCTGACTCCGGCGTGGTTGGCATGGCACAAAGGAGTGTTCTGATTCGCTCATTCATAAACAACTGGGGCCCGCGCGCTGACTCTGATTTTCAAACTCATCCCTGACGCGTCATCTTTTATATGCCAATGTTTTTCAGTTTTCCAACACAAAGAGCCACTTGTCCCAGTGGTAAAGGCGCCTCCTGTTCCTGGATACTCTCCCATGTCCTGAGTTCGATCCTCAATGGCACCAGATTTGCTTTCTTTTTTCACAAACTCATATTTTCTAACTATTTTCATATTTTCTAATTCTTTTAATATTTTTGCATCATTTTAATTTCTTTTCACACTTTTATTTCTGCATTAAAAAACCATCAAAAATTATTTTCCTTTTGCATTTATTTTCTAAAAATCTTTATTTAATTTAATAAATTAAAAAACATATTTTTGCATGCATATTTATTTTTATTTGTAATTTTGCATTTAAATCATTGTAAATTCATGTTTAATTATTAAATTGCATCTAAAAAATCCCAAAAAAAAATATCTTAGTATATTTACATTATTTCCAGCATGTCATATTTTTTCCAATTTAAAATTTGCATTTTTCCTAACATCTTCTCTTATTTCGATTTCATCATATTTTTCGATTTCTTGTTCGTTTCACAGGTTGCTCTGATTCAGACGATTTTTCCTTTATCATTCTATTTTTTTCAATAATGTAACTGTATATGGGATGTAATAGTTTAATTTAGGATTTTATTTTCCGCAAGTTTAAATTATGTATCTTCCCCAAAGCCTTGTAATAGCGTAGGACATTTACCTTTCCGCACTTTACATTCCGCATTTTAATTTCCGCACCCTATAAATTGCTAGTAATTAGGCGTGTATGGCAAGACTAAAATTGAACATAGCCCACTAATTTTCAAGATAAAATACCTGAAATCGACACACTTCTTTCACACACGCACCCCTTAGGGTAATTCTCTCTCGTTGCCTTTGCGAATTCAAAATGGTCATGTCCCTCGAACGTAGAGGTATTCTAGCACCGTTGCCTACAAACAAATCATCATAGTCCCTTCGATACAAAGATCATAGACCCACGATGTCGCCTCCGAATACATGATCTTGACCCTCGATTGTCGCCTACGAAAAATGATGATAGTCCCTTCGAATGTGCTAGGATACTTCCTACAAGTTGCTTTCTATGACCATCGATGTCCCTTCGATGTCCGCTTACATCCAGAATGGAGCTACCTACTAACTAATGGTATGGCTAGCGCTATTCTAAAGGAATGTAAGTACAACAAAGCGACCAATTCGAGTGGGTAAATAAGTCTTTTAGTTGCTTGCTCTATCAAATACTTTTCACACCACACACTTTTTTCAAAGTTCAAATTCTTTTCAAAACAAAAACATTTCCGAACACTTTGTATACACTCCTACATGAGTCATTACAAAGTCAAAGCGAAATGCCTTTTTTTCAAAACATCTTTGTCAAACACACAGAAAGCAATTTTGAAAAGTGATCTAGAGCAACTAAGAGCCCGTAGATAACTACGGATGGAAAGGGGTGCTAATACCTTCCCTTTTCATAACCATTCTCCCGAACTCAGAATCTAACGAAGGTCTTTTTCTGTTACTTTTACCTTCCCTTAATTGGATAAAAATAAAAGTCGGTGGCGACTCTTGCTATCCGCACATTTGGATACAAAAATCCTACAAAGTCAATTCACCGTATCACAATGACGACCCATGCCCTAGAAAAGGGTTACTAGTGTTGTACCCCAAAATTTAACCTCTTGATTTAGGATTATGTTTCATCATAAATATCATATTGCATTGCATTTATACCTCATGATAGGATTAGAGTTCTTTGGATTCTCAAGTCCTCTACAAGCTAAAGAGGTTGACTGTGTTAGCATACTCTTCTGAGAGAATGTCAAGCTCTCATATATTTGGATCTTTCAAGTCACAATGATGTATTATATCTCAAGACATTTCATTTGTCTCATAGATTCCTCAAGAGTTGAAGTTTTACAAAGAATTGATGAGGAATTCATCTGTGCTATTCATCTGATGAAATTAGGGTTTTGGCCCTTTGTGAAGTTTGAAGTTTAGATAAGTCAATTTATTGAAGTATCACCTTCTTATTATCATTTGAGTTATCATGTTTCAAAGAATTACTCAACACATTCAGAAGATTTGAGGTTTTGAAGCTTGATTGGCTATCTCCTAACACAAGGTGCAAAATTAGGGTTTTGGGTAAAATCAGGATTTCTCCAGTTTTTTCACTCAAATTTGATTCCACTTGTTTCTATATGTTGTTGGACATCCATGATTGAAATATTGAGGCTCAACTTTGAGTAGAAGCAAGACAATTGATCACAAGGGGCAAAATGGTCATTTTGGTCAAAATCAAGAGTTGACCAAATGAACTTTTGGTCAACCATCAATTCAAATATCATATTTTCATATTTCATGATCAAATCCACCATTGAACCAAGAAAATTGAAGAAATTAGGGTTAACTTGTTCTTGAAGTTATTTAAAGATAAATTTTTTTCCAAGTGTCCACCCTATGAAACTTTGACATGTCATAACTTTCTCAATTTTTGTCCAATGGTTGCATACCATACATTTTTGGAAAGCTTAGAAAAAATCCTACAAGTTTGTCAATGTGTAAAATTTCTCAAATTCCTAGGCACAAGTTTCATGCACAAGTTTTGACCAAGGCTGGGCCAACATGCAAATTCCTAGGCTTTCTCTGCGCGTATTTTTCACAAACAGGTGGTGGGCATAATCTTGAGGCTCATATCTTTTGATTCAGATGGAATTTGAGAAATCTACTTCTTGCATCTTGAAGTATGTCATGAGATCTTTAATTAGAGCTTTGAATCACATCATTTGGTTCAATATTGAGGAATTTACAAGGCTCACAAGTGGAGGCCATGAAGCTGATCCCATGCACGACCATGCAAGCCAGAATGCGCGCGCGTATGCCCAGCAATTGTCCATGTTTATGCCTAACTTCCAGCAGCCATATCTCATTCATTTCAGCTCCATTTTCAGTGAATCAAAGCTCATTGTAATTGTCATTCCAAGAGCTATTGATAGGCCTCAAAAAGCCAAGATTTGCACGAGCCATTAGTGAGAAAATTGGGAGTGAACAAGAGGATACAAGGCTGTAAGTGCAGAGGTGTGTTGGCATATATTTGTGTTGATTTTGTAAGTTGTTTCTAAGCAAGCATAGGCTGGGATTCGAAGCAAGCATGCCAGCACATTATTTTCCATAAAAAGCCCAGACAGAATGAGCATTTTTCTCACATCCTTGCCATGCACAATTTCCATTTTTTTGCCATATCTAGTAAAGCTGAGGAATAAACCATGTGATGCATTTTTCATACACCTAGCAAGCTCATCAAAACGCAGCCAAGGAGAGTGTACAGAGGAACAAAACGCAAGCCCATCCATTACACCATTTTTTTGATAATTTTTGCTCTAACGGATTCTTTGACAAAAAGATTGATGTACCCTCATTATTATTGGCTCAATATAAGTAGGAAGCTTCCCATTTGCTCGGGAGGTTGCTCTCTCTCGTTTTCCAGATCCAAACATACTCTACATTTTTTTTCAATTTTCTCTTGGCTTAAAGCTGCTGCAAATCGTGTGTGTGAAGGAATTTCTTCAGTATTATAGCTTCATTGAAGTCTCAAGAGCAAGCTAGTGGGGTTTTCTCTTCGATTTCAGAGACATATTTGGATTTATTTTCCAAATCAAGAGGTAACTTCCAAACTTTGAATCTGAATTTCTAGCTTGCCATTGATGAATATGAGCTTATACATGCGTGGTTTGCTGGCCAAACAATAGGTTTGATGTATAATTGTATTTGTTTTTGAAGTATGTTGCATAGCATGATGTTCTGAAAATCCGAATTTGGATGATTTTCATGATTTTCTCGTTCTGATTTCTTGATGCATGGTGGATCATTTGGAGTTTTACAAGTTGTGTGTTGTAGCTTGCCATGTGATCTTCATTTAGGGCTTTGAATCGTTTGATTTGGTTGAGAAATGAGATAGTTGTAAGGATCAGAAGTAGCTTGCATGCCACTGTGTTTTCACGTGTTAGGGCTTTTGGCTGGAGGTTGAAGATGATGCGTGGCATCATCTGATTCGCTGGCTTGTTTTTTTTATTTCATTTAATTAATTTTATAATTAGCATCTTTAACCATTTTATTTTGCATCCAAAATTCATTCAAAAATTACAAAAAAAATATCATAGACTCATATTGACCTCTAGTATTTTGTGTAATTTTTTCCAAAATTTTAAAAATGTTTTGACTAATTAAATAAATTTTGAGATTAATTGATTGTGTTTTAATTGAAAAATTTATAAAAAATACTTTCTCATGATGGAAAATTCCACAAAAACTATTCTGGACCCTCTAAGGGATTAATTTTGAGTTTCTGAATTTTATTTTATAAGTTTGTCATTTTTTGCATAATTATATAATTTCATGCATTATATTGCATTTCATGCATAACTAAATTATTTAAAATACTTTTCTTCATTTGAAAAATGCATAAAAAATATTTTAGACCATTTGAATCATGCATCATGCATTTCTGAATTTTATTTCATGATTTTTGCATTTTTTGCATAATTAAATAATTTCATGCATTATATTGCATTTCATGCATAATTAAATTATTTAAAATACATTTCTTCATATAAAAAATGCATAAAAAAATATTTTGGAACATTTTATCCATGCATCATGCATTTCTGATTTTTATTTCATAATTTTGATATTTTTGCATATTTAATTAAATTTGAGCCTTAAATACATGATTTGCATTATACATTTTTGCATTTTTATTGTTTTTATCACTTTTCCTTGAAAATAAAAAATGGTAAAAATAGTTTTGGTCATGTTTGGGATTTTAGGTCACTGTTTCTAATTTTTGTAGATTTTTGTTTCTGACTTATGTATTTTTTACAAATTTTTCTTGTTTATTAGTCATATAAGTCTAAATGTTGAACTAGTGTTGACTTTTTGAATTTATTTTGATCCTTCCATGGACTTTTGAATTGAGCAAGGATATGTCTATGACTTGTAAGGGATTTGAGCTCATTAGGTCATTTTTGCTTGGATTTTATACCCCATTTTTTCTATTTTTATGGAATTTCCAAGGTGAACATACTTTTTGGCCTAGTGTAATTGAGTCAAGCTTCAATTTGAAGCTTATGGACATGATTTAAGGCCAAGCTTTGGGTATATGATGATCATTTGAATGCTCTATTGATATGTAAACATGTTTTCGTTCATTGGAAATTACATGTTGATCAATTGGTTCCTACCTTGAGCATAAAGTTTGTGTGATTCCCAAAACCCTAATTTGTTGGTGCTATGATTCTTAGACTATGTTCTTGTACAATTTGTGTTTCTAATTGATGTTTAGGGGTATGATAACCTCAAGGATAGTCTTCTAAAGACTTGAGGGACATTTGACCTCATGGGATTATCTTGATCCTTTAATTAAAAGATGTTTGATCTTTGTTTCACTTTGTGCATTCTTGTGCATGAATTGTGAGGTATGAGGAATGCATTCAAGCAACCCTTTGGGAATTTACTTCTCATTTCCTTAATTTATCCTCATAGCATATTTAGGGCCTTGATTCCAGTTTGATTGATTCATTTAAGCCCCTAATTTGCTCAAGTTCATGTTGATTTTGTTGTTAGAATGTCACCACCTTATAGTTATGGTTGTAATACTTGTGTTATGTGCATCATTCATGGTATTAGAGGTCTAATTCTAATTGAGTGTCTTGAGTTTTCAATTTTGACTTTGTGAATTATGTAATCAATAATTCAATCCTCTTCGATTCATTGGCTTGCATCCAATTGCAAGATCATCATGATGACCTAAAAGAGCTAAACTTTCTTTTTCTTCTATTGTTGATTGGACAATACCTTAAGGGATTATAGGTTCATGATTTTTGGGGTATGTCACTTTAATTGACCTTACCTTTAACTCATGACAAGCATCTTGTGAGGGTTCTATCATCACCCTATGACATAAGATTTCATTCCCTTCCTACAAATCTTAATCAATGTCGTTTGATCTAAGATAGGTGGTATGTACTTTAGATGATCTTGTTCATCAAATAGGTGATTTGTTTGTGTATGAAAGTTTCATCTTCTACATTTGGTTGCTCATGAATCATATCTTGGGTTAAAATTATGGCACAATTATGATTTTAATTTCCTAATTAAAACCATTTTGTTTAAATCTTTCTCAAGTGTTATGCTTAACTAGTTTTGGTGTTTTCAAACCCTAATTCAATGTACTTTTATGTGTAGTTCTTTACCTTGTTTGAAATGCTTTTATTTGTGGTTTACTTAGGTCTTAAGCTACTGACCTTGTGTGTCACTACCTTCTCACCTTGCCTCTTCACCATGATTGACTCATTAACTTGTATGTTTACTTAAAACTAACTCTAGGGTTTAGGATCGCTCTTCCCCATTGCTAACCTTTGTACCATGAATGATTGTGATGCATGATAATTGTTTTGTGCTTGTATGAACCTCATGTTTATGACCATGATGACTACTGACTTCTATCATTTTCCATCATCTAAATGTTCATACCTTCTCCCTTATACCATGCCATGTTTTGCTTGACTCCTAGGTGCATTTCTAGGACAAATTCTTGACTAGTTTTTCTTGTACTAACTTTGTATAGGTTTTCTTTTTTAGGTGATTGCAATTTGTTTGTGTCTAACATATACGTAATATCCATATTTCCACCACTGACTTCACTAAAAAATGACACCACAAGGCATGTTCACAATTGCATATTCATGTACATTTCACCACACACTTCTAGATGCATACTTAGGCTTTCCTAGCTTCCTTTGTTTGTGAATCTTCATGATGATTATGTATATGATGATAATGAATTCTTACCATGCTATCTACTGCCTTTCATGTCTTCTTATGCTATGAGTTTCATTCCTTCTCCTTCATACATTAACCATGCTTCATGCAATCCCTAGTTGCATTCTAGGTCAAGTCTTTAACTAGTTTTTGTGTAGATGTCGTATATGTGCAAGTTGGAACATCTTATGACTTGGTAGTGTATATCATGGGTGGCTCTCTATCATGTTTTGCTTCTGATCCCACCATCATGTGACACTTAGCACAAGTATGCACAAGCACACACACATACATACACATGTTTGCCCGCACTTGTATGAATCGAATGCATTTTTTCTTGAGTGTTTTGGTCATGAATCCGTTGAATGCATGTTTGGATGATCTTATTGGTGAGATAATGTGTTTTCTACTGTAACTTGTATATATTGACATATCTTGGTCCATCTCTTTTCATCTTTTCCTTTCCATGGCTTCTTTTAACTTGTAAACGTTTCCTAGGTTAAGAATTTCGACTAGTTTCCACACTAATGTTGTAATTACTTTTTTTTTGTGACATTTGCTTTATGATTTGGTTATTAATTATTTCTTATGATTTTGGTACTGTAATCACTTCATCTTGACACCTTCTTTTCATGTAATAAGTCTCACACACTTAGATTCACTTCATTACACGTGTTTGTTGCATGTTTATGCCCCTTTTGGTGAACTTTTTGCTCTTGAATCTTTGTGGTTTATTTGTATGATATAAATTAATATTAACATTATTAGCTACTAAATTTTGTGTCATTTAATTCTTTAATTGTCCATTAACTTCATCTAAGTCTAACGCTTTGCACAATTAGTTTTTTATATGCTTTTAGGACTAGTTTTGACCTAGTTTGTGAATTAACTTGTATGTGTGTGTTTATAATGATGTTTGATGTTTGTTAAGGTTTATATAAATTTTGTAAATGAATGTTGTGTCTACTGACCTCACTTCACATGACACTTCGTATGAACCTCATCCACTTAAATTTCATCACATCTTCTTTTTCTTCTTTTCTTTTAGCACTTGTTAGTGTTTAGTTTGTGTGCTTTTGCAAAAGCACTTTTCTTGATCCTACCCCTCTTCTCACTTGGTTTTCTAACCAAGATGATTGATTTTATAGATTCCCCTTAGGTTTACTCGATTAGGTTAGTTATTGAGTTTAGACATTAAGTTAGGCATCCATGTATGATAATTTTAAGTAAATTTTTCCCCTTGTTTATATCCATAATTTAGGATCAAATTTTGTATGATAAAATTAGGATTAAGAAATAGGTTAGTTTCCCTTAGCCATTTTACCTTTATCCTTTTGCATTCTTAAAACTAAAATCTTGTTTTGTCAAGTGCATTAAAATACTCTAATAATCTAAAACTTTTTCCAAAGTAAAAGATACAAACCAATTAGTTTTAGGATGTTTCGTCGTCCTGCCGCTGATGTTTCGTCATCTCATCTTCTGATGTTTCGTCATTTCATCTTCTGATGCTTCATCGTCTTGCTGCTGATGTTTCTTCATCCCATCCTCTGATGTTTCGTCATCCCGTCTGCCGATGTTTCGTCATCCCGTCTGTAGCTGATGTTTCGTCATCATGGAGGTGTTTCGTCATCATTTGTTGTTTCGTCTACTAATCTAAAAAAACACAAACCAACCAAAACAAGTGAGCCGAACTACGGAGCTCTGACTTTCCCATTGCACGAGGGAATACATAGGCATACTGTCGCGGGGCTAGATCGAGCAACGTTTGTAAATATTTCCTTCTTTTCCCTGTGTTTTCTTTCTTTTATTATTTTCTTTTATTTCTTTATTCTTCTTTTCTTTTTGCATATGTATATATTATACAGTATACAGATATAGTTAGACCTTTACACCCATTAGATAGAAAGTAAAAGCTGATACCGTAGAGTACTACGGACGTGTGGGGTGCTAATCCCTTCCCCTCGCGTAACAGACTTCCTTACCCGTTCTCTCGGTCGCAAGACCGTGATTTCTCCGTTTCAGTTTTACTCGATGTTTACCTTTCCCTCTTGGCGGGATAAAAAATGTTCGATGACGACTTCATTGATATGTAGTTATATCCTTTGATTTTTCGGCCGACTGTTTCAACTAGCAATGTTGGGAACGTCAACGAAAGTCAACAATTTTCTATCAATAAGTTTTTGAACCTTCCACTTAAATGCAAAACAATCCTCATTAGTATGGCCAGGAGTATTAGCATGGAAGGCACATATAGCATTCTCATTGAACCATGGCTTGGGTGGTCCATGAACAGACTTCAATTCTCTCGGCACCACTCTTCCATCTTGAACCAAATATGGTAAGAGGCTTGTATATGTCATGGGAATAGGTTGGATTTCCTCCCTAGAGTACTTATGATAATGAGGATTTTTTTTGCCCTGGACTCTTACTCGGACTCTTACTCTGTTGATGTTGAGAAACTTGATTCTGAGGAACCTGAGCAGGATAAGGCATTTGCATCTGCATTGGTTGCTGATATGACATGCCAAGAAACTGCATAGCAGCAATATAAGGATATGGCATATACTGGACTTGGACAGGAGCAGGCCTAGCTGATTGTCGTCCTCTTCCTCTACCCCTTGGTTCATAAACAACATTGGTCTCGACCTCTTTTCTCATAAAACCATAGAATGACTTTTTCGCTGCAGACGGCCCAAAACTTTCCTCTGATATCATACCAGTCTTTAACCCTTCCTCTATTTTCTCACCTACCATCACCAGATTAGAGAAATTGGAAAAGGTACTTCCAATCAACCTTTTATAATATTGCGCCGACAACGTTCCCATGAACAAATCATTTAATTGCCTTTCTGCTAAAGCTGGTTGAACCCTCAAGGATACCTCCCTCCACCTTTGAGCATATTCTTTAAAGGATTCTCTTTCTTTTTTAGGCATATTTTGTAGTTGTATACGGTTAGGAGCCATGTTGATGTTGTAGTGGTATTTCTTAGAGAAAGCAGCAGACAAATCATCTCAGGAATGAATATTTGACTTCTCCAGTTGCATATATCAATCGAGGGATGTCCCTGAAAGACTGTCTTGAAAATAGTGTATCATCAGCTTGCTATTTTTAATGTGTGCTTCCATCTTGCGACAATACATCCTCAAATGAGTATCTGGACAACTTACACCCTTATACTTTTCAAAGTTGGGTACTTTTATTTCGGTGCAATAATAACATCAGGAACAAGACATATTTCCAACGCACTTATACCAACAATATTTTTTCTTCTCAACTCTTTCACTTGTTTAGCCCATTCTTTGCACATCTTATGTGCAGCCACATCTTGAAAAGGGGCAGGGTTGCCCAAAGGTATAACACTCTGGTAATATTGCCTCATGCAATCATCTTGCATCTCTTCATCAGCTTGAGGAGATACAGACCGGTTGTTCTCTTGCTAATCTTCATCCTTGTCTTGCTCATTATTTCCTATAACCTGTGTAGCAACATGCACCGCCACAGAAGTACCATGACTATTGGCTCCACTAAAGAAGTGAAGGGGCGGCCCATAAAGTAACGGATTGGGTACCTACCCACCATCCGAATGAGATAGAGTGTTGTTGGAATTTCGGTGAACTCTTGTATTGCCCACAACAAAGGAATGAATAGCAGTAGTTGTCGTATTGGTGACAAAATATTCCCCAATGGTGTTAGCAAAGTGAGTTGTTGTGGAAACATTGAAAGTAGCAACAACATTGTTCGTTGCAGCAGTAACGGCAGCAGCAGCAACAACAATAGCTTCATTAGCAGCTCGTTCCTCTTCCCTCCTATGTTAAGAAGTCATCATTTCCATAAGTTGTTCCATCTTAGACTTCAACTTGTCGATAACTCCTTGCATAGCGGCTTGTCTAGCTTCATATTAATCCATTGCTTTCTTCGTGCTGGCCCTCATGTCGTACGGATGTCGAGTAGTCAGCTTGAATCTGGTGAGATGAAATGAAATGAGCTTGGTGTTTTTTTATATAAAAATGATGATTATGTATGGTTAATAAATAATGCTTATGATCATGTTCCCATTTCCAAGGATCCTTATCAGACTCGTTCGCTTGTAAGCAATCGGCACAACAAATGGATAATCATCTCTTTTATTCTAAACATAACATTTGAATACAAACATTATTCTTTGTAAGAAAAATAAAGAGAAAGACTCACAGGTCTGCTTTAGTTCAACGGATACATGAAGCTGAGAAAGCACACAAAGTAATGACTCAGAAATGTTGTCCTCTTTGGGGCCTGAGCTCTCTTATTTCCCTTTAGAATCGGCCCACCATACCTTTGTAGATAAAAATGAAGTATTCCACTGTTGGGGGCACCTGATCTTCCTCTAGGTCTTCAATAGCTGATTGAAGTCTCCACGGAACTTCCACAATTAGTTGTCTACAAAATTCTACCAAACCTGAGTATTTTGCATACAGGTCCTTATTTTTCTCTTCCAGGTTAAAAATGGTCTCTCCTCGATCTACCCAAAGTCCATTTTGACGTCGAGCTTTTCTTGCCACTCCTCGCACTGAATCTCTAAATCTCCATATACCTTCTCCCATTGGCTTATATGATGTCTTGCAATAGTCAACTCTTGGATTTTCTGGGCCAACTCCTCGGGGTCCACACCACACGCCATGCGAGCTTCTTCTTTAAGGCGAGTTTCACGTGCCAAACTGGCCTTAATATTTCTTAACAAAGCCTGTAACTCTCGGATTTGAGCGGTAAGAGTTACCCTCTGATCTACTTTTGCTTTGATAGCCCATTCTTCATATGTGTATGCTTGTCTTCTTTGTTGTTCAACATAAGCCAGCCTACGATGGAATTCACTTAATTCAAAATTGGCCATATTCAAATTATCCTTCACACGAATCTTCACTTTTCTTTCTTTTTCCACTTGCTCCTGACTTTTCAGAAGCTCAGCATCTCTTTCTTTGAGGCTTTTCCTCAAATCATATCTTTCTCTGGAAACACTAGTAAGGGCTACCTGTTGTCTTCCTTCCTCAACTTTCATCTCTAAAATGGTGACCTTGAGCTTGTTGAATTCCTTAATAGAAACATGAGTGAGTTCAGGTTCTCGCACATCAAAAGGAATATCCATAGCAAATGGCAACTTTACTTCTGCTACTCTTCTAAGTATCCATGGTCCATAAGGTTCGTTGTCGACACTTTCTATTTTTCTGAGCTCTTTACCCTTTCGATGGACTTGGGTCCAAGCTTTCTAAATCTGTTTCAACAAACCGGGGTTTTCCTTTCCAAAGTCTAGTAAGACGGGCTCTTTCAAAAACCCTTCTTTTGGCGCAGTTTCCATAGGAAAACAAAATTGCTTGATAACCAACCTAGGATTATAATTGATACAACCTTGAGATCCAATTAACGGAACATTGGGGAAAGCTACACAGTGAGTGATGACCTCCCATGTGTACCAACTTGGCGAATACCAGAAAACACCACTAGTAGTGAAAGAAGCCAACTTCTGAGACCAAATCTGATTTTCTAAGATTTTAACCCAAGGTCCTTGTTGAGGAATATGGGACTTCAACCATAAGTAGAGTAAAATGGAGAAACACATTACAACCCCCATCTTTTTCTCATATCGAGTATGAATATTGATGAGTATGTCTGCAAGCAAAGAAGGCACACGGTTGTCTAAAAGGAATACACTAATCGTGGGATGACTTATGTAATCATCTTCATTGTTAGGAAACAAAACCACCCCAAAGATTAGTAAGGCTAAAACAACGCTGAATGGCATCCAATCTTCTTCAGATACCGCCAATTCTTTAACTCTTTTTTCCAATAATCTCCTGGAAATTCCTTTTTCCAATAACTTCGGTCCCACTTCTCTGACATGGAGATATAGAGCAGCTGCTACGTCAATTGCACCCAACGTTTTCCCTAACTTACTAAAAGGAACGTCATCTTTTAAAGGCCAATTCAACAACCTTTCAACCTCTTCAATCATTGGGACCAACTGAAAATCTTAGATCGTGAAGCATCGTAGAGGAGCATCGAAAAACTTTACTAGGGCTTTTAAGGCATCGTGATCAACTGTAGTATCCAGTAGTTCCAAAATCCACCCATATGTGGTGTGAAAATTGTTCAGTTGGGCGTGCTTCACTTTCTCCTTAAGCTTCAATATAATCTGAGTGTCAAGAATCTTAAACTTGAGATGAGGGTTGTTCTTTTTGATGGAATCCATGTGTGATGTGATTACTTGTATGAATGGGTCTTTTTAAAGCTCCCTGAAAATGAAAACAATATGCTAAGAGTAAATGATTGATGCAAAATGTGATGCAAAAGTTTAAGATGGAATCTAGTGAGCAGTGTAACAGTAGATCACATGATGGGTCACAGGATGGTCGGGCATGGTTCTAATTATTTTTTTTGCTAAATGTTTCTCAGACTCTCAGATCCCCTTTTTAAAAAATATTATTATCACGCAAATGAACCACGTGATGATAGCATTTCCAAGAGTATACTTCAAGGAACGACTCTTAAAGGGATACTCAAAATCCTTTATTTGAGCGGCCGGTCTCGGTTTGGATATCCTAATACTTAGATTTATAGGCCCTTTGTCCAGAAATTGTTGTCACGCGCTAGCATGCGGTGCAACAACTTCCTTAAAAAGACCAACTCTAAGATGGATCTTCACGCCGATCCAAAAGACATGTATATCTAGTGGACCTAAGCTATGCAACCACTCTAACTTAATGTTACCTAGAAGCTTGGGTATTGGGCTTATCAATGAATCATAACCACCAAGTTCCCAACACAATGATATATATATCAACAGGATAATATATAAAGCGTAAAGAAATAATAAGTAATGAGCAATAAATAAACATTAAGAAGAAAGAAATAAACAAACACACAAACACACATAAACAAAACTAGGGTAGACTCTCGTAGTATTTTCCCGAGTGGAGTTGCCAGCTGTGATGACTATTTTTTTCATCCTTTATTTAAAACAATAAAGTCGCCACCTAATTTTATTTTTCCAAAGGAATGGGAAAATATAGATAAAACCCATGAAGAAGGATAAGGCGGTCTACAAGACCAAAAGATGCAAATTCGGAAGTCGATTATGCAAGGGGAAGGTATTAGAACCCCTCTCATCCATCGTACTCGATGGGAACCGTTTAGTTCATGCATGTTTAAGTGTGTTTATTGCAATTTTGTTTTAGATAAAGAAGAAAGGGGTTTGTTTATTATTATTTTGAGTTTGTTGCGGTTTCAAAACCTTGTGCCTACGTATTCCCTCATGCAATGGGAAAGTCAAAACTCGAAGTTCTTCTTGAAAATGTTTAAGTTGGTTATGTTGATTTTAGAAGAAAAAAAAAAGTTTTGTGCGTTAAGACGTTTCAAATGCTTGAACTTTTGACTTGTTTAGTTTGTTTGAAAATTTAAGTCCTCGTTCATATTTGAAATGGATATTGCACACTCTTTGTAAGAAAAGAGTTTGATGGTTGCATATGAGCGAAAAAGAGTTGAATGAGTTGAGTTGATTTTCAGTGGGTGAAATGTACCGAACAATAGGACTAGCGTCCTACGACTCAAATACTAGAAACCAGAAATGAGTCGTCTATCATCCCAAAAATGTTTTCTTATGAAAAAAAGTTAGGTTAAACAAAGTTCATGTTGTTAAGAGTCTTTAAAGAATTGGTCTAGTGTCCAACGATTTAAAGACTCGGAGTTCATTTGGCACAAGTTTTTAAAAAATTGGCCTAGCGTCCAACGATTTAAAGACTTGGAATTTATTGTGAAAAAGAATTTTTGAAAAGACACTCGACATTGGATCGAAGTTTGTAAATTTTAATTATGAAAGTGTTTTGAGGTTTGGTATATGGACCAAGAGAATTTGAATCGGGTCATAATTAATCAACTATATAGACTTAATTAATCTTGTGAGGATAGGTGCTCATATCCCCAACTATGAAACCCTTGTGCATCGATAATTGGTATATGGACCAATGATTGATCCGGGTTATGGTTAATCGATGAAAACTAGGGCTTCGATTAACCTTGTGAGAATGGTCATGCCCATTCCCAACTATGAGACCCTTTTTGACATATAAGCCAAAATGAGAAATGGGATTGTTTATGTCAAGTGTGTGAAGTTTACAAGTGTGAATAATTCATACAAGCATGCAAGAGGTGAGTAAAATAATTAAGCACACAATACACTTTTAAACCCTTAAATAATTATTAGAATAGATCTTTTTTATTTGATAAAGACTAATTAATAATTTAATGAATAATTATCAAGTAAAAATTATCATAAAACTAATAATTATTTAATACATCAACCAAAATTATTTGCATGGTTAATAAAAAATAAATAAATAAAGAGAAAGGTTTAGAAATGGGCCTGTTTTGAAGCAACTCTGGGGGGTGCAGAAAAAGAAATCCAGAAAGAAATCCCAGACCCAAATAAAGGGCAGCCCAAGCCTTAGAATGATCCAGCGCAGCAGCTTCTGATAGTGCACCATGAACGGGCTCTTCTGGCGCGTTGGATGGTAAGAAGGATGCTAGATCTAATTGATGACCGTTGGATGATGAGGAGGTTGTGGGGTTTGATGGAGATCAGTGGTAGAGATTGTGCAAGCGCATGGTAAAGCATAGGACGGACGACATCAGATTTCACCATAAATAATTAGTGGGTGGTGACACGTGTCACCATCACTAAACCACACTTATTAACCAAGTTAATTAAAATCTAATCTAATCTTCGGTTTATTTTTGCATAGAAGCTAAAATCTGGCCTAGATCTAAAAGGAAATTTTGAAACCCTAAGTCCTATTTTCCGAAATCAGTGGTGGTTGTAAGCATAGCATGCAAATCAATGATGAATAAAGAGAAAAAGGAATGAAATCGGAGCCTAGGTCCCCTTGAGGTCTACTCACGGTACGATCTTTCTTTGTTTCTTTCTCTGACTCCGATCTGTTGGCCTGTTTCTTTCTTTTTTCGAATTTTTTCGGATTTCTGAAGGGATGTTTTGTGTAGGAAAGTGATGATTGAATTTAGAGTTTTCTCAGATCTAGGGTTTCATGCTTGTTGCCGTTTTAGGGTTTTTGTGAACAATATTTGTTCGCTCTTGAAAACTGTGATTAATTCTTTTATACTGTGTGAAACTAGGTTTTCAATGTTTGGATCTCTGATCTTTTTTTGTAAAAAGGCCTTACGAAAAATGTTGTTTTCCTTTGTTTGGGCCTCACTAGTTCTGATTTTTTTAAATATATGGCTTTGCTATTGTCTTGTTGTGTTTGGACTTAGTAGTTGATGTCATAATTTCTTATATGTTGCTTATTGTTGGGCTGGACCATTTCTGATATATTATTGTGGCCTGTACTTGCTGAACCATGATGTTAAACTGAGTTTTCCCTGAGTTGTTGCACCTCCTTTGTGAACCAAAACATTCCTTTTGTGATTTGCAAATGTGAGAAATAGGCCTATGATTGATATTGAATTTCTGATTTTTGTCCCTGAATTTGTTGCTATAACTATGATGAATTCTGAGTTATTTTTTTAACACCTCCCTTTGTGAACCAATGCTTGTCTTTTGAGATTTGCAATAACAATAGTGTATGTCAATGATTAAAAATCTGATTTTTGTGAAGGCTTTGAGATTGCTTGAATATGATTGAACACAAACCTTGAATTCTGATTCTTGCCATAGATCCCTAATGATGAAAACTTAGATATTTTGCTTGAAACTTTTTGTTTATGTTTTTACCTTGATTTCTAACCATTTCTTTTTTTTCTTTTCTTTCATGAATCGCAACAATGGCGAGGTTGAACATGCATAGAGCAAAAATAGGAGGGCTTGAAGATTAAGTGAACTTTTCATAGTTTAGAACACTATGTATCCATTAGGAATCTTGGTACTTCAAACTTGTAATTTCACTTTTAGAAACGAAAACTTGTAATTGGTGATGAAGTTAGAAATAAATGTATTAAAACTTTATACTTGTAAACTTGAATAATAATAAAACTTTGAGTAACTTGGAACTCTTGAGCATGAATGAAAAGAAATGATTAAGAAATCGTAAAGATTCACTTGAAATTCGAAAAGCTTGAATTATAATCCATTTGAATTATTGCATAGAAGTTGATATGAAGAACTTGAGAACTAGTTTCCTTTTGAAACATAATGTGTGTTCCTTGCTTGAAATAGTTCTTTCCATCATAAGCATATATACTTTTGATTAAATTAACTCAAGAAGATCCAAATAGTCCAACTTTGTCCTAATTTCTTACAAGCCTCAAATAACTTGATTCCATTAAACATCTTTAAAAAAACTTGAATACAGACCAACCTAAAAAATTCAATCCTTACGGAAAAAAACAAAATGTTCTTGTAATTTCAACAAAACTGTTAACTCCACTCAAATTTCAAACCAAAATTGCGTCATCAAGCAAATAAGAAATCTCTAATCACGTAATTATCTTGTTGTGATGAATGTAAACCTCTACGAATCATGATGGAAAAGAAAATATATCCTTGAAGTGAAAGTCCTAATTTCTTGATGATTCTTAGTTGATGAATGAAGATGTATTGAGACAAAAGTCGAAATGATAATGCTCCAGAAATTTGTCGAGATAAACGTCACATGCTTTAGCAGTAAAAAAACCAAGCACAAAAGCCCATGGATGTGAGAAAGTAAGATTCAACGCTAAACCCTTGTCATCTTGAAATCTCTGATAACACAACCATCTTCTATGTTCAAAGAAAAACCATTGGGAATTGTTAGAACAAAATTTGTTGTTAATAATATATTAAAGTTTTGATGATAACAAGTATAATAAATTTTGTATAAATGTTATGATCCTCTGGTGAATATGATACTCTGACATGCTTATGTTTAGTTTCAGAAGATGTTCTGAATCAAGTGCTAAAATGGAACGTTACACTATGCTGAGTAGAAGATGAAATTAGAAGTTCTGATGAGAGTAGAACTTCTGGTCACGCACGCTAGAAGAAACTTCTGATAGAAGCATGTAAGCGCAAAACTCTGATAGGAAGCACCAAAAGAATGTTCTGATTAGAAGATGTTTGCTTACAGAAGATCATGAAGTATTAGAAGTTCTAATGAGAATAGAACTTCTGGTCACACAAGCTATAAGCAACTTCTGATAGAAGCATGCAAGCGCAAACTTCTGATAGAAGTAACTTTTGATAGAAACAGACAAGCAAAATTCTGATAGAAAGCACCAACAGAATGTTTTGATGAGAGGATATTCTATCAAGGCTTACAAAAGATCATTATCTATATGTACGTCATCTTCTACACAAAACCTGCCACAGTAACGTTAACCTACTGAGCGAAGAAGAAAAAATACTTGAGTGGTTCAACTTCCAAGGATTATTTAGCAAGAAAATCATGTGAAGATTATGCATCCTTAATTACTCTTCCTAATATTCAAGACACGTTACCAAGTAACGTAAACTTTCTGGAAGCACTATATAAGGCATTCAAATTCAAAGGAGAAAAATAACAACTTACAACAAATCATCTTGAGTAAACTTACGCTACAAAAATCAAAAGTCATTCTTGTAATTAGTTAACTAAAACTTTGAGCTTCATATTTTGTGTAAACTTAACTTTGTGAAGAAAAGCTTTTTAGAAGCAATATTGTACACAGTCAGTTAGAAATCATTTATTTGATAGTTATTCCTTGAGAGACAAGTTGGGTTAGTATTCTCGAGAGGGCTAGGACTAGTTAAGTCTTAGAGGTGTTAGTCACTTGTAGTTGGCTTGTGCAAAGTTGTTCCTTGAGAGACTAGTTGGGTCAGTATTCTCGAGAGGGCTAGGACTAGTTGAGTCTTATAGGTGTTAGTCACTTGCAGTTGGCTTGTGCAAAGTTGTTCCTTGAGAGACCAGTTGGGTTAGAATTCTCGAGAGGGCTAGGACTAGTGAGTCTTAGAGGAAGTTAGTCACAACAGTTGGTTGTGCAATGTAATCGATTGATTATAGTGGATTAAGTCCTCGTTGAGAGAGGCAAAATCTCCTTGACGGGTGGACTGGAGTAGTTTGAGTTTCAAACGAACCAGGATAAAAATCCTTGAGTATTTTAGTATTGTTGCTTGGTTAAAAGAATTAAAAAGAATAAAAACTTATTCACCCCCCCCCCTTCTAAGTGTTTTTACAAGCCTTCAGGAATCACCTCAAACCCAAAACCATGAACCAAAGATATGAATGCATGTGCGTGCAATGATTAAGTATAAGCCAATTAAACTCGAAGTTAGGAGGACAAATTTTGGGGTGCGACAGGAAGAATAGTAGAATGATATCAGTTTAATCCATTTTTATTACCTTCGATTCTCTACAATTTGTGGCCTCCTGATGTTGAAGATGACGAATTAATAAGCTAAACCAATAAGGGAGCACCACTTGTTTTATTCTAACTTGTCCATTTAAATTTAATTATGTGCATTATTTTCACTAAATTCCATTGTGTGCTTTAAATGTTCACCGTAGGATCTGACTACTTTAATTAGTCAGATCCATCCAACGCACCACATTAATTAGGATTTTTTTTTTAAATTGTATTAAACTTTCAAAATTTATAGAAAATCCATTTTTAATCCAAAAAAAAAACTTTGATCATTTTCTGATATAATGAATATCTTTTTCATAAGTTTTAGATGAGACTTGGTATTTTAAATAATTTTTGACCTGTGCATTTGATTTTAATTGACTTAAAATTATATTTTTAAACTTTTAAATTTAAAAAAAAAAAAAAAAAGGAATGACCTGATTTGATTTTTATTTTTGATCTTACTACTTTTATGAATTTTGGTTTACTTCACTTGATTTTGTGTATTTTAAAATTAGTTTCTAACTATTAAAAAATATGAAAAAATGTGTGAACATACTTTGAGGTATTTATGACTTTTCTATGCCTCTGGATATTATTTATTTGAAGGTTTGAATGTAGTTTGATTTTTTGGAAAGATGAAAATTTTAGAAAAAGAGAATCGCGAGCTGCGCGAAGAAGTGACTTCTTTGAGAGTCGGTATGGCCAATCTGATTGCCTTGGTGGAATCTTTGGTGGCTCCTCAGAATAATCTGTCTCCTCCTCTTTCTCCTCATATGGTTCAGCCACCACCTCCTTTTTCCATATAAAGATTATGCAAGAAGGTTGTTACTTTTCTCCAACAAAATTGAGTTTCATCACATTCCTCGAGAAGAAAATCATATGGAAGATTGTTTAGCCACTACGTCCTTCATGTACAAGGTGGATTTATGAAATAAAGTTCCTCAGATCACCATCAAACGACTTGATAGGTCAGCCCATGTGTTCACAACATGGGGGAAACATATGATAAACTTTGGTATTATGACATCAAACACTTTCTTTAAACTCAAGAGTACCCAATCGGGGCATCAAACAAAGATAGGAAAATCTTGAGAAGGTTAACAGGTGGTTTCTTCCTCAATGAAGATGTGTTATACAAAAGAAATTACAACATGGTCTTAGTACTCTTAATTGATATGTATTTCTTTTAAGTGGCTACTTTTCTAAAGTATAATTGCTTAGTACTCTTAGTTTATATGTGTTTCTTTCAATCCACCAAAATATCATATATATATATATATATATATATATATATATATATATATATATATATATATATATATATATATATATATATATATTCTCTTCCATTTCCAAATATATTATAATCAGTTTATGTAATTCACCAATAGTATATGATATCTTTAGATTTAAACCAATAGAAATCTCTATATGTTAGGTTTGGTTTATTTGAACTGAGTGTGATTCTCATTCAACCTACCAAGAATAAGGTCCTTGAAACTCTTCACAGTAGAGCTTCATGCCTTCATTTAATATATTTGAACATTTAGACTCTCATTTCAATAGTACAACATATTACTAGATTGGTTGTTCAAATAAGTATATACATTAATTAAGCGTGCTTCAATTTAAACCAATAGAATATGAGATAGATTTGGTCTTTCAATAATCTATCCATATAGAAACTATTATTTTAGTGTCATTCTCATGATTCAACAGTGATAGAAACTAGTTCTTTATATAATAAAGTTAAGGCAATTTCTCATATTCATTAATACAAACAGAATTACAATATAGAGGATAACAAACGTAATAACACTAGGATAATTGTTCTAAACTCCTTAATTAGAGGTCTAACAAACAACTAACTAAAGTGACTCCATCTCAATCTTTAACATAGTAAATTGAGGTTTATTTTAAAACACAATTACCTAGTTCATAAAAACTAGACCTTACAGTACACAGAAATAACATAAATTAAAAGCTTAGGAACAACATGAAAAAGTTCAGAAATGACCCATATACCAACTAACAAAGATACAAACTAATATTTTTCTTTGTTCACATGGTGGCAACTGGTGTGGCATCTGGTGCGTTTGGCACCCATAAAAGGTGCTCAACAGGGAAGAAATGACACAGTGGACCTTCCCCAGGCTTCATTCCAAGTAGATCAAATATAAAATGAGTAGGATTCATGGAAGATGTGTCTAGGTGGCAAACTCCCAAAGCATTCATTATATCTCCATATTCACCCTTTAGAAGAACTTTGAAGATCTTACTCCCTATGTCTAGGTAGTGGCAATAGTAAAGAGCATATGGGTAAGGCCTAGGGTGACATGCTACCCATTTAGGAGCATAAATATCTTTTGAGACATCTAAAACAGTGTAGTTTTGCAAAGGTACACCTGATGGTGTGGGATGACTAGTCGAGTGAATGCTATAATTAGTTCCGGTACCAATAATACTGTGAACAAATTCAACCATGGACTCTAAAGAAGTAGGACAAGCCTTAGTCTCCCCTTTATTGGGTGGAGACTCACATTGATTGATTACGTCTATCATGTCTTCACCTTGAGTAGAATCTTTTGTGAGTGAGAATAGATCTAGAAGACTTGGAACTTGTGATTTAGAAACAGGAATGTCATCGGCAACTTTTCTTGGCAAGAACTTAGCATATTCTCGGATAGGAAATTGCAAGGTCATTACACTCCCTACATAAAGATCTTCTATCCCAAAAAAAGCTACCTTGAATGCTTCTGTATGGTCAACTTTTGAAGATAGTTTTTTGTTTGATTCCGCCAAAGTTTGTCCAACTTTCATGTGGTTATCTGCATGCGAGTCTTTCAACCAACCATCAAGGTAAGCTTGCTTAGAATTCGGGATAGATTTTGAAATCTCAACATGACTATCTTTCAACCAGCCATCAAGGTAAACTTGGTTGGAGTTAGGGGAGGAATTTTCTTTCTCAACTCGTGTATCTTTCAACCATCCATCAAGGTAAACTTGGTTAGAGTCAAGGGTCAATTTTTCTTTCAAATCCCGGGTATCTTTCAACCATCCATCAAGGTAAACTTGGTTGGATTCAAGGTTGGATTTTGCATTTTCGGCTCGGGTATCTTTCAACCATCCATCAAGGTAAACTTGGTTTAAGTTAGGGTTGAATTTTGCATTTTCGACTCGGCTATCTTTCAACCATCCATCAAGGTAAACTTGTTTGGTATCAAGGTTGGCTTTTTCTTTCTCAGCCTGAGTATCTTTCAACCATCCATCAAGGTAAACTTGGTTGGAGTCAGGGTTGGCTTTTTCTTTCTCAGACCGAGTATCTTTCAACCATTCATCAAGGTAAACTTGGTTGGAGTCAGAGGTGGATTTTGCATTCTTAGCTCGGATATCTTTCAACCATCCATCAAGGTAAACTTGGTTGGATTCATGGTTGGATTTTTCTTTTTCAACTCGAGTATCTTTCAACCATCCATCAAGATAAACTTGGTTGGAGTCATGGTTGGATTTATCTTTCTCATCTCGGATATCTTTCAACCATCCATCAAGGTAAACGTGGTTGGAGTCAGTGTTTGATTCTGCTTTCTCATCCCGAGTATCTTTCAACCACCCATCAAGGTAAACCTGGTTGGAGTCAGGGTTAGCTTTAGTTTTATCGGCTCGGGTATCTTTCAGCCACCCGTCAAGGTAAACTTGTTTGGAGTCGGGGTTGGCTTTGGCTTTCTCAACTCTGGTATCTTTCAACCATCCATCAAGGTAAACTTGGTTGGAGTCAGGATTGTATTTTTCTTTCTCGGCTCGGGTATCTTTCAACCATCCATCAAGGTAAACTTGGTTTGACTCAGGGTTGACTTTTGCATTCTCAGCTCTGGTATCTTTCAACCATCCATCAAGGTAAACTTGGTTGGAGTCAGGGTTGGCTTTTTCTTTCTCGACTCGGGTATCTTTCAACCATCCATCAAGGTAAACTTGGTTGGAATCAATGTAGGACTTTGCTTTCTCGGCTCTGGTATCTTTCAACCATCCATCAAGGTAAACTTGGTTGGAGTCGGAAGAGGATTTTTGATTCTTCAGTTGAGTGTTTTTTAGCCAACCATCAAGGTAAGGTTGATCAACTTGGCTCATATCTCTTGCAAAGCTTCCATGGCCATTCTATAATACAATTGTATAAAAGAGATATAAATGAGTGGCAAATTAATTACATGTTTTTGATGTTATACATGATTATAAAAAACATGAGTATGTTATGAGACACATTTTGTTGTATAGTCGAAGAAATTTTCATTATGTATATATAGCAAGTAGATATATAATTTGAACATAAAAAATAGGAAGTAGAATATTTTTAATTTCCTTACAACAAAAAACAACATAATTTTGTTAAAACGTGTAGAATAACTTGATTGTGAATGTGTTGAATGCATGAAAACCAACTAAGAAGAACGATCTTAGAAACATGCATTAAATTCAACATGGATGTACAATTGCAAATAAAGATGAAAATGATAGAATATGAACATGTTGAATATTATTAAATTTATTATGCATGTAGAATTGCAAAACAAAGATGAAAATGATATATTATGGAGATGTTGAATTGTATTAAATTTAACATGCATGTGCAATTGCATATCAAAGATGAAAATGATAGATTTTGAACATGTTGAATTTTAAAATTTAACATGCAGACACAATTACTAATAAAGATGAAAATGATAGATTATTATGATAAATAAATGATGAAAAATATAAGTGTAAAAGATAGAAGCATGCATGTAAAGTTAGTAACTCACAATCAATAATAACAGGAGAAAAGAGAGGAGAGGCAGAACAACTCTTGGTGCCATTTCTTTTGCTGTGAAATATATATTAGTGTGAAAGTGAGTTGAGCTATTTATAGACAAGTAAGCAGGACATTAAGACTTTGTTTGGCAAAAAAATAATATTAAGTTTAGAGTTTTTCTTAGAATTTATATATTCATATGTTTAAAAAATCAGTGGTAATTGTAATATTGTCTGATAAGTTATTTCAATTACTATATAATAATTTAATTTTGTTTAATGTTGAGCAGCAGGAAGAAATCTTATCCTATGTTTGTGGATTTTGTGCATGAGAGTAGACTAGGATACATCATGAAAATGACTCATCTATGGTTCATTGTAAGTTGTATGAATGTTCTGCTAATTTTTTTGTTACCACAGTCCTAGGAATTTAGAATATAGACATCAATGAATACAAATCCAGACTTTAAAACAAAATAGTGTCACGGGAAATTTTGAAAACAGTGTGTAGAATTTGCAAATGCGACAAGTTATGGTGACACGTGCAAGGTTTTGCATGTTCTATGAAGCAAAAGTACATTAATGAGTCTAAAAAGAACAAGTAGCAGTAAATTATTTTAATATTAAATTGTCAAACTTTATTTAAAAATAAATGTTGTTTTTTTGACAAAAAAATAAATGTTTATTACGTAGCAAAAAAAAGCTTGAAATGTTTGAAGTTGTATTTTTTAAAGAGTGTTTTTAGAGCACTCTTTAGAATTTGAACAATATTTTGTTAATTTTAAACCATTAAATCAGTTACCATTTAATATAGTCTTTTATATCATTTTTTTCAACCTTCAATTAAAAAACAAGCCAATCAAATGTTGAAGGCTGCACGCGTAACATTCAACCTTCAATTCAAAAACAAGCCAATCATATGTTGAAAGCTTCACGTGTTGAAGTTGTTGGTTGCATGCAACTTAAGCAAAGGCAAGTATATGGGAATTTGCATATTTCACGTGAAACTTTGTGTCCATTAATTTTCCCATAATTTTACAATTGAACAAGGCTAACAAATATACTCTCTCGTCTCTCGTCCCATAATAATAAGTCAGTCACTTATTATTAAAAAAAATACTACAAAAATAAGAGAGAATAATATTTTTATAATAGTATCTATAATTATGTATTAGAAATGATAAAAGTTTATAGGATGGAAGGAGTAGTGTAGTACTATTTCAGTGACATGAATTTTAAATAAAAGGAAATTATTTATATGAAAATTGGTCATTTCAATTTGCAATTCTCTAGATTTATAAGAAAATTTTATTTTTAAAAAGAGTGTTTTTAGAACACTCATTAACATTGTTATATTATATATTTAAAATTATAGTACAAAAATAGCATACAAATTGACAACAAATTGAATCGTTACATTATTTTAGATGATAAAATTAATATTTTTAAATAGGTGAAGCTTAAGTAACTTCTTATAAAATTACGGGTAATTTATCCTGAATGAATTATATCTATAAAAATTTATTATATAAAATTAATTTTTAAAATTACATATTAACACAAAATCTTAATATATTAGATTTATGATTTTTCTCACATGAAAAAAGTTCAAAATCATGTTTTTCATATAATATGAAAATCATTACTCACACTTGATATACCAATATCTTACAATCAAAAATAATTATATATTATTTTCTTGGTTTCATTTTGATTCTTTAAGGTTTTAGTTTAATATATGATTTGAAAATTTTATTTTATATGACAAAATTTGATTGATACACATTATAAAGGGTAATTTATCCCTAAATTTATAAGGAGTAGGCAAAAATTTACCTTTTAAAAATTACATTCATTAAGTATTTTTTTAAAAACCACACAAATTAATATGACCTTTTAAAAAATACAAAGTTACTACATTTTTTTAAGTAATAGACACATAAAAAAAATTAAGTATTTAGATTCGAGTCATACACAAACCCTTATTAGAAAATGGAAAATTTTGAAAAATATTAAATTTAATTTTTTATAAAATAATACTTAATCAGTGCTATAACTTCTTGATGCGAACTCTAAATTAAATTATTTACACGTCGTTCTCATGAAAAGCATAATGCAAAAAGAAAAGACAAATTGTAAAAAAGATATAAACGCATAAACGCCTGCGCATATTTACACATATTAAAACTTAGATAATTTTTTTTAATATTGATAATATTATATCTAATGATCAATACACATTCAAATCCATATTTATGAAAATAAAAAATATGGTGATTTGAATGTTATATAAAATACTATCATACATAAAAATTTGGAATATTTTGGGAACAAAATTAATTGTAATATTTTAATAAAAGTATCATATTTTTATTTACATATTACTTTTAATGTTTTTATGATATTAAAAACTCATACTTTTATATTTATATGCTTTGCTCGGCTTCAATCTCATTCTTCTTTACTTGTTCTTTTAATATTCTTGTTCAAAGCATTTTCATCTTCTTGTTTTCTTTCCTTCCAAAGTTTATATTGTAAAATAAATAAAAAGTTATTCAATAATAAAAGTAAATAAAGGTAATACCATTTTATCCCATGCCAAATAGATAATTTTGGTTTACCATCCTATAATTTTTTATTTTTTTGCAAATATCCCTTTGCCATTTTAAGATTCCATCAATATAAACCTTTAAGAGATCTGACACATGTCAAATGCATATGAGTTAAGCTGAGTGGCAATTTTATTTTTATTTTACATTTTTTATATGACACCTAAGCTTATGTTTGTCACATCAGTAATTGAGGTCTATAATATTACTTTTGCAAAGTTCATTTTAGTCATTCCCATTTGACCTAAGCGAGAACCACCATTGAAGTTGTGCATCCAACCTCATTGAAGCATATTGTGGCCATAATCACTCAAGGAATCATCTGAAGTTTTTGTCATCCATCGATTCGAAATGGATTTGCGTCCAAAGGTATGACCATTTAATCCCCTTTTCCCATTTCGTGATTTCGTTCGTTAGGTATAGTCTGATGTTAGAGTTTGCCTTACAAATTATGGGTAAGTTCAGTGTTGTTATTCTTCATGGAGGGGAGTTTGTTAAGGAGAAGAAAATGTTTTATATGGGTGGGGTCCAATGTACTGTGTCAAATTAAAATATCGAACAATGGGGTATAGATGATGTGATGGATCTGGTAGTTGGATGGGGATACATTAGAGATTAATTTAGGGTTTGGAGCAAAATTGAAGGTATAAATGAAAATTTTAACAGTGATCAATGTGTATCGGACGATGTTGCTATTTTTTTTGTAGGTAACAACACTAAAGGCAAATTTATGTTGAACATAATGTGAAGAACGTAAAAGATAAGGTTGTTGAGCCTAAATATATTGAGATGAGTGTGGGAACCGATTCTAGTGATGTAGAAAGTGTTGACGAAGCAGTAAATGTTAGGTTTTAGGATATAGAGGATGAGATAACTACTGTAGTGGATGATGTTTTTGAATGTTTTGAAGCTAAACTTTGTTCACCTCGAATAGAAGTTGTTGGGAAGTCCTATAGGTATATGAGGTGTACCTCTAGATCACCCAAGAAGAAGATGACACCAAAGTAAAAGCAGAAGATTCTAGTTGGAGCACCCAGAGTGATAGCCAAAGAGATTAGGAAAAAGGAACGTGTAAATATGGATGAAGACCAATATGTAAGTGGTGATTTGGGTAGCTCTGATCCAGATCCATCTGAAGATGAAAAAATGCCTAAGTATGAGAATTTTATGAAGAAGCAACTCAGGAAGGATTATGAGAGTAAGTTGGGAATGGAATTTAATTCATTGGCTGATTTCAAATATGCAATAATTGAGTGGTTAGTTTTGAATGAAAGGGAAATTACTTTTGTGAAGAATGAAATAGATAGGGTAAGGGTAGAATATAAGGGCAAATGTCGATTTTTGGGTCTATATTCTAAAATGGGTTCCAGTAAGACTTATCAAATTAAAACATGGATGGGGACCCACAGTTGTTCTAGGGTTTTAAACAACAAATGTGCCAACTCCAAGTTGGTAGCAAAGGTTGTGGTAAAAAAGATGCAGACAAGTGAGAAAGTGAGGATTGATGACATCATTCAAGACATGAGGAATACTTACTCAATAGGGATTACACCAAGTAGGGCATGGAAGGCAGAGGAGATTGCAAAAGGAATTGTTGAATGGGTGCTATTAGACAATATGCAATGGTTTGGAGGTACGCATTTGAATTAATAAAATCATGTGTAGGGAATAAAGTGAAGATAAATGTAGAAAGACCCAATCCATCTATTCAACCAATATTTGGGTCTTTCTACTTATGTTTGGATGGCTACAAAAAAGGTTTCATTCAAGGGTGTAGACCATTTAGTGTTGTGGATGAATGTCATTTGAAGACTATTAGGATGGAATCCAAATAACCGATACTTTCCATTGGTGTTTGGAGTGGTTGACATAAAAGATCAAGTGACAGGTTGAAGGTGTTGAAAACTAAGACACGTAAGGGACCTGAAAGAACTAGTGATGAACCACTGGTTATTCAAGAGTATGAAGAGTGTACAGTAAATCAAGAGCATACAAAAGTTGGCACCGACCCTAAGCTAGGGACATGTATCAGGGAAACAAAGTCTTGGAGTGACATAACAGGGGATTATTGAAATCTTGGTTAGTTTTATATATATTTTTCTATTGTTATGACAGTTGTACTTCAAGTGCTTTTAATTATGTTTAGGTCCTTCTAAGTTTCACTTAGTTTTCTTTATGTTATGTTAAAGTTATGAAAAATGCACTTAGAGTGTTTTTAATTATGTTAAAATCATGTTATGACTATTGCACTTCAAGTGCTTTTGATTATATTGAACTGGTTATGTTTAAGTTATGGTTATGTTGATTTGATTATTACAAAGTTATTATTCAACACATTGTAATTCATCTCCTTCATTCATTACACCAAAATGGTAAATTACATGGTAAATAAACAACATTACATTGCAAACAAACAACATTACATTTAACATATTTTGTATACAACAGAAAACAACATCCATGACATTGTCAGGGCCAGCACCTAGCACAAATATTTCCCCTTTCCATTTTCAGCAGCTTTTTCAACTTTTCAACCTTCTTTGAACATGCCTTCTTCCCATACTCTTTGGAAAACTCGTTTTAAAACTCTTTCTCATATAGATGCCCAATTGTGACTTCATATTCTCTGCACTTCATCTCTTCACCTCTTAAAAACTTATGTGTTTTGACTGCTCATAAAGAGTTCATCCACTTCATCATCCCAAACAAACAAATCGCATGCTACCTCAATCTATAATTAGAAAATTCATATAAATTAGACATGTTACTATACCGTAATTAGAACCAACAAATAGTAATTACGTTTCCACAATTTTTTCATCTCCAAAACATTATCCTAGGGTTTTCTTGGTATTTTAGACGAACATCTTCATTGGTAGGTTGCAACTACATATGAGTATTTCCCTACCGGTTGAATTGGGAATGGAGGAACTTCTGCTACCACCCATTTTTGTGTCCAAATTTGAAGAAGACAAAAACAACTTTGTACAAGATGAATACAATTGTGCCCTTTTGAAGAAGACAGAGACAATTATGCCCTAATTTGAAAAAGACAGAGACAGTTTGGAGAAGACGAAGACAACACAAGTATTATAGACCTCGATTACTAATGTGGTAAAAATAAGCTTAGGTGTCATTAAAAAATGAAAAATCAAAAAATTGTCACTCAGCTTGTCACATATGCATTTGGCATATGCGAGATCTCTCAAAGATTTATATTGATGGAATTTTTAAATGGCAAAGGGGAATTTGCAAAAAAATCATTAATAGCTTACAAGAGGGTAAACCAGAAGTCGCCTATATGGCATGGAGTAAAATGGTATTAACCCAAGTAAATATTATTTGTTGTTGTTTGTTTTAGTGAATTGTGCAAGTAAAGTATTTTCTCTGTTTGATAACACGAAAACGTATCGATTATTTGGATAGATTTATATAATTTTTATATGTATTATAATTAATTAAATTACTCTTTATTCATAGTATGCCGGTATTTTCTATGTTTTCAGGTTTTTACCAATTATAAGGCATGTGAGAAGAAAGTCGGGAAAAGACGGATAAATCATACTCAAAGTTCACAAAATTGAAGCAATTATTGAAGTGTGTGGTGTATGACAAGAAATAGGGGGTGTAAAAGAAGAAAAGTTGAAAAGTGAATTAAGGAAGCAGGCCTAACCCACTTCCAATGCGCAGTAAAGCAAGCCAGCCCACAAGGGTGTAACGATTACACGTACTAAGTACGATGATCGCACTGGGGACGAATCTTCCTCACCAAGCCAACGCATAACGACCGTTACGCTTCACTAGCAAGTCCATAGAGACCTCTACGAAGAAGAAAAAGGAGGTGAAAATATCTCAACCAACCCAGCTGCCGAGCACGCCACTACCTCTATAAATAGAGCTTCAGTCTCCGATCCAAGAACACATTTTTTCTTCTGCAATTTTATACCGTTACTCTGCCAGTTTTACTTCCCAATTTCAATTTTATTTCCGATTTCATTTAATTTCTAATTTCGATTTATTAGTTCTATCTTTCTTTTCTCATAACAATTTCCACATCGGGGATTGCTGCGAACCTTTGACAAATCTAACCTTATGTTAGACTTGCACCTTTTTTATTTCTTTCGTCGCTTTTGAATTTTCGGACAACGAAGCGCAGATCTCACCGACTTGTGGGAGACTCCTGGAGCTTGCCAAATATTCTGCCTTTTATTTTCAGGTTTATTTTAATTAAATTATTTATTGGTTTATTTAATTGTTTATTTATTTATTCATTGGCTAAATTAATTATTTATCTATTATATGCCTGATTTATCTACAATGCATGTTTTACCTGAACTGTCTGTTTATCACTATTGCGCTATAACTGATTCGTTTAACATACTAGGCTAAATTTAGTTATCGGTATGTAGGGTCACATAGCCAACGGAGTTTAGCAACGCCATTCGATTTATTCCGTTTTAAAAAAGATTAATTTTCTGGTTTCAATTACTAGTTCTTAATGTAACTGTTTTGTTACGAGAGTAAAGTACATATTAGAAGTTAGGATCAATAAAGCGCGAGTTTGAGATTTTAACTGGACATTAGTAATTGAGAATCAACTTAAAATACAGCGAGAGCGCTTTTAAGTTGATTAGGTTTTATTTATTTTTAAAAACTATTTTTAAACTCTAATTGAAATAGCGAGATCACTCACTTAAGTTTGATTATAGGATCTTAATTAATAAACACGAGAGTGTGAGAAGAGGATTTTTAAACAGGTATTTCCTACTGAAACACGTTTTGATAATACAACTCAAGTCAATGAGTTGCTAAATCCCTAAGCCCGACCATTACATACTGATACTTTCATTCTGAATCTAAACTAGATCTTAATTAGTTAGGTTCCCTAAAGCCAAACATTATTTATATTATTAGCCTTAGATTTACGTAGTAACCTAAGATAACAGTAAATCAGCATTTAGTCCCTTGGGATTCGATAATCTTTAAAACTACATGCGATAGGACTGTATACTTGCGGTCTAGATTCTATAAGACGAATAAAGTCGCGATCACTGTTCCAAAATAACAGTTATTTAATCACAAAATTTTGTCTCAAATTAGAATTTGTTTTATTTTTTCAATATAATAATTATTATATTTTATTAATTTTATCTCTAATTAATTTTATTTTTACCATTTTTAATTATTAAATAATACTATACATTTATGATAATATATAATATTTAGGAAAATTTTTATAAAATTATTACATTTATTGTTTCGTTCATTATTTCTTAATATGTGTTTACCAATCTTTATGACGAATGAAGTATAAAACAACCAAACTTAAAAGAAGGGAAATGTTCTTTCCAGGATTCATTCAATTGATAATTGCAAATTTAGTTGAAAATATTGTGAATGAATGAATCTTAATTTTTTGTTTCATTTAAACCTTCAACCAAATTGGTTGCATTTTTGCTTTTGTCCTATAGGGAGCATTATTGCATCATTATTGGTTTGAACATTAAAGTTGGGGAGAATAACAAGAGTTGATTAAAAAGAAAAGTTGAGGTACTTTGAGAAAATGTGAAAAAAGTGAATATTGTTGAAAATAAGAACAATAGATCACCTTTGAAATCATGGAGCAAGTGAAAAGAAAAATCTTCTTGTTAATTATCAAGTAAGAAAAGAGCTCCCAGTTGTGTGTTGTTGAAAAACAAGAAAAGAAAAATTGGATCAAAAAGAAAGTATTATTGAGTTTGAATTGATGAGAATGCTCTCTTAGGATAAGTATTCTTGTTTGATCTCCATTGATATTACCTTTTCTTTGCAACCCAAGCCACATTACATCCCATGAAAGAACTCTTGATTCTCACTTTTCACATGATTAGTATTTATTTTGATGACCGCATGATTCGAGTTGTTGTTGATTTAATTTTTCGGATGAGTGAAAGAAAACCCTCATGATAATCATCATTACTATGATGTGTGCGTAGGTTTGATTAAAGTTTGACATGTATTGATTTGAATTCCTTGGTATGTACTTTGCACCCAACCATTATGTTGTTCATGTTTTTTTCTTAGTATTGAGGTAAGTGGATCTCGAAGGGCCATGTACTTTTGAACCAATCGAGTGTCTTTGAATGATTCTTGTTCCTTCTCTTATTGCGTTAATTTGGCTACTTGGGCGAAAGACTTTTGTTTAGGGACAAACAAAATGGTAAGTTGGGGAGAGTTGTTAGGGATTAAATAGTATTAATTTTCATACATTGTTATTGGTCCCTTTAACCAAGTTTTATTGAATTTTCATAAATTTATTCACACAATTTAGTAAATATGCAATTACTTTTGTTTTAATTATGTTTTGAGTAGATATTTCACTTTGTTTGTTAGTTGTGTAGAAATTGTGGACAAGCAGTTTTGGATGCATGAGCAAGTTAGGAAGAAGCAAGAAAGAAGTTGAAGATTGAGGAAAGTACAAGGAAAACCAAAGCAAAGGTTGTTGGCGCCGCGAACTGTGTTTGTTTCAAAGAAGTCAAACATCACTCAGTTCGCGTCGCGTCCCTTGTTTGCACCATGAACTGTGTGTGGTCAGCCAGCCTGTTTGAATAATTAGATCTGTTTTAGGGACAGCTTTTGGTGTAGCGTGTGAGGCACCTTTTAGGCTACTTTTTGGGTTATAGAAAGTGTATGGTTGCATGTAAAAAGGTTAATGATTACACTTTTTGAAAAATAGGAAAACTTAGAGAGAGGTTTTTTAAATTTATTGTTCATTATTGGAGAACATAACATTAGTGTGGAAGAAACTCTCTCTATCTCTTATGCTGTCAATAGTGGAATTGAGGAACTAAACCTTACTTTGGCAAGATTGGAGGTAGTAGCTATTCCTAATTTATCATGTATTTCCTTTAAATCCTTGTATGTGAGCAATTTGGTTATGAATATAGATTGAAGCTTTTGTGTATGTTGAATATTTTGAGTTGGATTATTAGTGAGAAATATGATTCAAATTCCGACCTAAGGTATTCTCTCAAGTAATGTATAAGTTGTAGAAATAGATTTACAGATTAATTTTCTTTTGTATCAAACATTAAGGATTGTTAGATTAATATTTAGATAGAGAAATCGTCTAAAGATTAATATAATGAATAACACAATCTCATTTAGAAATAAATGTCATTGAGAGGATACTAGAAGATGTTCAATAATCTTGAGTTCACATATTTATTTTAACGAAATATATGAAGTTGGGATAGTGAACCCCAATCTTGGCAAAACTTTTTTACTTGATAAAAATCATATTTTTATTGTCCTAGTCTTACTTTAAAAATTGAAAGATAAATATCCAAACAAAACAACTTTGTTACTTTGTAAACTTGAAACGATAGTAACTATAGAACGGCGGTAATATCACCCAATCTCTGTGGTACGATACAAAAATATTTGTTGGAAAAATACTTTTCAACACCCATACAACATCACTTTCACCTTGGGCGGAGTGAAAGGATCATTATTTGAAAATTTAAACAAGCAAAAGTGAGTTACTTAGACACGTGAATGCAAGTGGGAATGTCAATAGCAGACTAATTACAAACGTTGGTTCCATGGGTCACAAAGTTTGGCATTTCCTGCTCTGGTCCATCTTCAACAATGGCATTGACTCTTGGAATAGTACGATCAAGATAACCAGCACTTCGAAAAACATCTAGATATTTGGCAGCAGCAGGTCCTGACTTCAACATTTCTCATATGATCTTCGTGGAAAATCCTAAACCAAAATCATTCTTATTCACCTTTGGCTCAATAACTTATCCCCAAACATTGTTAGAACCTTTCTGAACCACATTATGGGCATCCCTCAATGAAGCAATAGAGTCTTCACTCCTTTGGACACTATCAATAGACAAAGCTTGGAACTGCGTTCCAACAGTGGCTTCATCAACTTCTACTATGGAAAAGGAGGATAAATGAGAAACTAGCATAGCTTGTTCTCCTTCCACAATAATCACAACACCTTTACGGATAAACTTCAATTTCTGATGGAGGGTCCAAGTCACAGCACCAGCCTCATGAATCTAAGGTCGTCCAATCAAACAACTATAAGCAGGAAATATGTCCATCACCTGGAAGGTAATTTGAAATAGATGTGGGCCAATGTGAATGGGAAAATCCACTTCCCTAATAACAGATTTACGAGAACTATCAAACGCCTTCACAATGATACTACTAGGACGTATCGGAGGACCTTGATATTTAAGCTTTGAAAGGGTACTTTTGGGAATAACATTCAGCTCGGAGCTATTGTCATTAAGCACATTGGACAATGCGTCATCCTTGCAATTCATGGAAATGTGCAAAGCCATGTTGTGATCCCTTGCCTCGGTGGGCAACTCTTTATCACTGAAACTCATATTATTGCAAGTTGTGATATTTCCAACCACACTATTAAAAGTTTCCAAAGGCGCATCATAATTAACAAATTCTTGATCTAAAAACTCGATTAAAGACTCTCTATGAGCTGGGGAATTCATCAACAGAGCCAGGATTGAAATCTTTGACGGTGTCTACAGTAATTGCTCAACAATCTTGTAATCCCTCATCTTGATAATCTTCAACAAATCATCTACTTCTTTCTCTTGAGCTACCCCACTAGTCTTCCCTTTAACCTTCTTGGGTTCAGCACTAGTTTCCACAATCTTCTTACCATCATCAGCCAACTTTGGAAATACAGGAGCAAATACACAACCACTTCTGGTCACTCGACTAGCATCAGCAATATTTCCTACTTGAGGTAACGGTTGAATTGGAACCTCAACATCTCCTTCTAGAATGGTGGCATTGTACTTGTATGTCACAGCCTTGTTGGAACTATACGTGACATGTCCAGGTAAGCTAATAACCAAAGGTGTAACTGGAGGCTTACTTTAATATGTCACTTCCACAGGAGTGGGAATATCAAAATGTGGCACAATTACGTTTACATCTGCTTCTTCACCAGTCTCATCAGCAGAGAAATACTCATCAGCAGAAATGTATTCATCATCAGATTCATCAAACGATCCTTCAATCATATTGATGTCATTGTTGAAACCAATCCTACTTACTGTTAAGGACCAAATTGTAGCTATTTTGTACATGATTTTGTGGTCCTTAACAATGCCTTTTTAATTAATTAGTAGTATTTATTCTAGTATTTTGGTTTAATTATGTTTTTATTTAGTTTTTGTTTATCATATATTATTTAACTTAGTTTACTTTCAATTGTAGGTCTTTATTGATTAATTCTCTCAAGCTTGGATTCAAGGACACTTGAAGAGCTCTTGGGATGATTCTTTTTGAATGAATTTTTGGATGAAGAAGCATGCTTCAGGTCACGCTCAGCGCGGTTGCAGCATGAACACGCTCAGCGCACATAACCGGGCTTAGCGCGGTCTACGAAAAACAGAAAAAGGACAGACCCATGCTTTCACCTTTTGAGCCACCTAACCCATCATTTCCAGCTGGATTTTGGTGTGTTAGGCAAGGGAGCTTCACTTCATCATCATTATCTTTCATTGTGTAAAAATTAGGGCATAGAATTAGGAAGAAAAAACATAGTTTTCATATTGATTCTTGAATGTTCATCATCTCCTCCAACAATCTTGTGAGCAAAGCAACCATGGAAATGTGTGGCTAAGTTCTTTTTGTGTCAAGATTAGAGGTAGTTTATCTAACTAAGTATGTATTTCTTTTAATCCATTTGTGTATGAACATGGTTGATGATTAATATAGTTGAATATCTTTGTTCTTCATCTTTATGCTTTGAAACTTGCTTGACAAAAAATGCTTCAAAGTAGACCTAGGATATTCATCCACTAATGAACAAATGCTATGTCTAGATTTGTGTGTTAGTGCTTACAAGTATTGAGCTTAATGGTTATCATGTCAATAGTTGAAGTGAGAGATCATTCAAGGATTAACATGATAAAACTCACAATCTTGGTGAGGAATCAACAAGATTGAGAGGATATGTATTTATAGAAATCATCAAACTAGTTCATCACTTGATTAATAGAATGCATATGAAACTAGGTCAATGAAACTAATCTTGACATGCTTCCATCAATTGAAAACAAACTCCAACTCTCTTGAATCCAAACCATAACTCTCTTTTGCAAAGATTAATTTAGTTACTTGTATGGAAATTCATGATACTAGTAGCTTAGGAAACAAACCCTTCGGTTACTTTAATCTTAAAATACGCTTACGCTTTTCTATTAAAAGACTACATTATACACCAATCCCTGTGGAATCGATAATTAAAAATACTTGTTCGCGGAATAATCCTACAACAAAATGGCACCGTTGCCGGGGATTGGCGTTTGATATTACTAGTATCGCAATAGTTGTGTGTTTTAAGATATTTTTCTACTAATCTCTCTTTGTTCTTTTGTGTGGCTAGAATTTTTCAGGAATTAGTTTATGCGAGGAAGTGTTTCGGCCGATCAACTCCTTTTCGATCCCGAAATTGAAAGGACGGCTAGAAGACTTAATAGTAGTGCTAAAAGACGGAAAAGACTAGCTAGGCAAAGGCAAGAAAGAGGAGAATCATCTACTTCTTCTACACCACCCGTGTTAGGAGAAGTCACTATGGAGGAGAATCAACCACAACCACCACCACCACGGGGGCCTTGTGTAAATAGCCCTCGTCACACCGCTCAATTTGCTCACCAAGCAAATGCAAGGTTCACGGAGATGAAGACGGGTTTGCTCCAACTTCTTTATGCAAGTCCTTTTCATGGCCATGACCATGAAGATCCTTACACCCACCTTACTAAGTTCTATGAGATCGCGGGAGCGGCCGGGGCTCCAGAAGACCAAGAAGAGCAATACTTTCAAAGGCTTTTCCCTCATTCTTTAGTGGGGAAGGCAAAGGATTGGTACCTCGATCAACTACAAGAGACGATGACAAATTGGAATGTGTTGGAGGAAAAATTCTTTGAAAGATTTTTCCCTCAATCACGTTTCATGGAGGCAAAGACCGCAATCTCGGTATTTTCACAAGGAGTAAACGAGCCTTTGAATAGGGCTTGGGAGAGGTATAAGTCTATGCTTAGGAAGTGTCCTAGCCATGGTTTTGACGAGCTCACCCAAATTCATATTTTCCGAAATGGTCTCCAACCTCAACACAAATTGTTGTTGGATGCTATGGCGGGAGGTTCTTTGATGGCAAAAACACCATATGAAGCAATTCAAATAATTGAGAAGATGGGGAGGAATGACCACCAAACTCAACATGATCAAGGAGGTGTACAAGTAAAAACGGGAGTTCTTGAAATTGGCTCTAGTCACGAAGCACTTGTAGCGCAAAACAAATTGTTTGCAAAACAAGTTGAAGAATTGACAAAACAAATGGCAAGGCTTCCGCAACAAATCATGGAGATGCAAGGAACATCTAGCAAGCAAACTCAACCAATTGCTTGTTGTGAATTGTGTAAGGGGGATCACAAAACCGGATTTTGTCCTCCGGAAAATGAAGAAGCAAATTATATGACCAACCAAGGGCAAGGATACCAACAACGAGCTCCTTATCCTTATCAAAATCAAGGCCAAGGTTACCAACAAAGAGGTAACCAAGGTTATCAAGGCGGGTGGAGACAAGACAACAACAATCAAGCTAGGCAAAATCCGTACCAAACTCAAAATCAAAACCAAGTTCAACCTCAAAATCAAGTGAGATCTTCCAACATTCAAGACACTCTAGCTCAATTCATGCAAGCTTCTATGGCAAACCAAAAGAGCACGGAGGCATCTATCAAGAATTTGGAAACTCAAATGGGGCAATTAGAAAAGCAGCTTTCCGAACAAAAAGCTTCGACCTCATTTTCTCCCACTACTCAAGCAAACCCGAAGGAGTATTGCAAAGCAATTTTCACTATAAGTGGTAATGAGATAACAAATGGTATAAGCAACCATGGAAGCATGATGTTGTCCATCATATCTTGAACATCACTCTTTATCTTATCACAACCACGAGTATCCTCGCTGCACACATTACAGGAAGCATGATCATGAGTGTAATAACCAACTTTACAGAGAGCAACATGCATCTTCACAAGATCTCCAATGATCGAATTCACATCATAAACCTTGATTTCTCTGCCAATCATATTCACATCATTTATATGTTTGGGCAACAAATTCCCTTACACATTAGGACCCATGTCTTTGAAAGACAAAAGACTTGATATGACCATCTTTTGCACTTCTAACTTCAACAGATAAAAATTATCAATACTGTGCCATAGAGCTCCTTGATGGTATGTACATGTTTGATCAGCCTTGTAATACCATGGCAAAGGATTTTGAACAGCTGGAGGTGCCCTTGATTGCACCAAGTACCTCTGAATCAATGTTGGATACAACTCTGCATAAGTCATCGGAATCGGATTAAACGGTTCTCTCTTTGGACCTTGCCCTTGCTGAGATTCCTTGTTATAAGGGATAGTAGTTGGAGTTGTAGCAACAACAGAAGTAACAACAACAACTTGTTGGTTCTGAGGACGTCTGTTAGGAGGTTTGGTTCTCCTCTCTTGGACAACAACATTAAATTCTTCTTTATCTTTAGAAAATCCAAAGGATTTCTTCTTAGCTCCACTCGATCCTTCTTCTTTTGATAACCGTCCCTCTCGGACAACCTCTTCTAGACGGACTCTCATGTTCACCATTTCTGCAAAATCAATAGGTGCATTGGCCACTATCTTCCTGTAATAGAAGGACCCAAAGTCTTCAGGAAAACTTTGGTCATCTCTTGCTCACTTAGTGGAGGTATAACCTATGCAGCAAGCTCACGCCATCGTTGAGCATGCTCTTTGAAGGATTCCTTATCTTTTTGAACCATTTCCCTTAGCTGATCACGATCGGGCGCCATGTACATATTATAATTGTAATGCTTCACAAAAGCTTCGCCAAAATCATTGAACGTATGGATGTCACTACTGTCTAGATAATTCATGTACCATCTCAAAGTTGCACCCGTCAAACTATCTTGAAAGAAGTGAATGAGCAGATGTTGGTCTTCCGTGTGAGTAGACATCTTTCTCAAATACATCATCAAATGGTCACGATGACAAGAATTTCCCTTGTACTTCTCAAACTCTGGAACTTTGAATTTAGAAGGCACTTTCACATTGGGAACTAAGCACAGATCATTGACATTATCACCAAACAACTATTTCCCTTTGAGGGCTTTCAGTTCTTTTTGCATCTTGTCAAACAGTTCCTAGAAACCATCCATTCGATCATAGAATTCTAAGGTTTCACTTAGAGGAGGAAGGGGATTGTCAAATTCTTTGTTGAAAACAGGAGTAGCATGCACCACAGGAGGTGCGAAAACAACAGCGGGATGGTCCAACAAGGTGACTTGAGCAATAGGGTTGTAACCTTCAGGCATGAAATTATCTGGAATTCCCCAAGGATAACCAGGAGGCATACGGTGTTGGATTGTAGAAACCACTAGCACACCAGAAACATGAGCATCTTGAATCTTAGTGATAACAGTTGTCTATTGAGGTGGAATGATACGAGGAGAAGGCAAATGAGGTAGTGGCTAATTCTGAGCAACCACCAACTGTTCCACCATAATAGTCAAATTGGCCATACCGGTCCTCAGGGAGATAACCTCTTCCCGCAGCCCAGGATTCTCTTGCTCTAGATTTTCCATCTTCTTCTTGGAGTTGGATCGAGTGTTATATCAATGCAACAACTTGAAGATTGAACGAAGTAGAGAAACGAATAAGACACCCGGGAAAGTATGAAAATGCAAGAATGTGTGTGTTATGATGCATGACATACAATGCGTATGATTTGTTTATTATTTATTTTTATTTTTATTCATTATTCAAGGAACTTAATAAAGACAATTTAATTTTCAAATATCAAAGTATAACACATTCGAAATACTGAAATAAACTCATATCATTAATAAAATATTTTGAGGATTACAACTCTTCAATACAAGTTTCAATGATCCCAAGTACAAGAGAGAAATCAAAATAAAACTACAATTCCTAAAGAATCAAATCAGTAGAATACCCTTCATCAGATGACATCTTTCTTTTAAGCTTCCTAATCTCTTCCTTCAGTTGCTCGTTCTCCAATATGTACCTGTTAATAAAACCTTTCCAAGTACTTGACTCAGGAGGAGTATGAGAATGAGCAGGGGTGCTAAGAACTGGATGAACACCGGAAGAAAGAAAATTCTCTTGCTTCTCTATAATCTCCACAACATGACTCTCAATAATCTCAATCAAATCGTCCTTTTCCTTCAACTCTACTGCATGAGACATCTTCAAGGTATGCTACTTGTTCTTCCAAGCTTCCTTCTCTTGTTGCATCCTAACCAAAGTAAGTTGAAGATCCTCTATGTTATCTGAACCCTGAGTAGTATCTAAGAACAAATCAGCATGAGGCTCCTCACGAGAATATAGCATCTTCAACTCAATAGCTCTTGCTTGAACCCATAGAAAATAATGCTCCAAAGAAACAGCTTCTCTCTTCCCTAGATTCTCTTTTCCTTTCCTATGAATATGACGCCAAGCTTTCTCTATATCCTTCTTAGCTGCATTGTGGTCTTCACCCTCTTTAAGAAAGAAGCCACTCACATGAATACTCTTCGGTTTATCCCTCATCATATAACCAAGTTAACGACGTGCAAGAATAGGATTGTAACTAATACATCCCTTTATACCAAGAAGAGGCACATTGGGAAAGCTACCAAAACTGTCAATAATCTCCACATCATAATAAACCTGACGATACCATACAATATCAGAATGAGTGAGATTCATAATCTTCAGCGTCCAATGAGGTTCCCTCTTAGGACTCCTAAAAGAATCAGTTGTAGGCAAGTGAGAAATAAACCAACAGTATAGCAATGGCGTACAACAGATAATCTCTCCTTCTCGGCGGAAGTTTCGAAGATGAATAGAATAATAAGTCTCAACAAGAAGTGTGGGAATTCGATTCTTAATCATGAAGATCCTGATAGCATTAACATCAACAAAGTTGTCAACACTGGGAAACAAGAACAAACCATAGGCAAGTAAGGCAAAGATGGCTTCAAAAGAATCCATACTCTTCATATCAGCAAAATAACGAGCCTTCTTCAAAAGAAATGCAGTCGGTAATCCTCTGATACAACCATTGGTAGTCATATTTTATTCAATCTCAAACCTCTTCAGATGGGTAATAGATATAATCTCATGATACATAGGCTCCTCCTCCAAACCAGTAAAAGACACAGCACTAATAATAGGTCGACCGGACAGATAAGAATACTCCTCCAAGGTAGGAACAAACTTATAGTCAGGAAAAGTGAAGAAATGGTATAATGGATCATAGAACTGAACCAAGGTGAAAAGCAAATCATCCTTCATCTTCGTATTCATCAAAGGTATAATAGTCTCATACTTCTTTCGAAAATCCTCTAGACTCTCAATCTCATCAATCAAGCTAATCAGTCCCTCAATCTTAGGTTCCTTAAAATTGTATTTCCGAGTCCTCCTCTGTCCAAAATCTATGGACAAAGTATACCTGAGATATTTGCAAAGGTCAATTTTAAGTTCCTTGAACAACTGTCTGAAAAAATGTGTTTGGGTGCATGAATGAATGATGCAACAAGTACACACAAAGATCACAAACATGGGGGTCCATAGGTTCGACGTCATGAGCATGGAGTCAAAGGGTACTATCCACAAGGTATTTTAAGCTTTGTCACCTATAGATCAAGGTTCTAAAGGAATCCCCAAAATTTTCATTCCTCCATCCAATACTACCAACTTCCTGATGTACTCGGTAATTAGAAATACCTTCAGGTGAACCCCATCTGAGTGGAGTATCTCGTAGAAACTACTTCTGGATAACTCCGTAATAGCCTGCACTACCCCTAAAAAGGCCAAGATGAGTTAAGGGTTCTACGACTGCTCAGTTTCATGGACTCTCAGGTCGAAAGCAGTCATGTCTTCCTGATTGCTCGGTAAACAAAATACTACAGTCAAGAAGGTATCTACTGAGTGCGGGATCTCATGTCTCCTTCTTCGGGATTACTCCCTAAAAGTTAACATGACTATACCTCCCGTCCTATCTTAAGTTTTCCTGAGTCCGGGTATAAGACTCAAAAAGAAGATCACCAAGTACCCCTGAAAACCAAAAAACCATCCAGACAAACAAGTACACAATATATACAAAATATAGCACATATATACAAATAAACAAAAATAGGGTCAACCCGCTTAAAGATGGTCCAACAATAGGTCAAACATCCCTAACAGAGTCGCCACTTTTTGTAGTGGCAAAAACTGCGAGTATAAGCCATTGAATTGACTTAACTCAAAAAATAACAAAAGAGTCGCCACCAGGCTTTTATTTTATCCAAAGGACTAGGAAAAGGAGTGAAAAATATCCTAACAAAAAGATCAGAGATATGGGACCAGAGGTTAGTTATGCAAAGGGAAGGTGTTAGGCACCCAAAGCATCTAATGTACTCCATAGGAACCTTTTTGAAATTTGTATATATGTTCTAAAAAAGAGTATATGTTCAAAATGGATGGTGGGGGAGAAAAGAAGTATTTTTTATAATTTTTGGTTTGATAAAACTTCCAATGAGTTTCAGGCCTACATACCAACAATGTGCAATGTTGAAATCAAAACCAAGTATTTCGGCTAAAAAAGACCAAATTTGTGTGTTGGTTGATTTTTAGGAAAATGTTAGTTTAGAAAAGCCACAAAGAACTAAAAAAGTTTGAATGAGGTTAGGTGTTTTTTAGTCTTATAAAAAGAAAAGTTAAAGTATTATTAAATGAATTGAAAGTTTGTTAAGAAAAGAAGTTTGAAAATCCATGGACCTAAGTCCAAGTTTTTTATGAAAGCGGTTCGAATTTGGAAAATAAGAATCCTTTTAAAAAGAGGGTGGATTTTGAAAATTAAAGAATGGGGAGGAGATGAAGAGGCTAACCTAAGTGCAAAAGGTAAAAGTTAAGGGTAAAGAAAGATCTAACCGGGTGAGAAGACTATTACTTGACATCAATAACCAATATCATATCTCATCCTTTGGATTACCACATAAACAACAAATAACCAGACAATAAAACCAAGCTTTAGATAAATCAATGCTTTTAGGTGAACTCTTGTCTTGAGAAAAAACGGGCAGAGTAACGGCTGTATTTGGAAGAAATCCACTCTTAATTGAGTATAACAGAATAACCTGCATACAAAGATAATAACCAGACAAGACAGAATAATACCAAGGGCACAGAAATCCCCAAGCTGAGGTAGAGGTCCTAATCCTAAGTCCAAAGATCAAGCTCCAAGCACAAGGATAGTAACCAAGTCCAATTAAGAGTTTTTTATGTTTAGGTTGAATTATTAAGTGTTTTGGAAAAGGAAAATAAAGCTCAAGTGAGCAAATTCAAAATAACAAGAAATAAAATGCTCAAGTGAGCAAAAGAAAAATGACATAGAAAGTAAAATGCTCAAGTGAGTAAAGAAAAAATGGCATGAAATGTAAATGTTAAAAATAAAGTGCATGAATTAAATAGCGAAAAATAAAAGCTAAAAGTAAAGAGCAGAAAATAAAAAGCAATTAATAAAGGTTAGCGAGATGACCATCTTGAAACTTGTCAAGTATATCATCGAATTGTTAATTGTTAGTCGTCAGCAAGGTGACAATCTTGAAACTTACGCATGAAGACTTGTCATTGATAGAATCAACGCGACCACACGACAAGTTTCAATTTTTTTTTGTCAAGTATATCACCGATTTTGGAATTATCACATCACTTGATCAAAGATATTTGAGAATTTCAAATGGAAAAAGTTAATGGAAACTTGCCAGAAGGTTGATTAAAAATCAACGCAACCACACGACAAGGGCCACAAGTGTTGAACCAAGATCAAAGCTCAAGTCATCTTTTGGTGATTATGTTAGAACATTAAAGTTCTTGCCAACAATTGATCACTTTTTCTGAGTCAGGACAAAAGAAAAATAAGATGGAGAAGAAGAAATAACTTCCAAGTTTATTTTGCATCAGATGAATTTATTCGGTCTAACTTCGTCAAAATCAATCAACTTTCTTGGTGGATTTCGTCAAGAGACCTATCAACACCCAAATTCCATTTATGTTGAGAAAATTTGTGACTCCAAAATAAATTCAAAAAGTCAACAAAATAAAAATGAAAATAAAGTCAAATAAAAGGATTAAAAATAATATGAAATTAGGTTATTTTATTGGATTTTATTGACGAAATACATAAATAGTATTTTTTCATCAAAATAAAATTCCAAGAAAATTACCCAAAGTCAAACAAAGGTCAACAAGTGTTGAAAAAAATTTTAAGAATTTTTTAATGTCAGAAAATGTCTTTTAGAAAATAAGATAAAAGGTGAAATAAACCAAAAATGGAAAAAAAAAATAGTAAAATCATAAATAAAAATAAAATGAGGTCACCAATATTTGTCAAATGACGATTGGATCCTTCCATAACTTTTTCAAAAATTTAAAATGTCATAAAGTATTTTAAAATAATTAAAAACATAAAATAAAAGAGAAAATCATAAAAAGTACCAAATCTGAAAAATAAAATTATGCAAAAATAAAATTATGCAAAAATAAAATTCAAAAAGATAATATTTCAAAAATATTTTTGTGAATTTTTTCATAATTTTTGGACCAGAAATGAATTTTATATGATGTTTTGAAGTTTAAAATATTTAAAATATAAAATCAAAAAATAAAAATAAAAGCCAAAAAATGTGGACCATCTGATCATAGTCAAAACGCATTAGTAATCACATCCAATGGACATGGCACGCTGTGCTTGATATGGACCTCCTTGGTTTTCACACCGGATTACAAATTTTAAAAATAAAATAAGAAATAATGTCACGCGTTGGATCGATGCTGACTAATATAAGTAATCAGATCCAATGGCTCCTATAACGCGCGCACGATATAATACACATACCGGATCAAATTCAAAAAATTACATGTCGGGCTCTCACTGGTTGAAGACAGACACGTAGGTCGTCTTCAACCTCCAGCCATCATCCATACTCGTTTCTCAAACTGCAAAATTATGCAACATGAGTGGTATCCTTGAATTTGTCTCTTCAAGACGATCTCAACCACATGCTCGCGAAAAATTTATTTAAACTGAGTGAAGAGGAATTTGGAAAAAAATTCAAATAATAGCGAATAGGATTTTGATGAAATTCTCAGTCAATACTTGATGAAACCACAAATGGTGAAGATCACAAGGATCAGGGAGATGAGGAGAGTGCAATGATGCTTTATTTTACAAGGTTTGATGGAGATTCCTACTTGAATGAAGTTCACTTTCAGAGCTCTGAAACTGGACTTGGATAGCACAATTTAGGAAGCTTCAAGGCACGATTCTTGTTCTGTTAGCTTCAGTGAGGTTCAAGGAAGAATAATGAATGGTTAATTTCAAACTGGAATGGCTTTGAGAGTGAAAATGATGTTGCAAAAAATATGGTTCAAGAGATAGTTTGGCAGGGGTTTTCTGGCTATCAAACCTTGAGGAAATGAGTGGAATGGCTTGCTTATTTATAGGAGAAGTGAATGAGATCAAAAGGGAGGGTGAATGATGCAATTTGGAGCGAAATCGTGCACACCCGTGGTCATGAAGAAAATGTGACTTCATGTGCGTCAAAACTCAATCATTCCTTGCGTTTTGATGTGCTAATTAATCTTGGGAAGTTTCTAATCACAATTAGTCACGAAATCAAGGCTTAATTTGGCTTAAAAGCAAGTTACACGCGCAAATGCACAAACTGATGGTGAGTGTAAAATAGGTTTTGGCTCAAACTTTGAGCTGAGGCCAATTCCAATTCCCTCGTGCGTTTTCTGATTTCTTTGAGCCAAATAAAGTATTCAAAGAGTATAACACAAGGCAAAAAGAATCAAATCCAATGGATGTTTGAGTTGAGAGTTATAGCCTTTAGGATTTGTGAAAAAACACTGATTTTTCAGGCCGGACCTTGGTTAAGCATACCACTTTTTAAAAATTACCTATAATCTTTTCTTTTCTAAAATGATCTTCCACTCAAAGTTTTCTTTTGACTTTCAAAGATGGTATGAAGTATACCTCTTAAGGAACATTTGGAAAAAAGAATCACCCAAAAATTCCAAAAATTGAGAAAGTTATGGCCTTGTGAAGTTGATGAAAAATTGTGAAATGACCTATAATCTTTTGACTTCTCCAAGTAACTTCCAAACACTTTCAATCTTCAAAATTTATATGGAGATAAATTTCACATCTTCAAGATTGTTATGCAAAAAGAATGACCTCATGGTGATAAATGATTACCAAGATATGATCTTTTGATGTTGATTGATCAACAATTGAGAAATTCATCATGGACTTGTAATCTTTTGACTTCATAGGAAACTTTCTAAGAATTTTCTCTTCCTACCAATTGAACTAAGTTGTATTAGACATCCTTAGGTTCATTGTGAAAGAATAATGAGCTCAAGGAGACTAGGGATGACCAAGTTATGATCCCTTGAAGTCATACAAGATGAATGAAATATCAATAGAGAGAGTGGACATTCATAGACTTCTAAAACAATCTTCTCATCAATTAAATCCTTGAATCAAAGCATATTCATATTAGAAGTCCTCTTGAGAATCAAATGACTTTGAAATCATCCACAAACTTCATACAAACACGAAGATATGGTCCTTAGAAGTCCAAAATCCTAATTCAAGATAGATGGCCATAGATTGGTGAATTCTTCAAATTTGTTGATCTCTTTCAAACATGAAGCATACACTCTAAGTGAGAGATCGTGGTTGATGACAAGAGAAGTCTTCAATGGGAGACAATGTTTTCAATAATCTTTAGAATTGAGGAGAGAAGTCATGGAAATAAACACATGAACCTATTGACTTCTTGAATAAGAGACTTGTGCATCATTCATCTACAACATTTAGAGAGTGAAGTATACACACATTATTGTTACTCAAACATCAACCATCACATACATTCAATGGCGCTTGGTGATCTCCCAAAGGAAAATCCAAAGATAAGAGAGAGAGAGAGAGAGAGAGAGAGAGAGAGAGACCAATTAATCTTTGTGTAATGCAATGGTATGAAGTAATAGTGAATCTTAGGGGGAGAAATTGGGGTACAACACAGTGACATAGACACCCATATCATATTGCCTAGAACAACTCTCTTCTAAACTTCTTCTGACACGGCCCATGTCAGGTGACATGGGTGACCGTGTCAGGTCCCCTGCACTGCATTTTTCACTCTTTACTTGACAAATACTCCTCATAATTTCACCTGCACCTGAAATCACTAACACATACCAAATCAAGCCATCAAAAGTATCAAAAAGACACGAAATTTAACTCAAAACGACAAAAAGATAAAAGAAAAGAAAAGTAGCAAAACTTAACAAAATCAAAGAAAATAACAAACCAAAGTGTTGCAACATGATGAATTTATAATGAATAAGTGCACGAAACGACATAGAAATGGTGACCGATCAACAACTGGTACATCTTAAATTTCACCCCTAATTTTTATTAATTAATTGGTTCGCATTAGCATATCATAATTGTTTTCATTAGTCATGGAATTTTTCTTAACTACAATGTACTAGTTTATAGCATTCATATGCATCATACCATCTATATTTTGTCTATTCATAGTGATCCGCCCGCTTAAGATACCATTTTATTTTAATTCGGCATTCTAATTGCATTAGCATTGATATTCATTTTATTTTATAAAAATTGCATTATTATTTCTAATTAGAGTTGATTATTATCATTCATGTATAAAGAGTTCATTATAAATCTAATCAAAAGCAACCCATTATCCACTTTTCATGTGAATACTATCCAATTTATATCCATATCTATTTTCATCAATTTATCACTTCAAATCCACGTTAATTAATTCATTGTCCACTATCTTGTCCATTAATCACTTAATATCCATTTCTTAAAAGATATTTTAATAAAACTTTTGAATGCCTTTTGTTTTGTTTTCAATGTAAAGATATAAATATAAGAGAATTTCCTTTTGCTCTCCACACCTTGCTCCATCTTACGTATAACCAACACTTTTCTACAATTTTACCTGCAACATACATACAAGCAAAGTTCAGGAAATAGACAATGCACATATATACTCAAAAAATACCAATGTATACATATACAACATACATTGTAGAAGCTAATATAGGACAAAGCTCTAACAAATTTTTAACTAGCAATTCCTCTCTCTTCCCATCGGATATTCTAACACAAACTTGCAACTCAATTCTTTCCGATGAAAAATCAAAAATACATTTAGATTTCGTAAGTGCACTTACGAATTCTCAAAATAAGATTAATTCGTAAGTGTACTTACGAAATAATCCAAATTTTTTAAAAAATAAGGTGAATTCGTAAATGCAATTACGAATTCACCTTATTTTATTTTTTTAAAATAAGGTGAATTCGCAAGTGTACTTACGAATTCACCTTATTTTGGAAATTTGTAAGTACACTTATGAAGTTTGCGCATTGTTTTAGAAAAACACAAGATAACCCTTAATACCCATTCATTTCAAAACATCCAAATTTCAACCTCTCTACTCCAAACCCTAGAATTTCTACTACTTCAAACTCACTCCATTCAAGTACATCTCATCATTTCAACTCATTTCAATTCCTCCAAAATCAACTCCAAGCTCAAATTTGTGTAAGTTTTCTTCACTTTTTTTATTCAAAATGTAAATTTTTATTAGATTCTTAGGTTAGGTTGTAGAAATTAGATAGTATATGAAGTAACAGTAGGTATATGTAGTAGGAAAAATAGGAATTTGGGTGTTTTGGGATTGAGTCTCTGGTTTTGGAATTTCTGGACAAAGGGGTTTTCGCAAGTGTATTTGCGAAGTGACCCATCTCGTTATACTCTGGGTGGCTAGCTTGTGGGTCAAACATAATGGTCAGGTATATGTCAGAGTGGTGTATGCGTCAGTTTGCCTTTGTGCAGATGATACCTAGATCTCCTTTCTAGGCTGCTCCTGGCACCATGACCTTTGAGTCAGATGAGCGTCTTGCCAAGAGGAGGGAGAATCATCGTGCCTTATGATTAGATTTTAATAATTTGACCGCACTTACTTTCAGAACAATTTATATAATTTGATATTTTTGACAATTTTTCCTCCATCACATAGTAATATTTACACGGTTTGCGTATATAGCATGCTCTTTAATTGAATTTCTAAAAACGAAAATATAATCCGACTTATTGTGAAAATTATTGTAGTTTTAAACATAGTTTAAAAGATTCTTGACAGATTTCATAAGTGCACTTAAGAAATATTTCCTGAATATTTTAAACTATATTTAAATAAATAAAACGTACAAAATAAGGTGAACGAATTCGCCTAGAAAGATCGGTTCGTAAGTGCACTTATAAATCCACCCCTCACTCCAATAAGGTGAATTCCTAAATGTACTTATAAAAGATATTTTTGATTTTTCAAGAGGGTGGAAGAAAACCGAAAGATGTAAAGAAATTTCCATTTCACAGCTCACATAGTCAATCCCACCATTCCGCTACTAGTTCATTCTCCTCGTCCTTATCCAATTCCCCAAAACACCCTAATTCATCTATAAAACAGACTACATTTTCCTCTCATTTGTCACCAACCATTATCAAACTATCCTCTGCTAAACTCCCATCCATACTCCTTAACCTCTTGACAAATAAAAACTAATACAAAAAAAAAGCCATCAAACATTTGCCAAATTTCCTTCACTCACCGAAGCAAACTTCATTCATAAAACACCATACATCAACTCATTACCTTTTATAAACCTTAAACCTCAACCTTTCACCATCACACTACTACAAAAGATCCATTCAACTTAATCCTTCGCTCAACATTCAACTACACAACAAAAGTTCTTGCAGTGAATTGTAAACAACAATGAACCATAAAATCCATATCCATAAGAGATATGCAGAAGCGAGAAAGACAAAAGTGAAGAAGGACGCACAATCGCAACAGAACGACTGAGCGGCGGCGTAACAAAAACTCAGACGCGACGAAAAACGTAAAAAGAATTAGACGAAGAGAAGATCAGAAGCATACCTGGAGGTTTTGATTTCATCGGTATCTTACCTATTATGGCACTTTTATTTCGAGAGCTTGTGATGTAAGCATGTGAACTGATATTGTGATAAGAATCTGGGGAATTTTGGGGTTCTGTTTGGGTTAAGGATATTTGTTTGATTGTTGTTAAGATTTCATCGATGGATTATTGAGATCGAAAGAGCGAGAGATCGAGGGAGACGTTTTATTTTTTCTGAATAATAGAGATACGAGTGTTTGTTAGATTGATGATGAAGTGCTGTGAGAAGAGATAATGGTTGTTGCTCTGTTTTTTTTCTCTTTGATGATGATGAAGTTGTACGGTTCAGAGAGATAAGTCGTGAAAACAGGGCAGTGAGAGTTTTTTTTTTTTTTTTTTTTTTTTAGAGAAATGCTACTTTTATATTCAATATCAAAAATAATTTTAAGTAGTAAAATAAAGTTGGTTAATGAAATGTAAAATATTAGTGAATGAAGTTATGAAGTTGGTTAATAACTGTTCAGATATTAAAGATAATTTTGTAATATAACAAAGTTGGTTAATGAAGTATAAAATATTGATTAATGAAATTATAAAATTGGTTAATAAACACTCAGATTTTTAAATTAATATGTTTAAAATAAAATTGATTAATGAAATGTAAAATATTAGTTAATAAAGTTATGGAGTTGGTTGATAACACAATTTTATATATATATATATATATATATATATATATATATATATATATATATATATATATATATATATATATATATATATATATATATATATATATATATATATATATATATATATTTACTATTCAAAAATATATTATTTTAATTAAAAAATATTATTCACCATATAAATAAGGTGAATTGTGTTTGGTGTAAGTATTTGTGTGGAAATTTAATGTAGAGATATCATTACTCTTTTTTTTAATTAGTTAATTGGGTTTTTAATAGATTATCTAGTAAAAAAATTGTAATTTATTCTTGTTTTAAAAAAATTATTATAACTTATTTTTATTTGTAAAAGTAATTACATCACATGTAGATTTTTCTCCATTTATAAGTAACCCATATGACAAATTATAAAAATATGTTACCTTATTTATGTTAAAAATAATTGTATAAATATTTGAACTTATAAAATAATTTATAATTTATTCTTGTTTATAAAAATAATTGTATAAATTTTTACCATTTATTTTTTTTTCATGCTTATTATTTATCATTATTTTTTTACTCCTTTTTATAATTATTTGTAATTAATATTTTATATTAATTATTTTGATTTTTCTCCCTCTCACACATACAGAAAGTATTGTACAGTTTTTATTAATGCAAATTCATATAGCAAAAAAAAAAAGAAATCATATACTTCATTTATATTCTATTTATCTTTAGTTATATGATTTAAAATTATGAATGAAACAATATACTAATTTTATCTCATTTGTGTGACACTGTTAATCTATTTATCTTTAGTTATATGATTTAAAATTATGAATGAAACAATATACTAATTTTATCTCATTTGTGTGACACTGTTAATCAACGTGAATGTCCATGACAATAATTTTCTACTTCTCTTTCACAACAATGAGAACATATTTCAAAAGATATGAAAGTTATACTTCAATTCTTTTGGCAACGGACAAAAGTTACTAATCATACAATAGTTTATTATTATTAAAAAAATTAAATAGCCTAAAAATCCTTTTATTTATAGTCAAGATTTAGTTTCTATGTAACTGACATTTTTTAAATAACAAATAAATTTTAAAATAAAGACAATTAGGGGGAAAATAAATAGTTCTACATGGATAGTTTCTATCTAACTTGTCAAATATATCTCTTAACGGAGATGCTAAGGGAATGAAGCTTTCTACAAATACAAAAAAGAAAAATCTAGTCATAATAGAATAATCGATACATGCATGTTTAAAATAAATTAAATATGGTTAGGTCCATGCAGATTTTGACATTGCATACCTTCTATTTTTGCCATCAAAACACCTGCACATAACTTATTAAACTTCTAACTAAAATTGTAATAGCTTCCTTGTCATTTCCATATTAATTATAGTATACTAAATAAACTCAGCAAAGTAAAAATCCAATGTGACATTAGAATTACATGACCATGAATCTTCTCTTTTAATCTTTTCAATATCTTAGAAACACAATCGTTAATTACCTACAATAGGAACCAATAGCATTTTCATGATGATCAATATGTATCAGAAAGCATAATTGTCTTCGCTAAACAATTATGAAGGAAAATCTTTATTGTTAGAGTTCTTGTAGTTTATCTTACCTCATTCTCGGCAAGGCCATAAAGAGCAAAATCAGTATTATGTTGCAAAGATCCATTTCTTGAGTGAAGAAGCTTCAGTAATGGCAGTGATCAGTATGTGCAATACCAACTTGGTTATGTATGTCTTGAAATATCAAATTTAATATGGTTAGCATAGGGGAAATGGTTATGGTGTTAAGACTTAAGTGGACTTTGTAATTCAGCTTATAAATGGAAACATTAGCGATAATATTGATAATCCGCAACAAACCCACCCTATTAAATTATGACTAACATACATTTTTTTATCGACCTTCAAAATTATATCTTTTATTGTTGCTTCATCATCTATTCTATGCTTTGTAATGACAGTCTCCAATTCTTCTTCTGCAACAAATAATATTAGAAAGCATTAAAACCAAAAATAAACAGTTCATTTCTTGGGCATGATAAAAAGCCACACCATAAACTTTGAGGCCAGTCTGAATTCAAGAGACAAGGTCGGTGAATGACCTGTCCTTCATTGCACATACTGATTTTAGCCAAATCACTGGTACAACAGGCGGCCCATTGACCCCCATAAGTTGAACCACCAATCATTTATTTATTGTTGCTTCATCATTTATTCTATGCTTTGTAATGACAGTCTCCAATTCTTCTTCTGCAACAAATAATATTAGAAAGCATTAAAACCAAAAATAAACAGTTCATTTCTTGGGCATGATAAAAAGCCACACCATAAACTTTGAGGCCAGTCTGAATTCAAGGGACAAGGTCGGTGAATGACCTGTCCTTCATTGCACATACTGATTTTAGCCAAATCACTGGTACAACAGGCGGCCCATTGACCCCCATAAGTTGAACCACCAATCATTTATTTATCTTCAACCTTGAAAACAACTACCTGAATCGGCCGTGAGGTGAAGTTTGATAATTTTTTGTTTCTACGAAATGTGTCTTTATCAAACTTGGTTTTCATATAACAAAATAAAATTCCAATCAGTATAATTTTTTTTTTACAATACAATGTATCAAAATCAAACTATGAAATAACCAGCTTATAATAAATGCTACTTTTAACTACAATCTACTGCACTGAAAAGATGAATATAAAAATTAAAGAAACGTGTAGAATAATTCTAAATCTAAAGAACATAAGCGTGAAAAGGGAAGAAATTTCAGCGAAAGAGAAAAAAAAATCAGAAAGGGGTGTGAATAGGGGTGTTCGCGGTGCGGTTTGAGCGGTTTTGACGCAAAAAATTATCCGAACCGCGAGAGAAAAAGGCATGCGGTTTGGTTTGGTTCGGTTGACTTTTAGAAAAAAAAAACCAAACCAAACTAATGTGGTTTGGTTCGGTGCGGTTGATTCGGTTTTTTACGAATAATTTGTTGAGTCATACATTCACATATATATGACAACATAACTTTGTATTTGGTCATTCATACATGATACACTACTAAATTATAACAAAAAAAACTAATAATATTTGGACAATAACTTTCCATTTAATATGTAAAAGTTAGATTAGAAAAAAGTGAAATAATAAACATAAAGAGTTGGAAGATTCATTGGAGGTGGATGAGTAAATTCCTTCACTGCCGACATGGACAACAAAGGCGTTACCTTTGACGAGAAAGTTTCCTTTTTGTAGTTGTGGACGGAAGCTTGAGTTTGGAGAGATGTGGTGAGAAAGAGAAAGTGAGGGTAGTAGTTATGAGAGACATTTTTAGAGAGAGAGAGAGAAAAAGAGAGAGAGAGAGAGAGAGAAGTGTTGGAGAGAGAAAGATGGTTATGGATCTGTGGAAAGGTGTGGGGAATGAAGATGGGTGTTGTTGTTTGAAATGAAGAGAGATTTAGGAGTGTATGAAGTTCATTGATGAGCAAAAAATATAATTTTTAATGAGATATTTCAATTCTCAATGCATTGAGAAAAGTGAAAGGAACATTGAGGCAATGAAAAGTTTGGTTGACTTTTCAATTTTGGTTGTCATTACAAATGCAGTACATGTATTGATGCATAGCGTGAATGATTGATATACTTTGAATTAAAATATTAGTGGTAGTTGAACAATTAATTAGATTAGTGTAGTGATAGTTGTGTTAATTATAGGGAATAAAATAAAAGAATAATACATCAAAATTATAAGGTGTTGACAACTCAACTCTAATAAATGTCAAATCAATATGGTGAGAGTATTTGTATCAAATGTCGATTGTGCCCTTGTGATTAGTTAAAATGTTAATTTGATTTAGAGGGCATAACGTGGTTTTCCAAATACTTAAATTTTTATAGTTTTATAATAGATAATAGATTAAGTTAGATCAGATTACTAGGACATGTGGCGGCCAATACATTAGATCTAGGGTTTTTTTCTTCAATTTTTCACTTCTCTTTTTGACCAAGTGGGCTAGGACCAAGTGGGCTAGGACCAAGTGGGCTAGGCTAACTTGATCCATTTCCTTCAACTTGGCCCATCCAACGTTCTTCCCTCACCACTCTTTTACTTCATATATACCTCCAGATTAGTTTTTATTTAACTATTTTCTCTATTTTAATTTTTTTAATTTATTTTTGTTTAGTTAATTAATTATTTTAATTAAATGTTCAACTATATTATTAATTTACTAATTTTAATTGATGATTTTAGTTAGTATTTAATTAATTAATTAAAATACATTTGTTATCTGGTGTATACTAACTTCTCATCATATTTTTGTTTATTAGCTTAGATTTTATCTTGATTATCTTATTTGGTATAGACTTTTAATCATTTCAATTTATTCCTCGTTTGTAAATTTGTACCCCACACCTCATGTGATGTAATAGTTAGATAATTATTTTATTGCTTTATTTTATTATTCATCACTTGCACAAAACCCTTTCAAAATAATTAATTCTCGATTGCGAGCCATCTTTTACACCTTGAGTTGACAAAGCTTATAAGCATCACAACAGCCACACATGGTGCACACACCACGCTTCTCCTTTGGGCTTACAAAAGGATTTTTAGTTGATTAGTTAAACTTCATTTTAATTATCTAATTAGGCTATAAAATTAATTAGTCCATCTAATTATTTTTTCTTAATCCAATTACTTGATTAAACTTTGTTTAATTAATTGATTAAATTTATTTCGCATATGCACATACACAATTTTTATTTGTCTTACCATTAGTGCGAGCCACCTTGTATGTATCGTTCACACTTGTTCACCATATTTAATCATTCAAAAAATTTCACAATAAACCATGGTCAAATGCCAAGTGATTCTCTCCTTTAAGACATTTCATAATAAAATCTCAAACTTCGATTCAATGTCGAGTGCATTTTCTTAAGCAAATGCTGGTTGCATAGTAGAGGATAGACACTTGTCTACTCACTCAAGATTAAACAAGACAATTCACCTGGCTTGGATTGGTTAATCATGACCCGACTAAAATACTCTTCAATAGAGATCACACTTCTTTCATATAGAGGACTAAATGGGATAGTTAAGGTACCTGCATTTTCTTTTCCTAAGCGTGCGGGTGACCAAGAACTTCCTTGGATATTTCATAGTGCTTGTGTCCTAATAAAATCAATTCAAACTCATAAAACCTTTCCCACATGCAAGTCCTTTTTCAAACTTCACTCGCATGTGACTTCTTTCACTCGCATGCGAATCACTTAGTGATGTCTTATCGTCCACGTACGATTAAGCTCCTATTTTCATAAATAAAGTCAACCAACCAACAAAAATTCTTGTAACCAAGAACTACCTAAGCTCTGATTTTTCCATCGCACTTGGGGAATACGTAGCCACACAATTGTGAAATCAAGGCGAGCCCACTTTCAAAAAACCTAAAAAAACATTTCTCTTTTCTTTTCTCTTTTCGTAAGTAATAATTAAAAGATAGAAAATTTACACACTAAGCATACAAACACTTATAATTAAACAGTTTCCATCGAGTATGGTAGATGTGAGGGGTGCTAATACCTTCCCCTTGCATAACTGAATCCCGAATCCATCTCTTGTTTGCGATGACCATTACATTTCACTCCTTGGGCTTTATCTATATCTTCCCTTTCCTCTTTAGGAATAAATAAAGCTACATGGCGACTTTATTGTATCGAATAAATTTTTTGAGGGGTCTAGACATGTGTTATCACCTCAATTTCTTATTCTCTCTAGACTCGAGTCTCCTCTCTGAACCCATGAACCACCTTTTTTAGCTCTAATACCCCTCTCTAAGATTGGGACAAGCCCTTAGTTTCCTCTCTAAACTATCGATCATGTCTCTTAGCACAACTCAAATTATGCATAAACCATGCATATAAATATCAATGTGTTAAGACCCTCTATGATCCTAACATAATGCACTGACAACTCTTGTAAACCCCTCTCTAGATTACCACACCACAACAATTCACGTATGTGCAACACAGCATAAACTCAAAGCAACTAAAGCATACACAATTCTTCTCTACCGAATTAATATCTCATACATACAACGATACATCAATCATAGTTTTAATATGTCATCAACCTTTTCACCAATCAACAATCTCACTATTAAATAGTTATAAATTATTAATTTTTCATCATCTCAATTCCAACATAGACTAATAGTAGCCAAATGGTCAAGGAATGTCAAAAAATTGAATTTTGCATGTTAAAACAAACAAATATACCATCTAAGCAAGTCTCAAGTCCATGGCGCTCGTCACCAGCTCAAAGGGCATGACAGTGGACCCGTCACGCTAGTGACGTCCGTCACCTTGAACCAAAAGTTTAATCGATAAATTCTAGCATGGTGTTCAGTCCAAAACTCCAAATTTCACTCCTAAGCCCCCAAATTTGATTACTTGCACAATTTTCAGATCTAAACACAAAACAACACATGTATATACATCTATAAAACAATTAAATCAAACATTCATGGATTAAATTATATAATTTCGTATTCATCATTCCAATTCCATAACACATAAGCATGACATGTTTTCATGGTAAAGGGGTACACGAATTTCATCATTCATAATAGATTATGACACCAATGGATAATCAATTTCCATATTCTTATGATCACACAACAAAACATACACATTCACATCAACCTATTAGAGGCTAAGGACTCCTTTACCCTACCCTTAATGCAAAGATTCTTTATTATGGTTATTATTCCCCCCTTAACTTAATTCCTACAAAGAAATTTGAATTGGAAGTTAGTTTGGATGGATTCTCTCTTTAATATTTAGCGTCCTCTTGTTTCCCTTTGCATCTAGCCTTTTTCCGTCTTCTTTCTATGTATGGCCAATCTGACTGCCTTGGTAGAATCTTTGGTGTCTCCTTTGAGAGTCGGTATGGACAATCTGACTGCCTTGGTGGAATCTTTCGTGGCTCTTCAAAATAATCTTCCTCCTCCTCTTTCTCCTCATATCGTTCAGCCACCATCTCCTTCTTTTCCCTATAAAGATTATGCGAGAAGGTTGTTACTTTTCTCCAACAAAGTTGAGTTTCATCACATTCCTCGAGAAGAAAATCATATGGAAGATTGTTTAGCCACTATGTCCTTCATGTACAAGGTGAATTTATGAAATAAAGTGCCTCAAATCACCATCAAACGACTTGATAGGTCAGCCTATGTGTTCATAACATGGGGGAAACATATGATAAACCTTGGTATTATGACATCAAACACTTTCTTCAAACTCAAGAGTACCCAATCGGGGCATCAAACAAAGATAGGAAAACCTTGAGAAGGTTGACAGGTGGTTTCTTCCTCAATGAAGATGTGTTATACAAAATAAATTATAACATGGTCTTAGTACTCTTAATTGATATGTATTTCTTTTAAGTGGCTACTTTCCTAAAGTATAATTGCTTAGTACTCTTAGTTTATATATGTTTCTTTCAATCCACCAAAAAGTCATATATATATATATATTTCTCTTCCATTTCCAAATATATTATAATCAGTTTATGTAATTCACCAATAGTGTATAATATCTTTAGATTTAAACCAAGAGAAATCTCTATACGTTAGGTTTAGTTTATTTGAACTGAGTGTGATTCTCATTCAACCTACCAAGAATAAGGTCCTTGAAACTCTTCACAGTAGAGCTTCATGCCTTCATTTAATATATTTGAACATTTAGACTCTCATTTCAATAGTACAACATATTACTAGATTGGTTGTTCAAATAAGTATATACATTAATTAAGCGTGCTTCAATTTAACCCAATAGAATATGAGATAGATTTGGTCTTTCAATAATCTATCCATATAGAAACTATTATTTTAGTGTCATTCTCATGATTCAACAGTGATAGAAACTAGTTCTTTATATAATAAAGTTAAGGCAATTTCTCATATTCATTAATACAAACAGAATTACAATATAGAGGATAACAAACATAATAACACTAGGATAATTGTTCTAAACTCCTTAATTAGAGGTCTAACAAACAACTAACTAAAGTGACTCCATCTCAATCTTTAACATAGTAAATTGAGGTTTATTTTAAAACACAATTACCTAGTTCATAAAAACTAGACCTTACAGTACACAGAAATAACATAAATTAAAAGCTTAGGAACAACATGAAAAAGTTCAGAAATGACCCATATACCAACTAACAAAGATACGAACTAATATTTTTCTTTGTTCACATGGTGGCAACTGGTGTGGCATCTGGTGCGTTTGGCACCCATAAAAGGTGCTCAACAGGGAAGAAATGACACAGTGGACCTTCCCCAGGCTTCATTCCAAGTAGATCAAATATAAAATGAGTAGGATTCATGGCAGATGTGTCTAGGTGGCAAACTCCCAAAGCATTCATTATATCTCCATATTCACCCTTTAGAAGAACTTTGAAGATCTTACTCCCTATGTCTAGGTAGTGGCAATAGTAAAGAGCATATGGGTAAGGCCTAGGGTGACATGCTACCCATTTAGGAGCATAAATATCTTTTGAGACATCTAAAACAGTGTAGTTTTGCAAAGGTACACCTGATGGTGTGGGATGACTAGTCGAGTGAATGCTATAATTAGTTCCGGTACCAATAATACTGTGAACAAATTCAACCATGGACTCTAAAGAAGTAGGACAAGCCTTAGTCTCCCCTTTATTGGGTGGAGACTCACATTGATTGATTACGTCTATCATGTCTTCACCTTGAGTAGAATCTTTTGTGAGTGAGAATAGATCTAGAAGACTTGGAACTTGTGATTTAGAAACAGGAATGTCATCGGCAACTTTTCTTGGCAAGAACTTAGCATATTCTCGGATAGGAAATTGCAAGGTCATTACACTCCCTACATAAAGATCTTCTATCCCAAAAAAAGCTACCTTGAATGCTTCTGTATGGTCAACTTTTGAAGATAGTTTTTTGTTTGATTCCGCCAAAGCTTGTCCAATTTTCATGTGGTTATCTGCATGTGAGTCTTTCAACCAACCATCAAGGTAAGCTTGCTTAGAATTCGGGATAGATTTTGAAATATCAACATGACTATCTTTCAACCAGCCATCAAGGTAAACTTGGTTGGAGTTAGGGGAGGAATTTTCTTTCTCAACTCGTGTATCTTTCAACCATCCATCAAGGTAAACTTGGTTAGAGTCAAGGGTCAATTTTTCTTTCAAATCCCGGGTATCTTTCAACCATCCATCAAGGTAAACTTGGTTGGATTCAAGGTTGGATTTTGCATTTTCGGCTCGGGTATCTTTCAACCATCCATCAAGGTAAACTTGGTTTAAGTTAGGGTTGAATTTTGCATTTTCAACTCGGCTATCTTTCAACCATCCATCAAGGTAAACCTGTTTGGTATCAAGGTTGGCTTTTTCTTTCTCAGCCTGAGTATCTTTCAACCATCCATCAAGGTAAACTTGGTTGGATTTTTCTTTTTCAGCTCGAGTATCTTTCAACCATCCATCAAGATAAACTTGGTTGGAGTCATGGTTGGATTTATCTTTCTCATCTCGGATATCTTTCAACCATCCATCAAGGTAAAGGTGGTTGGAGTCAGTGTTTGATTCTGCTTTCTCATCCCGAGTATCTTTCAACCATCCATCAAGGTAAACCTGGTTGGAGTCAGGGTTTGATTTAGTTTTGTCGGCTCGAGTATCTTTCAGCCACCCGTCAAGGTAAACTTGGTTGGAGTCGGGGTTGGCTTTGGCTTTCTCAACTCTGGTATCTTTCAACCATCCATCAAGGTAAACTTGGTTGGAGTCAGGATTGTATTTTTCTTTCTTGGCTCGGGTATCTTTCAACCATCCATCAAGGTAAACTTGGTTTGACTCAGGGTTGACTTTTGCATTCTCAGCTCTGGTATCTTTCAACCATCCATCAAGGTAAACTTGGTTGGAGTCAGGGTTGGCTTTTGCTTTCTCGACTCGGGTATCTTTCAACCATCCATCAAGGTAAACTTGGTTGGAATCAATGTAGGATTTTGCTTTCTCGGCTCTGGTATCTTTCAACCATCCATCAAGGTAAACTTGGTTGGAGTCGGAAGAGGATTTTTGATTCTTCAGTGGAGTGTTTTTTAGCCAACCATCAAGGTAAAGTTGATCAACTTGGTTCATATCTCTTGCAAAGCTTCCATGGCCATTCTATAATACAATTGTATAAAAGAGATATAAATGAGTGGAAAATTAATTACATGTTTTTGATGTTATACATGATTATAAAAAACACGAGTATGTTATGAGACACATTTTGTTGTATAGTCGAAGAAATTTTCATTATGTATATATAGCAAGTAGATACATAATTTGAACATAAAAAATAGGAAGTAGAATATTTTTAATTTCCTTACAACAAAAAACAACATAATTTTGTTAAAACGTGTAGAATAACTTGATTGTGAATGTGTTGAATGCATGAAAACCAACTAAGAAGAATGATCTTAGAAACATGCATTAAATTCAACATGGATGTACAATTGCAAATAAAGATGAAAATGATAGAATATGAACATGTTGAATATTATTAAATTTAATATGCATGTAGAATTGCAAAACAAAGATGAAAATGATATATTATGGAGATGTTGAATTGTATTAAATTTAACATGCATGTACAATTGCATATCAAAGATGAAAATGATAGATTTTGAACGTGTTGAATTTTAAAATTTAACATGCAGACACAATTGCTAATAAAGATGAAAATGATAGATTATTATGATAAATAAATGATGAAAAATATAAGTGTAAAAGATAGAAGCATGCATGCAAAGTTAGTAACTCACAATCAATAATAACAGGAGAAAAGAGAGGAGAGACAGAATAACTCTTGGTGCCATTTCTTTTGCTGTGAAATATATATTAGTGTGAAAGTGAGTTGAGCTATTTATAGACAAGTAAGCAGGACATTAAGACTTTGTTTGGCAAAAAAATAATATTAAGTTTAGAGTTTTTCTTAGAATTTATATATTCATATGTTTAAAAAATCAGTGGTAATTGTAATATTGTCTGATAAGTTATTTCAATTACTATATAATAATTTAATTTTGTTTAATGTTGAACAGTAGGAAGAAATCTTATCCGATGTTTGTGGACTTTGTGCATGAGAATACACTAGGATACATCATGAAAATGACTCATCTTTGGTTCACTGTAAGTTGTATGACTGTTCTGCTAAATTTTTTGTTACCACAGTCCTAGGAATTTACAATATAGACATCATTAATACAAATCCAGACTTTAAAACAAAATAGTGTCACGGGAAATTTTGAAAACAGTGTGTAGAATTTGCAAATGCGACAAGTTATGGTGACACGTGCAAGGTTTTGCATGTTCTATGAAGCAAAAGTACATTAATGAGTCTAAAAAGAACAAGTAGCAGTAAATTATTTTAATATTAAATTGTCAAACTTTATTTAAAAATAAATGTTTATTAGCAAAAAGCTTGAAATGTTTGAAGTTGTAGTTTTTAAAGAGTGTTTTTAGAGCACTCTTTAGAATTTGAAGAATATTTTGTTAATTTTAAACTATTAAATGAGTTATTTTCTTTGTTTCATAATAAATGTTTCATTTGAATAATGTAAAGGTTTTTAAGAAAATAATTGGATATATTAGATTTAGTGAAAAGTTAATGTAGTTTATTAGAATATTCTTGTTAATTATATTTAATTAATAGAGTAGCTGAATAGTAAAAGTAATAAATAGAGATATAATAATGAAAAATAATAATAATTAATGAATTGAAATTATAAATAGATAATTTTTTTCAACCTTTCAATTAAAAAACAAGCCAATCAAATGTTGAAAGCTTCACGCGTAACATTCAACCTTCAATTCAAAAACAAGCCAATCATATGTTGAAAGCTTCACGTGTTGCAGAAGTTGTTGGTTGCATGCAGCTTAAGCAAGGGAATGGCTTCTGGTCCAGCAAGCAAAGGCTTTATATGGGAATTTGCATTTGCATATTTCACGTGATACTCTGTGTCCATTAATTTCCCCCTTAATTTTACAATTTAACAAGATTAATAAATACTTTCTAGTTCTATAATAAGTGATACAGAATAGTATTTCATATATGTTAATATATATTAAAAAAATATAAAAAATAAGAGAAAATAATATTTTTACGATAGTACTATCCATAATCATGTATTAGACAAATTTAATTAATTGGATGATAGAATTGTAAAAAATATATTTAAAATTAAAATGAATTATTTATTTCATGACACTATTTTATTTCAAATGAATCACTTATTATAAGAAAGAGAGAATAGTGTAGTACTACTTCAGTGACCTCCTTTAAGAATTTTAAATAAAATTTATATAAAAATTGGTCATTTCAATTTACAATTCCCTAGATTTATAAGAAAATTTTATTTTTTAAAAAGTGTTTTAAGAACATTCATTAACATTGCTTTATTAAATATTTAAAATTATAGTAGTGCAAAAATAGCATGCAAATTGACAGCAAATTGCATGGTTGTGCTATTTTAGATGACAAAATTAATATTTTTAAAAATGTGAGGTCTAGACTATCTCTTATAAAATTAGAGGTAATTTATCCTCAATGATTTATATTTATAAAATTTTATTATATAAAATTAATTTTTAAAATTATATATTAATCCAAAACCTTAATATATTAGATCTATGACTTTACTCATTTTACAAAGGTTAAAATCATATTTTTCATACAATATGAAAATCATTACTCACACTTGACATACCAACATTTTACTACTCAAAAATAAAATTATATATTTTTTTCTTAATTTCATTTTGATTCTTTAAGGTTTTAGTTTAATATATGATTTGAAAATTTTACTTTATATGACAAAATTTGATTGATACACCTTGTATAAGGGGTAATTTACTCCTAAATTTATAAGGGATAGGCAAGAACTTACCTTTTAAAATTTACATTCATTAATTATTTTCTAAAACCCACAAAGTTACTAAATTTCTTTAAGTAATTTTTTAAGTACTAGACAAATAAAAAGCATTCAAATTCGAGTGGTAAACAAACTCTTGTTAAAGATTAGAAAATTTTGAAAAATATTAAAAACAAATTTTATAAAAATAATATTTAATCAGTCTCATGACTTTTCGGTACGAGTTCTAAATTAAATTATCTATATATCGTTCTCATGAAAACCATAATGCAAAAAGAAAAGAGAAATTATAAAAAAGAGAAACGCATAAACGCTCTCCGCATATTTACACATATAAAAACTTAGATGATTTTTTTTTTTTTAATATTGATAACATTATATTTAATGATCAAGATTTGAATGTTATATAAAATAGGGTTAAATATGTTTTTGTTCCTTCTAAATATCTCAAACTTTATTTTTAGTCTCTCTAAATTTTCTTTCAAAGAATGGTCCTCTTAAAAATTTAAATTTTAACTTTTGGTTCCTCATATAATTTAGTGATGGTTCTTACAACTTAGCAACGATTTTAACGACGGCTATTACAACTTAGCGACGATTTTAGCGATAGTTTTTTATTTAGCGACAACATTAGAGACTATTTTAACTACGATTTTGTCATGAGGGACCAAAAGTTAAAATTAAAATTTTTAGGAGGGTCATTCTTTGAAAAAAAATATTTATAGTGACTTAAAACGAAATTTGAGATATTTAGAGGGACCAAAAACATACTTAATCTATAAATATTATCATACATAAATATTTGGAATATTTTAAGAACAAAGTTAATTGTAATATTTTAATAAAAGTGTTATATTTTTTATTTACATATTATTTTTAATGTTTTTATGATATTAAAAACCCATACTTTTTATATTTATATGCTTTGCTCGTCTTAAATCTCATTCTTCTTTACTTGTTCTTTTAATATTCTTGTTCAGAGCATTTTTCATCTTTTTGTTTTCTTTCCTTCCAAAGTTTATATTGTAAAATATAAAAAAAGTTATTCAATAATAAAAGTAAATAGGATTAATATCATTTTATCTCCTATTATATAGGCAATTTTCAGTTTACCTCCCTATAATTATTTTTACAAATATCTTTTTGTCATTTCAAGGTTCTATCAATATAAACCTTTGAGAGATCTAACACATGTCAAATGCATATGAGTCAAGCTGAGTGACAATTTTTTTTATTTTTTTTTAAGTGACACCTAAGTTTACTTTTGCCACATAGGTAATTGAGGTCTATAATATTACTTTTGCAAAGTTCATTTTAGTCCTTCCTATTTGACCTAAGCGAGAACCACCATTGAAGTTGTACATCCAACCTCATTGAAGCATTTTGTGCCCAGAATCACTCAAGAAATCATCTAAAGTTTTTGTCATCCATCGATTCGAAATGGATTTGCGTCTAAAGGTATAACCATTTAATCCCTTTTTTCCCATTTTGTGATTTCGTTTATTAGATATGTTTGATGTTAGAGTTTGTCTTACAAATTATGGGTAAGTTTAATGTTGTTATTCTTCATGGATGGGAGTTTGTTAAGGAGAGGAACATGTTTATAGGGGTGGGGTTCAACCTATTGTGTCAAATCCAGATATCGAACAATGGAGTATACATGACGTGATGGATCTGGTACTTGGATGGGGATACATTAGAGATGAATTCAGGGTTTAGAGCAAAATTGAAGGTATAGATGAAAATTTTAACAGTGATCACTGTGTTCGGATGTTGTTATTCTTGTCGTAGATAACAACACTGAAGGCACATTTATGTTGAACATAATGTGAAGGACGTAAAAGATAAGGTTGTTGAGCCTAAATATATTGAGAAAGTGTTGATGAAGCAGCAAATGTTAGGTTTGAGGATATAGAGGATGAGAGAACTATTGCAATGATGGTTTTGAATGTTTTGAAGTAGAGAACCATAAACTTTGTTCACCTCGAATTGAAGTTGTTGGGAAGTCCTATAGGTATATGAGGTGTACCACTAAATCACCCAAAAGAAGATGACACCAAAGTAAAAGCAGAAGATTCTAGTTGGAACACCTAGAGTGATAGCCAAAGAGATTAGGAAAAAGGAACATGTAAAGATGGATGAAGACCAATATGTAAGTAATGATTTAGGTAGCTCTGATCCAGATGCATCTGAAAATGAAAAAAATGCCAAAGTTTGAGAAATTTATGAAGGAGCAGCTTGGGAAGGATTATGAGTTTAATTTGGGAATGAAATTTAATTCATTAGCTGATTTTATTTGGGGACCCACAGTTGTGCTAGGGTTTTAAATAATAGATGTGCCAAGTCCAAGTGGGTAGCAAAGTTTGTGGTAAAAAAGATGCAGACAAGTGAGAAAGTGAGGATTGATGACATCATTCAAGACATGAGGAATACTTACTCAATAGGGACTATACCAAGTAGGGCATGGAAGACAGAGGAGATTTCAATAGGAATTGTTGAATGGGGTGCTGTTACATAATACACAATGGTTTGGAGGCATGCATATGAATTAAGAAAAGCATGTGTAGGGAATAAAGTGAAGATAAATGTAGAAAGACCCAATCCATCTATTCAACCAAGAGTTGAGTCTTTCTACTTCTATTTGGATGGCTACAAAAGGGGTTTTATTCAAGGGTGTAGACCATTTCTCGTTATGGGTGAATGTCATTTGAAGACTATTTTTGGTGATCAGTTGTTGATAGTAGTAGGATTGAATCCAAATGACCAGTACTTTCCATTGACATTTGGAGTGGTTGACATAAAAGATCAAGTGACATGTGGAAGGTGTTGAAAACTATGACATGTAAGGGACATGAAAGAACTCGTGATGAACCACTGGTCATTCAAGAGTATGAACAGGGTACATTAACTCAAGATCATGCAAAAGTTGGCACATACCCTAAGCTAGGGACATGTGTCAGGGCAATGAAGTCTTGGAGTGACATCTTAAGGGATTAGGGATATTTTTATTAGTTTCTCTATTTTTTGTATTGATATGATTGTTGTACTTCAAGTTCTTTTGATTATGTTTAGGTCCTTCTAAGTTTCACTTAGTTTGCTTTAAGTTATGTTAAAGTTATGACAGGTGCACTTAGAGTGCTTTTAATTATGTTAAAGTTATGTTATGGTTGTTGCACTTCAAGTGCTTTTGATTATATTGAATTGGTTATGTTTAAGTTATGGTTATGTTGAATTTGTTATGTTTAAGTTATGGTTATGTTGAATTGGTTATGTTGATTTGGTTATTACAAAGTTATTATTCAGCACATTGTAACAAAAAATAAACCAAACTTTATCTGTAATTCATCTCCTTCATTCGTTACACCAATATGGTAAATTAAATGGTAAATAAACAACATTACATTGAAAAAAAATAACATTTAACACATTTTGTAGACAACAGAAAACAACATCCATGACATTGTTAGGGCTAGCATCTACCACAATTTTTTTGTCACTTTCCATTTTCAGCAGGTTTTTCAACTTTTCAACATTCTTTGAACATGCCCCCTTCCCATATTCTTTGGTAAAATCATTTGCAAACTCTTTCTCATATTCTTTAGCAAAACCTTTCAGATGCTCAATTGTGACTTTAGATTTTTTGCACTCTATCTCTTCATCTCTAAAAACTTATGTGTTTTTACTCCTCATAAAGAGTTCATCCACTTCATCATCCCAAACAAAAATATTGCATGCTACCTCACTCTATAATTAAAAAATTCATATTAATCAGACATGTTACTATACTCTAATTAGAACCCACAAATAGTAATTGCCTTTCCACAATTTTTGCATCTCCAAAACTTTCTCCTAGGGTTTTCATGGTATTTTAGACGAACATCTTCATTGGTAGGTTGCAACCAAATGTGGGTATTTCCCTACCGGTTGAATTGGCAATAGAGGAACTTCTGCTACCACCCTTTTTATGTCCTAATTTGAAGAAGACAAAAACAACTTTGTGGAAGACGAATACAATCGTGCCCTAAATTGAAGAAGATAGAGACAATTGTGCCCTAATTTGAAGAAGACAGAGACAATTTGGAGAAAACGAGGACAACACAAGTATTATAAACCTTAATTACTGATGTGGTAAAAATAAGCTTAGGTGTCTGTTATACCCCAAAATTTGTCTTCTTGCTTCTCAAGACATTTCACATATCCATACTCAAGAATTTCACAAGGGTTGACCAGACAAACCCTCTCATAAGCAATCAACCCAAACTGGGGTTTGGATACCCTCAAATCCTAGTGAGCCTACAACACTTCAAGTGGTCATCATACCTCATCATATGCTTCAAATAATCTCCATGTCAAGTTTTAAGCCTTCAAGTCAAGTTTCCTCAGACAATTGCTCAGATGGTTGAAAATCAGTTGTATTGGACAAAAAGTCAATTGTGGTCAACATACAGTCAAACTTCATAATTTTTTGTCAACATACATATTTTGAAGTAATATTCATCATTTGATCAAGGGTTGATCATGATTCATCAAGAAAAGTCAAGAATTGATCAAAAGTCAAAGTTTCCAAATTGGGCTTTCTCAGACAAAAGTCAACAAAACTTTGACCAGGCATAACTTTCACATACTTTATCATAAATTTTTCCATCACAGCTCATTTTGAAGAGAATTCAATTCTCTACAACTTCATGTCTCACAAGCTTGGTCAGAAAATGCTTCATTTGGAAGATATGAGTCAAAACATTACAGGTCCTTTTCAAAGTCAACAAAAAGTCAACTTTTTGTAAAGAAGTGTTATTAAGCATGGAAACTTCAAATGCGATGAAACCAAAGATGTTGTTTAGAGGACATCTTGAGCTTTCTAAAAAGTTCAAGAACACCCAAAAATGTTAAAAATTGAGAAATATACACCTTGCACAAGTTGAGCATTTTTGAGGAGGTGCACAAAGAGAAATACTTGACAAAACCCAAAATTTTGCAAATGGGCCTAACTTTTCTTGGTTCAAACTTGTTCCTTAGCTGATTTGGAACCTCCAAGACCAAGGCCACGAATTTATCTTTTATTTTCTATTTATTTTGGATTTTTAATCATTTAAAAGCCAATTTATTTAAAATAAAAGATAGAAAATCAAAATTAATTGCAAATTGGATTTTTCTCTCACTCTTGAGGTCCTAGCAAGTTATACAAGCTGTCAATTTCGAAATTGCATTGATTGGCAAAGGAATTGAATGAGATTTGATCAAAAAAAGGCAATATTTAGTTTCATACCAAATCAAATATTTTCTCATTGATTGGCATATAATTTCTTCATGATTCTTGACCTAAATCCTTCCACTATAAGTACACAATGCATTCACAAGTACAGAGGACGAAAGGCTTGCCTCCAAGAACCCTACCCAACTTCAAAAAATATGTGGCATTCAAGCAATTGGCAGCCCTAGTTTCAGATCAATTCAATCAATTCTAAGCATTCCAATACATTCCTGGAGGTCCCCTGAATCGATCCAGATACTCACAAGCCAGCAATACCTCCAGAATCACGAATCCCAGATCACGGTTTGGTTCAAATATTTCAAATTCAATTTTTGATTTCCATACATATTTAACATGTTTTGACTGTTTGTTTGTGTTTAGAATGAAGTTTCGAAGCTTTCTGCATTGGTTAATTGCATTTTGAGTACAGGAATTGGAATCCACCATTGTTAGGTTTTGAAGGTCCGAATTAGGGCTTTGATTTTAGACAAAATTAGCCAAAACCAGTGATACTATCACACTCAAGTGGCCAAATCGAATCGAACCATGGCTTCATCGTGAATTTATATTGCTTGTATTGTGTTTTGGAAATTTGCAGGTACTATAGTGACAGGCAAAACCGCCGCTATTGGCTTTTGCTACGGATCGTGTCCGTAGGTAAAAGTTCAAATGTTTGAACGAAGAAGATGAGTTCTTCTGTCATACCCCAAAATTTTCCCTCCATCTACTCAAGAGATTTCATACATCTATGCTCAAGGATTCCTTAAGAGTTGATCAGACAAACTCTCTCTTAGACAATCAACCCAAATTAGGGTTTGGTATCTCTCAAGTCAAGATGAACTTCCAATATCTCCAATGGTCTTCATGCCTCCTCATATGCTTCAAAGATTCTCTATGTCAAGTTTCAAGCTTCACAAGTCAAGTTTCCTCAGACAATTGCTCAGATGGTTGAAAATCAATTGTATTGGACAAAAAGTCAATTGTGGTCAACATACAGTCAAACTTCATAATTTTTGGTCCACATCCTCATTTTGAAGTTACATTCATCATTTGATCAAGGGTTGATCATGATTCATCAAGAAAACTCAAGATTTGCTCAAAAGTCAGACTTTCTAAATTAGGGTTTCTAGGTGAAAAGTCAATGAACTTTGACTGATCATAACTTTCTCATACTTTCTCAGAAATTTTTCCACCACCTCTTGTTTTGAAGGAAATTCAATTCTCTACAACTTCATGTCTCACAAGAATGTCCAAAAATGCTTCATTTGAGAGGTATAGCTCAAAACATTACAGGTCATTTTCAAAGTCAACAAAAAGTCAACTTTTTGCTTTGAAGATATATTGAGCATGGTAACTCCAATTGAGATGAGACCAAAAATGTTGGTTAGAGAACTCTTAGAGCTTTCCAAAAAGTCCAAGAACACTCAAAAATATGGAAAATTGAGCAAGATACACTATTCAGAAGTTGGGCAATTTTGGACAATTGCACAAAAGGACATTTTGGTCAAAATGCAAAATTTTCCTAATGGGCCTATAATCTTTTGATCCAAACTTGTTCATGACATGATTTTTGACCCATAAATGTTTGGCATTGGTAATTTTCTATTTTTATGATTTATATTTGAATTTTATAACATTTAATTCAAAAATAAATTATATAAAATATGAAAATTAAGTATTTTTTCCAAAAGGGCTGATTTTATATCTTCCTTAATGTCCAAGAAAGCCCAAGATACTTGCCAAATTCGTGCATGATCAAGCATTGAAGAGGAAATCAAATTTCCTTCAAGAAAATTGATTTTTATTTGAAAAAAAATTGAATGCACCAAATCATATCTTTTTTCACTCCTTTTTCTTTCCAAACCTCTTCTATAAATACCAAGCAATGCAGCCAGCAATGAGGACGAAACCCTAGCCAAAGAACAAACCCTTATTTTGCCAAAATTTTCCAAGAAACTTGAAAATTCGAATTTTATTTTCCATCCTTTCTCAACCTCTTCCAGCCATCCAAACATGCTCAGGGGGTAAGTATGAGTAGGAATACATCATTGGTATTGATTAAAACAAGCCAAATCGTGCCATACACATTCATACATATTTGAATTTTTCTTGATATTGCATTTTATTATTCTGCGTGCTTTAATCGTTTCTAATGGTTTGAATGTGTTCATGAGGTTATGCTTGACTGATCTGGGCAATCGTTTGAGAGGGTGAACGTAAGAATCGTGGTTTGCCATGTTTAGGGTTTTTCGAGCTGTCTTCATCGAACCGGTAGCTAGAGGTGTTTTCAATTAAAACTAACATCACCATTGAACTCGCAGCCCTCGATTTAGGGGGGTAGGGTACTCTTTGTCCATTTATTTCACGTGTTTTGCAAGTTTGGGGAATTTTTGGTTGCCGGAGAAGACGACCGGAGCTAGGGCTCCGGCGTCGTTGACTTCATTAGACCGGCGAGGGATGGCGTGGCACGATGGCGTCCTCTGATTCGTCCATTCATAAGTTGACTGGGTCCACACGGCTGACTGGGTTTGAATCTGAATCCAGGACACGCGTACGTTTATAAACGTTTGATTTCAAATTCCAAACACAAAGAGCCACTTGTCCCAGTGGTAAAGGCGCCTCCTGTTCCCAGATACTCTCCATGGTCTCCAGTTCGAACCTCCTTGAGACCGGTTTTGCTTTCTTTTACAAACTTTCAACTTTTCAATATTTTTCTATTTTCTTTTTATTTTTAATATTTTTGCATCATTTTAATTTCTTTTCATATTTTTATTTCTGCATTAAAAAACCATCAAAAATTATTTTTCTTTTTACATTACTTTCATAAAATCTTTATTTAATTTATAAAATCAAAAAATATATTTTTGCATGCATATTTATTTTTATTTGTAATTTTGCATTTAACTCATTGTAAATTCACTTTTAATTATTAAATTGCATCTAAAAAATCCCAAAAAATTATCTTAGTATATTTACATTATTTCCAGCATGTCATATTTTTTCCAATTTAAAATTTGCATTTTTCCTAACATTTTCTCTTATTTCGATTTCATCGTATTTTTCGATTTCTCGTTCTTTCACAGGTTGTTCCAATTCGGACGTTTCTTTACTATTTTCATTTTATTTTCCAATAATGTAACTGTATATGGGATGTAATAGTTTAATTTAGGATTTTATTTTCCGCATTTTAAATTATGTATCTGCCCCAAAGCCTTGTAATAGCGTAGGACATTTACCTTTCCGCATCTTTACATTCCGCATTTTAATTTCCGCACCCTATAAATTGCTAGTAATTAGGCGTGTATGGCAAGACTAAAATTGAACATAGCCCACTAATTTTCAAGATAAAATATCTGAAATCAACACACTTTCACACACGCACCCTTTAGGGTAATTCTCTCGTTGCCTTACGAATTCAAAATGGTCATGTCCCTCGAACGTAGAGGTATTCTAGCACCGTTGCCTTCCAAACAAATCATCATAGTCCCTTCGATACAAAGATCATAAGACCCACGATGTCGCCTCCGAATACATGATCTTGACCCTACGAAAAATGATGATAGTCCCTTCGAATGTGCTAGGATACTTTCTACAAGTTGCCTTCTATGACCATCTGACGTCCCTTCGAATGTCCCGCTTACATCCAACGAATGGAGCTACCTACTAACTAATGGTATGGCTAGCGCTATTCTAAAGGAATGTAGAAGTACGAAAATGACCAATTCTGAGTGGGTAAATAAGTCTTTTAGTTGCTTGCTCTATCAAATGCTTTTCACACCACACACTCTTTTTTTTCAAAGTTCAAATTCTTTTCAAAACAAAAACATTTCCGAACACTTTGTATACACTCCTACATGAGTCATTAAAAAGTCAAAGCGAAATGCCTTTTTTCAAAACATTTTTTGTCAAACACACAGAAAGCAATTTTAAAAAGTGATCTAGAGCAACTAAGAGCCCGTAGATAACTACGGATGGAAAGGGGTGCTAATACCTTCCCTTTTCATAACCATTCTCCGAACTCGAGAATCTAACGAAGGTCTTTTTCTGTTACTTTTACCTTCCCTTAATTGGATAAAAATAAAAGTCGGTGGCGACTCTTGCTATCCGCACATTTGGATACAAAAATCCTACAAAGTCAGTTCACCGTATCACATCTTCGCGCGCGTTCTGGGGTCCAAGAAGTTATTTCGCTTAAAACGTTTTTGTTTCATATTGCTAACACCAAGTGCAGGTTGGTCCAGTGGTAGAGGTAGCGCGCGTATAACCCAGGGGACCTTGGTTCGATCCTTGGCTGCCACAAATATTTTTTTACACTTTGTAAAACTAACAATTTTCTATTTCTTTTCATATTTTCTTTCTTAATTTAATTTCTTTTCAAATAATTTTCTCATGCATTAAAAAATCACCAAAAAATATTTTCTTTTTTACATTTAGGACAGAAAAATGTTTATTTAATTTTTGACATAAAAATTAATATTTTTGCATGCATATTTTAATTAATTGTTAATTAACCATAAAATTGACTTTTAATTATTTTTCTTCATCAAAACCAATCCAGAAAATTCCCAAAAAATTATTCTATCATCTAATTAGGATTACTAACCTAAAAGCTTTTTCCTAACACAAAAATCTTTTTTTTACTAACATATTTTCTCTTATGCGAATTTCTTTTCTTTTCCGACTATTATGTATCTGCTTACAAGTTGTAATAGTTAGGATTTATTTTCTCGCATTCTTTTTTCTAATATTATGTAACTGCTGATGGGATGTAATAGTTTAATTAGGATTTACTTTCTGCACTCCTATACTATGTAACTGCCTCAAAACCATGTAATAGCGTAGGACTTTACTTTCCGCACTTTACTTTCCGCAATTTACTTTCCGCACCCTATAAACTGCTAGTAACTAGTCGTGTATGCCAAGATAAAACGAACATAGATCACTTCTAATTTCAAGATAACATATCTGAATTTAACACACTCTCTTCACACATGCACCCCCTAGAGTATTCTCTCTCGTTGCCTTTTGAATAAATGGTCAAGTCCCTCGAACGTAGAGGTATCCTAGCATCGTTGCCTACAAACATATCATCATAGTCCCTTTGATACAAAGATCATAGTCCCTCGACGTGGCCTACGAAAACATGATCTCGTCCCTCGATTGTTGCCTATGAAAAGTGATGATCGTCCCTTCGAATGTGCTAGGATACTCCTACAAGTTGCCTTCTATGACCATCCGATGTCCCTTTTGAATGTCCCTCTTACATCCAACGAATAGGGTTACCTACCAACTAATGGTATGGATAACACTATTCTAAAGGAAAGTAAAATAACACGAAAACGATCGTTCTAAGTAGGTAATAAGACTTTTAGTTGCTTGCTCTATCAAAATACTTTTCACACCTCACACTTTTGTCAAAGTTTAAAACACCTCAAAAATGAAACATTTCCAAACACTTCGTATACATTCCAGCGTGAATCATTACGAAGTCAAAGCGAAATGCCTTTTCCAAAACATTTTCAAACACACACACACAGAAAGCAATTTTTAAAGATGAGCTAAAGTAACTAAGAGCCCGTAGATATCTACGGATGGAAAGGGGTGCTAATACCTTCCCTTTTCATAACCTTCTCCCTTACGCAGAATCTAACGAAGGTCTTTTTCTGTTCTTTTCACCTTCCCTTAATTGGATAAAAGAAAAGTCGGTGGCGACTCTTGCTATCCGCAATATTTGCGATAAAAAGCAAAATAAATTCCAAAGTCAGTTCTCCCACCGTATTACAGTGTCATTTAAAAAAATGAAAAATCAAAAAATTACTACTCAGCTTGACACATATGCATTTGGCATATGCCAGATCACTCAAAGGTTTATATTGATGGAATCTTTAAATGGCAAGGGGGCTTTAGAAAAAAAATTACAATGGAGTAAACCAAAAGTCGCCTATATGGCAGGGAGTAAAGTGGTATTAACCCAAGTAATTATTATTTGTTGTTGTTTGTTTTAGTGAATTGTGCAAGTAAAGTATTTTCTCTGTTCCAAAATAAGAGTTTTTAATCACAAAATTTTGTCTCAAATTAGAAGTTGTTTTATTTTTTCAATATAATAGTAATTATATTTTACTAATTTTATCTCTAATTAATATTATTCTTACCATTTTTAATTATTAAATAATACTATACATTTATGATAATATATAATAATTAATAATGTTTAGGAAATTTTTTATAAAATTATTAGATTTATTGTTTCGATCATTATTTTTAAATATGTGTTTACCAATCTTAAATATAAAACAACAAAACTTAAAAGAAGGGAAATGTTCTTTCCACTCTATGGGGTGCATCCAACACCTCTGAAAATTCATAAATATCATTTCTGTATCTGGAGATGTATCTTCAAACGCACCTAAAATTACATAAGTCCTCATAATTCAACACACTCAATTTTTGCCAAAATTTGTCCGTCTGTAACTTTTCTAGAGTGTATCCGGATATGCATCCCCGAACAACCCGATAATAGTCATTTAAACGATATTGGGAGTGTGTTTATTTCATACATGGGATACTTAGCGGATGGATCTCTGAAAATACTCTTGAATTGTTTCAAGGCAACAACATTGTCCCAACATTGTAATTTTTTTTGCCAAGTTATGTTGAAGTAAATTCAAAGTAAAAAAATTATATTAAAGAAAAATCAAAATAAAAAAGAACAATATTATTTAAAGTAAAATCCAAATGTATCGACCTTTTCGCTTGTACTGCAAGGCATTCCGTGCCTCAACAATAATGTCTTATATGAGGGCCAAGTGGGAATTGACTTCTTCAAAAAGTCCTACCTCAATGTATGATCTCCTCATATTCACAATACGCCTTTTGCAACACAAAAATGCACGAGCAAATAAACACTTAAAATCCAACGAAATTGCCACCGAAATTTATTTTTGAAATGGGAAAATATCGGTAAAACCCTATAAGAACAAAATATGGTCATCACAATCAAATTCAGCTTCGGGAGTCAATTATGCGCGGGGAAAGTATTAGCACCCCATGGAATCTGTTATAATCAACAAAAATTGTATAATTAATTATGCGAATACGAGTGTTAGCCAAAAGTATTTTGATTTCTTCTAATTATTACGACATATTTGCAAAAGAAACAAAAGAGGAAAAATATATTTTTTATTAGGATGCTTGACAAGACATTGAATCTCACTCCTAGGTATTCCCAATTGTGATGAGGAACTTAAAGCTATGTAGTTCTGGGTAGCAAAAGTTTGTTTGTTGATTAATTTTTCTTAAAAAATGTGTTTAGTTGAGTTAGGCTGAAAAATACTCACGTATAGGTGGGAAACGTGGATTTAATAAATTGATTGGTCGTGAATGGGCAACAAAAGAATTTGAATGCATGTAGTTGATTTTAGGTAGAAGATGAATAATCTACCTTAAATAAGGTGTACACCCTGTGTTCGATTAATCAAGGACAAAGCAGATGCACATTCAATTACCCTTTTTCATCCAAGTTTTGACTAATGATTTTTAAATGGAAAACAAATAACCAACATTAAACAAGGTGTGCACATTGTGTTCGATTAATCGAGGACAGCGCGGATGTGCATTCAATCATTCTTTTTCATCCGATATCTGGTTTAGAAAATAAAGAAGAAAATGACCCGCAAAGTGCTCTAATCAATCATGCAATGAAAACCCAACTAATCAAATTATCATGAGAATTTTCTTGTGACATCTAATTCTAACAAGAAGGCATATAGTAACAAATAAATGAATTTGAATGACTATAGATGGCTCATCACAAATTTTACAAAGTTCACAGTTAGAATTACAAAAATTAATTCAAATAAATTAAACCAAATAAATGAATAAATAATAATAAAATAATAGAAAGTGAGGTGCAGCAAGCAAACTGATGGGGTGTGATTTAAGCAATATGAAGGGCCTAAACCTTAGTCACATTAGCATAAAATAAAAGCAAAATAAAAATACAAGAAAACATAAATGGGTAAAAGAGAGCAGATAACGGGTGAGAATAAAGCAAATGATTTGTGGCCCTAAGGCTGAGTCCGCATGTCCTAAAAAAAGAAGTGGTGTGACAAAGAAAAACGAGTAAAAGCCCCATGGGCCTAAGGCCCATTCGGTTACCCCGCCCCAAAGTAAAAAATTTAAACTAAAATGGAGGTTTGACCGTCGCTTATAACTTGTCAAATTGCCTTTTCTTTTCTAAACCGTCTCTCCCCAACATCTTTCCTCTTATTCGATTTCCATTACTTTTACAGAAAAAGAAAAATAATTTGAATTTCTCTCCTCACCTCTTCATCTCCCTTAGTTCCCTTTTCTAGAAAATCAAACAAACTCTCTCTTATCATTCTCGGGGAAACCTCATTTATCTCTTTCCAGTCTCTTATTTTAAAAACATAAACAATGAAATCACATAAAAACTAGCAATTTTTTAGATCCAGAAGATAACACTAAGAAATGCAATGAAACCCATGGAAACAAGCAAACAGGTCATGGAAAAAGAATAAGGGAGTACCAAAAATAAGTGAACGGTGGCCAAAAAAATGATGACAGTGGTTGAAACTTGTTGGCCAATGCATGCAAAGGAGAGTGTTGCATTGTAGACAAGATTTTCTATTTGCATATTCTGGAAAGGTATAATTAAGAATATGGTGATGCTATAAATATTTTGGCGAGATTATGAAATTTTCGGCAAAAGCTTTAAAAAATTTGACGAGATCATGAACTTTTTGGCGACGATTTTCTAACTTCCGGAGAGTTATTTTAGGATTCAGGAAAGTTAAATTTCTTTGTTTTTTATTTATTTTGTCACTCTCTTTCTCACCTTCTTCTCTTTCATTTCTGCTTCTAATTTTTCTGTTGTTGTTGAATTGTTGTTGAATGTGCTTCTTGATTGGTGTTTTTTTATGGTGATTACGTATATTATAACTCCCTAAAAACCCCGCACTTATTATTACTAAATGAAGCAGGTAGAAAACACATAATTGCACCAAGGATGTTACTCGACATCAAACACACTTGTTTTGTAACGCATAATTGAAAACAAGGCATTCAACATTTGTCATAGCATGCTCACCCTCACTTGTGGTATCATTGTAGCAAATTTAAAAAAATAATAATGCTTCACAAATCATATAGGTCTCATGAATTCACTTTATTAAACTCAAATAAATACGACAAAAGTCTTTATAAGATGACATAGTCTTCAAACAAAAACATAACATCTAACTCTCTAAATAAAATGAAAAAAATTAAGTAAAACATCGTTCACCCCGTCTAGTGTTGTAGATTAGAGAAACGTATTTCTAAGAATGCAAAAACCAAAGAAAAAGAAGAACACCCTCACATCATCCTTCCACTCTTAACAGCTAGTCATTTACTTGTTTATATGTACTCCAAAGAGGAGCCCAGACCACAACAACAACAAAGGGGGTAAAAAATTACATTAATAAAGTAATTGGTACAAAATGCAAGGTAGAGTATAAAACACATATATATTCTACAAATAATTGCACACAGCATCACATGACTCATTCTTACACCTAAATCAACAATAACACATAAATAGACTATGCATATAACTCATTCATTCAATGCGACTCAACTATACAGATCGATGCATAGGGGCAGCTGTCACACCCTAAATTTCGTCCCTAATTTTTTAATAATTAATTCGTTTGCATTAGCATATCATAATTATTTTCACTAGTCATGGAATTTTTGTTCACTACAATGTATTAGTTTATAGCATACATATGCATCATATCATCTATATTTTGTATGTTCATAGTGATCTACCTGCTTAAGATACCATTTTATTTTAATCTGGCATTCTAATTGCTTTAGCATTGATATTCATTTTCTTTTATAAAAATTGCATTATTATTTCTAATTAGAGTTAGTTATTATTATTCATGTATAAAGAGTCATTATAAATTTAATCAAAGGCAAGCCCATTATCCACTTTTCATGTCAATACTATCCAATTTATATCCATATTTAATTTCATCAATTTATCACTTCAAATTCACGTTAATTAATTCATTGTCCACTTTCTTGTCCATAAATCACTTAATATCCATTTAGTAAAATATTTCGTGACAGAATGGATGGGTGCATGCTTAATGAGGTGGAGACTCATGGCCCAAAATTCACCTGGAGAGGCCCTGTGTTTCATAGAGGTCAGCATATTTAAGAGAAATTGGATAGAGTTGTCAGTAATGATTTATGGAAAGCAAGTTTTCCAGATTTTTTTGTGAAAGTTCTGATGAGGGTTGCTTTTTTCGATCACCATCCCATCCTTATTAATCTTAAGGAAGAGTATGTTAATTCTAAGAAGAGAGAGTTCAGATTTGAAAGTCCATGGATGTTGCATGAGTCTTATAATGCATTGTTGAAAGATGCTTGGAAAAATTATCAAAATGTTAGCCGAAATCATCAAAATTTTATGTCTGGTGTTGAGTACTGGAGACTTGAGACTTTCGATCAAGTTAGGAGCTTAAAGAAGCAGTTTATGTAACGGCTGGAAGGTGTTCAAAGAAGCATGCAGAGGAATGATAACTATGGTGGTATGAAGATTCTCGAATCAAAACTTCAGAGTGAGTTAAGCCAAAATTTTAAATAAGGAGGAGATTATGTGGTTTCAACGAACTCGTACACAGTGGTTGGCTGATGGGGATCGTAATAAAAAATTCTATCATATGAAAACCATTCATCGCAGAAAAAGGAATAAGATTCGCATGCTGAAGGATGATAATGAGAATTGGATTGAGAATATTGTTGAATTGCAACAGCATGTTTTGAATTTCTACAAGAATCTTTTTGCCTACCCAAATTCCTGGTATCAACGGGAGCAAACTGACATTAGCTTTCCAAATATGGACCATGAAGACTTAAATCTTTTGGACAATCCTATCAGTGATGATGAGGTGCATAAAGTGCTTTTCTCGATGAAACCTTGGAAAGCTCCAGGTCCAGACGGATTTCCAGCTGGATTCTATCAAAAAGCGTGGCATATTATTAGAAAGAATGTGTGTGATTTTGTTCAATCAACTTGGTTGAATCCTAGAGCAGTTGGTGAGTTTAACAAAACTGATATTTTCCTTATTCCAAAGGTCAATCACCCTCAGAAAATTGTGCAGTTTCGTCTTATCTCCCTCTGTAATACCATGTACAAGATTGTTAGCAAATTTATTGTTGGAAGACTTAAACCGCATATGTCTAAGTTGATTTCTCCATATCAAACTGGTTTTTTCCTAAGGCGCTCAATCCATGAAAACATCATAATAGCAAAGGAGGTTTTGCACACTATGAGCAAGAAGAAAGGGAAGAAAGATTTTTTTGCAATTAAAATTGACTTGGACAAAGATTATGATAAGCTTAGATGGGAGTTTATTTGGAGAACTCTTGTGGAAATTGAGCTTTCTTCTGACGTGATTAATCTTATTATGCACGGAATAGCGAGTGTTGAGAGGAACGTTCAGTGGAATGGAAATAGAAGCGATTATTTTTTCCCTCAACGCAGTATCCGTCAAGGTTTCACCATACTTGTTTGTTCTCTATATGGACAAGATCTCGCATTTAGTGGAATTCGCGGTTCAAAACAAGGATTAGAGACCTATTTGGCTTGGCACTCATGGTATTAACATTTCGCATTTGATGTTTGCGGACGATCTTTTATTATTTGGTGAGGTGATTAAGAGGAATATGGATTGTGTAATGAAGATTCTGCAGAAGTTTTGTCAAATTTATGGACAGGAGATCGGGAAGGAAAAGTCGAGCATTTTGTTTTCTGATAATGTCACTAGAAGTATGAGAACTAAACTAGTGAATTTTTCAGAGTTTCGTGAAGTTAACAGGTTTGTCAAATATTTGGGGATTCCCCTAAAGGGCAAAGCTTTGAAGAATTTGGATTTTAACTATGTTATTGAGAAAATCTCGAGTAACCTGTCCAGTTGGAAGGCTCGCCATCTTTCGTTTGTTGGGAGGGTTACATTAGCCAAAAGCGTTATGGAAGCGATTCGTATATACCCGATGATGACTAATATTTTTCTAAAAAGTGTGTTAAAGCCATTCAGAAACTTCAAAGGAGTTTTATTTGGGGAGACACAGAGAATTCTAAGAAATATCATGTTGTAAATTGGGAGACGGTTACTACGGACAAAGCCAAAGGTGGCCTAGGGCTGAGAGATTTGGAAACTATGAACCATGCTTGTATTATGAAATTGGGTGGTAAGTTGATTAACGGTGATCAAGATCTTTGGTTTCGTTCCATTCGTGGAAAATATAAGGTTGTTGACATACATATGGATCTTCAGGCTAGAGGTACTGATTCAAGTACGTGGAAAGCTATTACTAAAATCATTCCCAAGTTGCTGGAACATGGGAAATGTCAGTTTGGAGATGGCACTGGAGTTAGGGCTTGGCAAGATTCTTGGGTTGAACCTGGGAAGAGCATTATCGATTACAATCTTGATATCCCTGTTCACCTACAGGATATTATGGTCACAGATTTGCTTGATGTAGATTGTGAATGGAATTGGAGTTTAATGGAAGATTGGATGCCATATAATCTGCTGAACAAAATTCATGTTATTCTCCCTCCCGTGTTCGTTCATGTTGAAGACAAGTTCAGAGTTACAACTGAGGATGATGGGAAATTCAAAATCAATAGCTTTTATCATAGTTTGAAGCAGGAAGTCACGATTACTTCTGACATAATTTGGGATGATATATGGTAGCTGGCTATTCCTAAAAGGGTGAAGTTCTTTATTTGGCTGATGTATCATGACAAATTGCTGACAAATTCCAGAAAGAGTGTGTTTGGATTAGGAAGTGTTGGATGCTTGTTGTGTGGTAATGTGTATGAATCCTCGCTTCATGTGTTGCGTGACTGTATCGAGGTGCGCAGCCTTTAGCTTACGTGTGTTCCGTCTAGTATTGAGGTTGAGTTTTTTGATATGGAATGGAAGGATTGGATTATTTTGAATATGTCTTCCAGCCCGCTAGTGTTAAGGACCAATTTGTAGTTATTTTGTACATTATTTTGTGGTCCTTAACAATGTCTTTGTATTTAATTTGTATATTTATTCTAGTATTTTGTTTTAATTAGGTTTTTATTTAGTTTTTGTTTAATATATATTATTTAACTTACTTTCACTCTTAATTGTAGGAATTTATTAACTAATTCTCCCAAGCTTGGATTCAAGGGCACTTGAAGAGCTTTAGGGATGATTCTTTTGAAGATAATTTTGGAAGAGGGAAGCATGCTACAGGTCGCGCTCAGCGCGGTCTGCGAAATTCAGAAAAAAGGACAGCCCATGCTTTCACCTTTTGAGCCACCAACCCATCACTTCACCTGATCTTTTTGGCTTGTAAAGGAAGCAAGAAAACACTCACCATCATTATCTTTTCATTTTTGAAAATCTAGGGCAAGTTTAGGAAGAAAAAACCATAGCTTTTCCTTCTTGATTTTCTTGGATTTTCATCATCACTACCAACAATCTTGAGAGCAAGCAACCATGGAAATGAGTGGCTAAGCTCTTTTTGTGTCAAGATTAGAGGTAGTTGATCTATATAGTATGTATTTCTATTAATCCATTTGTGTATGAACATGGTTGATGATTAATATAGTTGAATATCTTTGTTCTTCATCTTTATGCTTTGAGTTTTGCTTGGAAAAGAATATTTCAAAGTGACCTAGGATATTCATCCTCTCATAAACAAATGCTAGGAATAGATTTGTGTGTTAGAGTTTACAAAATATTGAACTTAATGATGATCATGCTAATAGTTGTAGTGAGGAATCATGCAAGGATTAACATGATAACATTCACAATCTTGGTGGGAAATCTACAAGATTTAGAGGATATGTATTTGTAGAAATCATCTATTATGTTCATCACTTGATTAAATGAATATGTATGAAACTAGATCAATGAAACTAATCTTGACATGCCTTCTTAACTTGAAAACAATCTCAAACTCTCTAATCCAAACTATAACTCTCTTTGAAAGAATTAATTTAGTTGTTGTTTGGAAACTCATGGTTCTAGTAGAGTAGATAACAAACCCTTTGGTTACATCATCTTAAAACATACTTTTCTAGTGAAAGACTATAACATGCACCAATCCCTGTGGAATCGATAATTAAAAATACTTTGTTCACGGAAAAATCCTACAACAAAATGGCGTCGTTGCCGGGGATTGGCGTTTGATGTTGTTAGTATAGCAATAGTTGTGTGTTTTAAGACTTTTTCTACTAATCTCTCTTTGTTTCTTTTGTGTGGCTAGACTTTTTCAGGAATTAGTTTATGCGGGGAAGTATTCCGGTCGACCAACTCCTTTTCGATCCCGAAATTGAAAGGACGGCTAGGAGACTTAATAGTAGTGCTAAAAGAAGAAAAAGACAAGCTAGGCAAAGGCAAGAAAGAGGAGAAAGAGGAGAAGCATCTACTTCTTCAACACCACCCGTGTTTGGAGAAGTCACCACTATGGAGGAGAATCAACCACCACCACCACCACCACCACGGGGGCCGTGTGTCAATAGCCCTCGCCATAATGCTCAATTTGCCCGACAAGCAAATGCAAGGGTTGCGGAAATGAAAACGGGCTTGCTTCAACTTCTCTATGCAAGTCCATTTCATGGCCACGACCATGAAGACCCTTACACTCACCTTACCAAGTTTTATGAGATCGCGGGAGCGGCGGGTGCTCCGGAAGACCAAGAAGAGCAATATTTCCAAAGGCTTTTCCCTCATTCTCTAGTGGGCAAGGAAGAAGATTGGTATCTTGATCAATTGCAAGAGACAGTGACTAATTGGAATGTTTTGGAGGAAAAGTTTCTTGAACGCTTTTTCCCTCAATCACGTTTCATGGAGGCTAAGACGGCTATCTCGGTATTTTCGCAAGGAGTAAACGAGCCTTTGAATCGGAAATGGGAAAGATATAAGTCTATGCTAAGGAAGTGTCCGAGCCACGGTTTTGACGAGCTTACACAAATTCATATTTTCCGAAATGGTCTCCAACCTCAACACAAATTGTTGTTGGATGCCACGGCGGGAGGTTCTTTGATGGCAAAAACACTATATGAAGCAATCCAAATAATTGAGAAGATGGGTAGGAATGATCATCAAACTCAACATGATCAAGGAGGTGTACAAGTGAAAACGGGAGTTTTAGAAATTGGTTCGAGTCATGAAGCACTTGTGGCGCAAAACAAATTGTTTGCGAAACAAGTTGAAGAATTGACAAAACAAATGGCTAAACTCCCTCAACAAATCATGGAGTTACAAGGAGCATCAAATAAGCAAGCTCACCAAATAGCTTGTTGTGAATTGTGCAAAGGAGATCATAAACCGCTTTTGTCCTCCGAGAATGAGGAAGCTAACTATGTGGCCAACCAAGGCCAAGGGTACCAACAACGAGCTCCTTACCCTTATCAAAATCAAAACCAAGGTTACCAACAAAGGGGTAATCAAGGTTATCAAGGAGGGTGGAGGCAAGATAACAATAATCAAGGAAGGCAAAATCCATATCAAACACAAAATCAAAATCAAAGTCAACAACAAAATCAAGGTCAACAACAAAACCAACCTCAAAATCAAGTGAGATCTTCCAACATTCAAGACACTCTAGCTCAATTTATGCAAGCTTCTATGGCTAATCAAAAGAGCACGGAGGCGTCCATCAAGAATTTGGAGACACAAGTGGGACAACTCGCTAAGCAACTTTCCGAACAAAGTGCTTCGACATCATTTTCCCCAACTACGCAAACAAATCCTAAGGAGCATTGCAAAGCCATAACAACAAGAAGTGGTAGAGTTTGTGATGAGAAAAGGAAAGTAGTTGAAAGAAAGAAAAAAGTAGTGGAGAAGGATGAAGAAGTAATAGTGGAGGAAGAGGTAGTTGAAAAAGATGAAGAGGTTGAAGTCGAAAAACATGATAATGTTGATGTGGAGGATGACTTAGTTGAAAATGAGGTGTTAGTTGAAAATGAAAAGGAAAATGGTGTAGTTGAAAAGGAGAAAATAGAGGAGAAAAATAAGAAAATGAAAAAGGGAAAAGAGAAGGAAGTAACTTATCCATTGAGAAGTTTACCATATCCTCACCTTCCTTCTAAAAAGGATGATGCAAAGCACTATGCTAGGTTTATGGATATTTTCAAGCAATTGCAAATAAATATTCCATTTACCGAAGCATTAGAGCAAATGCCAAAATATGCAAAATTCATGAAGGATATCTTGACAAAAAAGAAGAGATACACGGATAAAGAAACCATAATGGTGGATGCGAGTTGTAGTGCAATAATTCAACGCACTATTCCGAAGAAAGAGAGTGATCCGGGGCGTGTAACTTTGCCCGTCACTATTGGGGATGTATATGTTGGAAACGGATTAATTGATTTGGGATCAAGTATCAACTTGATTCCATTATCCATTGTGAAGAGATTGGGGGAGATTGAATTAAAGTCTACAAAGATGACATTGCAATTAGCGGACAAGTCTATTACTCGCCCGCACGGTGTAGCTTTAGATTTGTTGGTAAAAGTGGACAAATTCTTTTTTCCGGTTGACTTTGTTGTCATAGACATGGAGGAAGATGTGGAGGCACCTTTAATTCTTGGAAGACCATTCATGAAGACGGCTAGGATGATGATTGATATAGATGATGGCCTAATGAAGGTGAGAGTTCAAGATGAAGAGATTTGCTTTAATCTTTTTGAAGCAATGAAGCATCCCATGGATAAGAAAGATTGTTTCAAGATTGACGTTATTGAGGAAGCAACACAAGAGGTGAATGATGATGATAGTCGAGATATTGAGGAGTGTTTGGAAGGAATGGATATTTCAAAGGAAATGCACCCTTGGGAGGAAGAAGAGGAAAGTTTGAAAAAAGATCTAAAAGATGACGACCAAAAACATGACTTGAAAGAGCTACCGTCTCATTTAAAGTATGTGTTTCTTGAGGAGGGAGGTAAAAAGCCCGTAATCATTAGCAATACATTGTCGGAGAATGAGGAGGAAAGCTTAATTGAAGTTTTGAAATCGAACAAAATGCGATTGGTTGGGTCTTAGCCGATTTGAAAGGCATAAGCCCGCCTATTGTATGCACAACATTATGATGGAGGATGAGTACAAACCGTAGCCCAACCTCAACGCGATTGAATCCGTGATGAAGGAGGTAGTTCGCAAAGAAGTAGTGAAGATGCTTGAAGCGGGATGATTTACCCGATTTCGATAGTACGTGGGTGAGCCGGTTCATGTGGTTCCTAAGAAAGGAGGCTTGACGGTTGTATCTAATGATAAGGATGAGCTAGTGCAAACAAGAAAAGTGACGGGTGGAGAATGTGTATTGATTACCGTAGGCTTAACAAAGCGACGAGAAAAGATCATTTTCCTCTTCCGCTCATGGACCAAATGTTAGAAAGGCTTGCGGACAACAATACTATTGTTTCTTGGATGGTTATTCGGATATAATCAAATATCGGTGAATCCGGAAGATCATGAGAAAACGGCTTTCACATGTCCGTTTGGAATTTTCGCGATAGGCGATGCCTTTCGGCTTATGCAATGCGCCGCAACATTCCAAAGGTGCATGCAAGCTATATTCACGATTTGATTGAAAATACAATTGAAGTTTTTATGGATGACTTTTCGTTTTTGGAGCTTCATTTGATTTATGCTTGAAAATTTGGACACCGTCTTGAAGAGGTGTGCAAACCAACTTGGTCTTGAATTGGGAAAATGCAACTTTATGGTGACCGAGGGATTGTCCTTGGCCACAAGATATCTTCCGAGGAATTGAGGTTGACAAAGCAAAATTGATGTTATCGAGACGCTTCCCCACCTACCAATGTCAAAGGCATTCGAGCTTTTGGGTCATGCGGATTCTATCAAGATTCATCAAGGACTTCTCCAAAATAGCCAAACCTTTGAGCAACTTGCTCAACAAAGATAAGTCTTTCTTGTTTGATAATGATTGTTTGTTAGCTTTTGAAAAATTAAAGGAGAATTTGATAAATGCACCCATAATCACGCGCCTAATTGGAAACTTGATTTTGAACTAATGTGTGACGCTAGTGATTATGCGGTAGGAGCCGATTAGGCCAAAGGAAGAACAAAATCTTCCATGCTATACATTATGCGAGCAAAGTTTTGAATGATGCTCAAATAAACTATGCAACAACCGAAAAGAGTTGCTCGCAATTGTATATGCATTGAAAAGTTCCGTCCTTACCTAATTGGTTCCAAGGTTGTGGTTTTCACGGATCATTCGCGATAAAATATCGCTACCAAACCGGACTCTAAACAAAGGCTAATCCGATGGATTCTTCTTTGCAAGAATTTGATTTAGAGGTTCGTGATAAAAAGGTTCGGAAAATTTGGTAGCGGATCATTTGTCTCGCTTAGTGAACGTAAAATTACGGACAAGGAAAACAGTGAAGGAGGAATTCCGGATGAGAAGTTATTTGCAATCCAAGAGCGACCGTGGTTTGCCGACATGGCAAATTACAAGGCCATGGATTAATGCCAAGATTTGACTTGGAATGAGAAAGGAAATTTTAGCCGATACAAGTATTATGTGGGATGAACCGTACATTTTAGGTTGAGTAGTGATGGACTAAGAAGGTGTGTGAGTGATGAAGAGGCCAAAAACATTCTTTGGCATTGTCACAATTCCCCTTGTGGGGGACGCTATAATGGAATGCGGACGGCCACCAAAGTCCTACAATCGGGATTTTATTGGCCTTCGCTATTCAAAGATGCGTATGCTCACGCTAAGTCATGTGACAAATGTCAAATAAGTGGCGGGATAGGAAAAAGAGATGAAATGTCGTTGAACAATATGTTGGAAGTGGAGGTATTTGATTGTTGGGGGATTGATTTTGTCGGTCCTTTTCCATCTTCGTTTTCAAATGAATATATTCTTGTAGCTGTGGATTACGTGTCAAAGTGGGTAGAGGTCATTGCTTCGCCTAAGGCCGACGCCAAAATCATATCAAATTTTTGAAAAGAAACATTTTTCTCGCTTTGGTGTGCCTAGGTGCTCATTAGTGATGGTGGGTCGCACTTTTGCAATGCATTGTTACAAAAACTTTTGAAACAATTTGGTGTAAAACATAAGGTGACGACCCCCTATCACCCTCAAGCAAATGGCCAAGCCGAGGTGTCTAATAGAGAAATCAAAAGATTTTGGAAAAAAGCTTTGGGTTCTAGAAAAGATTGGTCACAAAATTAGATGAAGCTTTGTGGGCGAACCGCCTATAAAGCTCCTATTGACTAACCCTTTCAGTTGTGTATGGCAAAACTTGTCACCTCCCAGAGATGGAGCACAAAGCATTGTGGGCCTCCGATTCTTGAATTTTGATCCATCCTTGGCGGGAAAAGCGAAAATTACAACTCGTTCAATTGGAAGAAATGCGAGGGAGCATACCATTCAAACCGGAGGTACAAAGCAAAAGTTAAGGTTTCTCATGATAAGAAGATAAAGATCAAGGAATTAAGGCCGGACAAAAGGTTCTCTTGTTCAATTCCGGATGAGGCTTTTCCGGAAAACTCAAGACAAAGTGGTCCGGTCCGTTTTAATCAAAGAAGTCAAAGAGTATGGTGCAATTGTCTTGCAAGATCTTGCACGAACAAAAGAATGGACGGTGAATGGGCGCGGTTGAAACAGACGTTGGCGGAGAGGTGAGCCGCAACATAGCCGAATCCTTCTTTGATGATCAATGATCATCATGAACCGTCGAGCTCACCGACGTTAAACAAAGCGCTTATTGGGAGGCACCCCAACATTGTAAGTATTCTTCCTTGAACTCATTTACACTTGCCCGCACCGTTAGTTTTTTGCTTTCTTAAAATTTCAAAATTACCCAAGACTTTGACCCATCTGGCAGAACTTTCGGTATGATAGGAACGGCTGTCTGATTTTAAAAAAATAATTTGAAAAATCATATTTTTGGAGGCCCATTCGTGGCCTGATCAGTTTAAATAGGGGTTAGGGTTATTTTCAACCCTTTTTTCCTCTTTTCTTCACCATTCCTCACTCTCTAAAAATCCCAAAAACCCCCAACCAAAAATCTCCGAATTTTTGCGAATTTCTTTGACCAATCAATCAACCAAGGCATCCTAGTAAGTATTCTATGTTTTTCCTTTCTCAATTTCGTGTACATTGCATGTTTAGGTTAGATTTTGAAAACCTAGGGTTAGGAATTTTCGAATTTTCTCTTAGAATTAGGATGTTTATTTGATAGAGAAGTATTAGAATGTCATTTTCGCTGCCCTAGGAAGTGTTTGTGTGGAGAAAATTCATTTTGCGTAAGAATTTTTCGAAAATCGAGCGCGCCAGTCATCGCCCAATAATTTTGAAAAATTCTTCTGCTGTGTTTTTAGTGTTTCCGATTAGTTGTAATGCTTTGGTTGGTTGGTTTGCTTTGCTGTTTCCATGATTCATTGCTAATGGACACCTCGGTGTCACTTTTCCGTTGATTTTGTGTTGAAAATTTCGGATGGCACCTAAGCGACAAAGAGTTTCCTCTTTGGGCCGGCCCTCTCTCGATCTGTTCGATTTAGGAGCTGCTGGAGGCTCACTACAAAGAGCTCGAGGAGCGAAACATCCGGATCGAGCGCACCATCACCTCCGTGAGCAAGGGCACTACCACGCCTCATGTCATCCTTGATAACTACGGGTTGGAAGTTCTTTGTAACCCTCGGACAAAGGTGAACGTGGAGCTTGTTCGAGAGTTCTATGCTAATGCTATCCGGCCGAGGGATGTGAGTTTAGGTTTGCTTCCGTTGTTCGAGGCAAATCCGCTTTCTCTCGCACAAAGAATCACGGGCATCAACTGACAGCCCTGAGGACCAATCGATGTCTACCATGAGCACTGCTCGTGGTAATTGGGATTACAACATCTTTGAGGAATAAGCTATGTTTGTGCGGGCATTCTTATGAGTTGAATCGGGCTGGTCAACCTTTGAAATTCAACAGGCTAGTCGAAAAAGTGCCCGTTATGATGTGTGTGGCTCTGCATAAAAACCTAGGAGCCACACCTCTTGATACCCATGGAGACGGCAGGTTTGATTGCTTACATGCTCGATGAGGAGCAAATTGATTTTGGTCGTCTGATCGCGAATGAGCTGAAGAGGGTTACGCTTAGTTATACCTCCAGGGGGAGCGTATAAAATGTGCTCTCACATATCCCGGTTGATTATGGGTTTGCTTAAGAGGACGAAGGTGGCCTTTCTGCAGAGGGACACCTAACCATTGATGGAGTTGTTGATGATCACTCCGTGATCGATTTTATAGGGTCCTTGATAATCTGCTGCCGTAATTGGCACTTCCTCGAGCAATTCCATCGGAAGAATGGAACAGAAGATGCATCTCGCTCATCGAGAGCATTTTGTTTATGCATGAGAGCATGGAGCACCTTGCTCTGCAGATTAGAGCCCGGAGTGAACCATTTCACTCGCACGCGGCAGCCCGTGCATATCTTGGTTGGCGGGTCGGGCCAAATGGAGGAGGAGGTGAGATGAGGATGATGGTGAAGAGAGTTCGTTTCGTTCGGTTCGGTTCGACTGGGTCGATTGAGATTCGATTCTCGAGACCTCGATTGATGTTCTCTTTTATTTTCCTTTTATTTTACTTTCACATTCTAGTTTTAGATTTTACTTTTGCATTTTAGTTTTAAACTCGGATTTTGTTGGTTGCCATCCAATTTTGGGGATTGGCTTGTAATTCAATTAATATTTTGTAGGCATGGAGCCTAAATACTTCTTTTTAAGTTTTAAACACCATTTTGGGGTGTCTTTTCACTTTAAGTTTAGTTTCTTTTATTTTGTTCTATTTTATTTTATTTTTAGATTATAGTATTTAGTTTGAATTTACTTCTTGTGGTTTGTCCGGATTGTTCAAATGGTTCTTCAAAGCTAGTAAGCGTGTTTCACCAAAGTGATGGTGATGATAAAATTCTCGATTCATTCCACGAAGAAGGTACACATTTAATCGTTTTGTAGAAACATAACATGTCTATGAAATTTATTCTTTATGCAAGATACTTTGGCATGTACAAAAAAAATTTGTGTTCACATTCGAATCATTAGGACATAAACCATATATGTGAGAAGCTTCCACTTTTTACCAAATATTGAGTGTCTAATAGTTGTGTTAACTCGTGTGATTCATGCTAAATCTTTACTTGTTTGTGATAACTTGGAAACTAAGAAATGATCAAGGCAATTTTTTTTGTGCATTATGAGGAAAACCACCAATTCTAAAAAGGGCTTCAATTACCCGTGAGAGAGCGAATCCTTGTGAACCCTTTTGAGCTTAAATAGTATTTTTATGATGAATGTATCAAATCAACTAATTGTTAAGTAGGCCACTTAATAGTTGTTGATGATCTTTGAAAAATTCAATGATCATTCATTCTATAAATTTTCTTGTTTGCGAATACCAACCCTTTTGTTAATTAGCCCTTGAAGAGCATGTCTTGAATAAAAAAAAGGGGGGGTTGATATAAATAAAGTTGGAGAGGTGGATCAAAAAGAACCTAGAATTGATGGCACAATGATCCTAAAGAAAGAAAAAGAATAGAGAAAAAGAAAAATACAAAAGAAGAAAGAAATTTGTTTATAAAAAAGAAATCAAAAGAAAAAAAAAAAGAGAAAAAGAGAGGATCATTGTGTGGAAAGAAAAGACGTTGTGAATAATGAGATGGGAATTAGTTGTGAAATGCTCTTCATATCCTTTTACCTGATTCGTTTCAATGGCTTTGTACTTAAATATCCCTTGTTTCTAACCTAAGCCAAGTTACAACTTTGAAAGTCCTTAGTGATCTTCGTTTCCATTTTATCATTTAACTTGTTTCGATGAATGCATGAATTATTCTGGATGTGCATAATTATTAGTGAGAGTGTTTGGTCCTTTGTGAATGTACATTTTGTTCTTCTTGAATTTTGAAGAAATGATTAGGTGATTCAAGTGTGAACATATCTTTTATTTTGTTATATGTTTTGATATATTGTGTTTAGAACTTAATTCATGGTCATGTTGTGTTTAGAAGAAGCGATTGATGTGTGCTTTTGCCTGGTATGTCGAGTTTGAACCATTACTCTTGTGTGAGTTTGCATGCTTGCATTTTGTTCTTTCTAGCTTTGTAAGATTATTGACTTTTGTTTGGGGACAAACAAAGAAGTAAGTTGGGGAGAGTTGTTAAGGACCAATTTGTAGTTATTTTGTACATTATTTTGTGGTCCTTAACAATGTCTTTGTATTTAATTTGTATATTTATTCTAGTATTTTGTTTTAATTAGGTTTTATTTAGTTTTTGTTTAATATATATTATTTAACTTACTTTCACTCTTAATTGTAGGAATTTATTAACTAATTCTCCCAAGCTTGGATTCAAGGGCACTTGAAGAGCTTTAGGATGATTCTTTTGAAGATAATTTTGGAAGAGGAAGCATGCTACAGGTCGCCAGTGTGTTAACGTGAGGCCAATAGCGACTTAACTCGGTCTCTAAATCGGAAAAAGGACAGCCCATGCTTTCACCTTTGAGCCACCAACCCATCACTTCACCGATCTTTTGGCTTGTAAAGGAAGCAAGAAAACACTCACCATCATTATCTTTTCATTTTTGAAAATCTAGGGCAAGTTTAGGAAGAAAAAACCATAGCTTTTCCTTCTTGATTTTCTTGGATTTTCATCATCACTACCAACAATCTTGAGAGCAAGCAACCATGGAAATGAGTGGCTAAGCTCTTTTGTGTCAAGATTAGAGGTAGTTGATCTATATAGTATGTATTTCTATTAATCCATTTGTGTATGAACATGGTTGATGATTAATATAGTTGAATATCTTTGTTCTTCATCTTTATGCTTTGAGTTTTGCTTGGAAAAGAATATTTCAAAGTGACCTAGGATATTCATCCTCTCATAAACAAATGCTAGGAATAGATTTGTGTGTTAGAGTTTACAAAATATTGAACTTAATGATTATCATGCTAATAGTCGTAGTGAGGAATCATGCAAGGATTAACATGATAACATTCACAATCTTGGTGGGAAATCTACAAGATTGAGAGGATATGTATTTGTAGAAATCATCTATTATGTTCATCACTTGATTAAATGAATATGTATGAAACTAGATCAATGAAACTAATCTTGACATGCCTTCTTAACTTGAAAACAATCTCAAACTCTCTCTAATCCAAACTATAACTCTCTTTGAAAGAATTAATTTAGTTGTTGTTTGGAAACTCATGGTTCTAGTAGAGTAGATAACAAACCCTTTGGTTACATCATCTTAAAACATACTTTTCTATTGAAAGACTATAACATGCACCAATCCCTGTGGAATCGATAATTAAAAATACTTTGTTCACGGAAAAATCCTACAACAGCTAGTTGATGATAAGTGGAAACATTTTTGGGCTTTTGGTTTCCACTCTATTTGGTTCTGGAGAAATCAAGAGCTGCATGATGAGAATTACAACAGGCCTCATGATACTACAACTTTCATTGGTAATAGGGTTGAGGAGTATGGGAGGGTTATAACAATTAATACACATATTGTTGAGAATGTTGTAGTCACTACAATTATTTTGTATGAATGAGAAAAATTGATAACTCACAAATTCAAGCAAATAGAAATGAAATGCGGAAAACTAAAATGGACACAATATTTGTTAAGGCAGTTCACCTTGTCGTCCTCGCGTGGGCTACTCTGCCCCTAATTCTAGAATCTAGAATTAGGATTATGAAATTAATTTTGCAAAGTTTGTAAGACAAGATACAATCACCACAATTCAAAGTAACTTGATCAATCTTATATGTTGCACTTCTCTTCCCTTGATTCTAGTATGCCAAATCTTGAACAAAATCCCCTTCTTCCTTGAATGATTTTGAACCCTAGAAATTGACCCCAAATTCTTCTTCACAATCCTCCGGTTACCGCTACCCAATTGAACAACTCACGTTCTTCCAATCCCTTAGCTCGGTTGAATTCAATGAAGCAAATACTTGTGATAAAAATCCCCAATTTTAGAGGAGAAAACCCCAATGGTTTTATTCAAGAAAAAACACACAAAGATCTCTACCCAAATCTGAAATTTGCACTTTCAATTCGGACGTTATATACTAAATCCCAAAAGCTTGATCAACAAAAATGATTGTGTGTAATTGTTGATGGTTGATAAGAGGTTGAAGATGAAGAGAGCTTTTGTGTCAATATTTCACTTTTTGTTGTTGTTTCAAAATAGAAGCAAAAACTATATATAAGTAATTCCCATGATGTAACAACATAGTAGAAAAAATGAGACAAATTAACGATGAGCTGACTCATGTAGGATGTGCAGAAGGCGTGCGCCTTCCCGAGCGTGTGAGGGTGAGAGTGTCTTCAGGCATAAGCCGACGCATTGCCTTATGAGCTGACTCGTGTCTTGTGAAAAATAGGGCATGAGCCGACGCATTGCTTTATGAGCTGACTCATGTTTTCTCAGAATGATGATTCGACGCATAGAGAAGGCGTGCGCCTTCCCGAACGTTGTAAAACCAAAATCTTCTTTTCATGAGCCGGCCTAAGGTTCCATGAGCCGGCTCATGCAGTCTGTTTTGAGAAACTTGCTTATTTTTTATGTTCCTCACTTGCACCAGTTTGAAGCATGATATATTTGCACATATAGGTTTTTGACAAGCATTAAAACACAATTCTATCACTTGTGCCCTCACATACTCCCCCTTTTTGATGATGGAAAAAACCGCAAATATGAATCGTCTCAATGATTGCGAATCATCCAAACATCCTCCCCCTGAGATATTGCATATTTCTACTATGTATTCCTTCTCCCCCTTTGACAACATCAAAAAGAAACAAGGACATGGATTAAGAGAACCACAAGAAATGTAGACTGACCAATATTTTAAACTTTGCAATATGAATAACATACACACAATATGAAGCAAGTGCAAACGATAATAGATGAAATAACCAATAAAACAGTACAATACGATGTTCATTGTTACAAACCCAAAATAAAACACAAAGTAGTACGGGAAGTAAAACAGTTTAATACAAAACCATAGTAATACAAGCATAACACGCAAGAAATAAAGTGCCAAGCATTAATCATGTATTTAAAATTTTAAATTTCTTGTATTTCATGACATGTAGGTTTTGTAGGAATTAATTGAACACAATAAACAAGTACGCATGCACAGAAGCAATATGGGGCTTCCTTAGTTTGAGCATGTTCAGGAACCCCTCTGGTTTATTTAAAGACCCATTTAGGGCGCTTCTGTTTGCTAATTGTGTTTGTTTTGTTTAAAGTCTTCATCCGTGCATAGGGAGGCGATTTTCATTGTGTTTACAATTGTGCTTGCATAGGTCAAAAGTGGTTAGGACACCCGACGTGGCACCACCAAGAAAAGTCCCGCTTTTTATATTTCCTGCTATCGAGTCAATGATATATGGGCAAGTGGAAAGGGTCGGCAGTCGTCCCCCGCAGTTTTAGTCTGTATCTGTATGGTGCATGTGAATCGTGTTACTATTTCTATCGAGTCGATTACCAAAGTGGCCAGAGTTCCATATTCTGACTCTCCACTCATTCCTAGGGTTCGCATTTACTACTAAACTCACATCATTTGCTCTGTGGGCTATGCCTATAAATTGTTTGACATTTGTTTGCGCATTGCATTGCTTGTGTGCTTCTGCCAAAGCACTTGATTTCTTCGTCCCCTTGCATCCCTTGGTTCTACAACTGAGACGGATATAGGATAGCTTTCCTCTAGGGTTGCTCGGTTAGGATAGATTCTCGATCCTAGACATTAGGATTTACATCCTTTGCATATTGACATAGGTAGAGAATCCCTTACATCCTCAACCATAGGTCCAATCTTTGCATGAAAATATTAGGGTTAGTACTTAGCTAGTATCCCTTTTATTTTGCTAGTTCTTTTTGCATCCTTGCATGTAATTAAAATGAAAACTTGCTTTCTTTCTTCTTTGAAAACAAAAAACACTTAATAATGGTTTGAACTCCTTTCTCAAGGTGAAAGCAACCAACCAAGACAAACTCTTTTCGCCTACGGGCGCATTTTCTTCTGTGTTTAAAACCTTTTTCATAAGTAAAAAACACAAAACCCACCAAAATAAGTGAGCCGAACTACGGAGCTCTGACTTTCCCATTGCACGAGGGAATACGTAGGCATCTTGTCACGCGGCTCGATCGAGTACAACTAGTAAATATTTCCTTCTTTTCCCCGTGGCTTCCTTATTTTCCTTTTCTTTTGCATGCATTTGTAGCGTTTTAGCATAGATAGATATAAGACACTCTTTATCTAGAAAATAGAAGTGGATATCGTAGAGTACTACGGGCGTGTGGGGTGTTAATCTCTTCCCCTCGCGTAACTAACTCCCTTACCTAGATTTTCTCGATCTCTCGGTCGTAGGACCGCGATTTCTCCCCTTCAGGTTTACTCGATGTTTTCCTTTCTCCCTCGCGAGATAAAATACGTTCAATGGCGACTCCATTGATACACCCTATCGAAGTTCACCGGTGGTTTGACTTGACCCACGGGGACGATTGACCTATTGTTGGCCCGTCCAGGAGTTGATCCTAGCTTTCTTTTTCATGTCTATTGGGTGTTTATCTATTTACTCGCTTTATCGCACCATCCTTTGTATGTTTGCATTATATTCTATGTGGCATATATACTGTTTTCCTATACTGGTTGGATTGCTATGTTGTGCTCTATTTCTTTGGTGGGTGAGAGTTACAAGAGGTAAAAGGCCCCATACCCCGGCCGAGAGACATATAGGACACCTATGAATAGAGTAGAACATGTCAGATACCAAATGTAGATCTTGCACTCTGGCGTGTCGTCCATGCTTCAGGGGAGGTTCAATCAGGGGGCTATCATCTTCACGTAGGTGTTATGATGATAGTTTCTCTAGGAGAACTTGATCCTAGAGTTACCTTGACCTTACCCAAGCCTTAGTTTCACCTGTGAGTGGGTGAGATCATGATTATTATAGGTACGGTTGGTGACTGTTGGTGACTTGATACTGATGGCGACTCGGTATTTTCTGTTGGTGACTCGGTATTTTTTGTAAGTGTCTATGATCTCATTCAGCGGTATTTTCTAGCCGTTATTGTGTTCAGGTTCCTATTTTCTTTAATCAGAGCAGAAACAGCACAGCAGTTTGATCAGTGTTCATGGAAGTAGTAAACCCATGATCAATGCATAATGTACCTGCATCATAGCATGTTTACTTTTCTTAAAATAAATGTCAGAAAAAACATGTTATTTTATCTAACTTTGCATGCATATCATTTCCAGGATCTCTTGTGGTTTATTATCAACATCAGGATGGATACCAACAATCAGACCAACACTGAAGTTCTAAGGAAGACTTCCACCTATTCTTTTTGTTCATTCGACATCTCTGAAGTGAGAGCTAGAGGCACTCTTGTGAAAGATCTGATTGAGAGAGATTTCAAGAAGGATCATGGGAACATATTGTCGTTACTAATGGAAGAGTATGAGTTCTTTGCCATGCAGTCTCTACTTCAGTTCTATGATTGTGAGCTCAGGTGTTTTACCTTTCAGGACAATCAATTAGCACCTACTCTTGAGGAGTACTCCTTCCTTTTGGGTATTAACATCACAAGCAATTTCCTTTTGTCAAAAAGATGGATATTCCTGATTTTGAAGCCATTGCTAAAGCCCTTGGTTTGCATGTTAGTGAAGTAAGGGATAATTGGGTTTCGAAAGACCGCACCTACGGATTTCCCTTGGGTTTCCTGCTAGTCAAAGCCGATGAATTTGCCAAGATTGGTTGTTGGAAAAGCTTCAATGTTATTTTAGCCGCCATGATCTATGGTATAGTGATTTTTCCCTCTTTTGAGAAGTTTTAGGATTTCGCTGCAATTTCTGTATTCATGAATGACAATCTGATTCCTACCATTTTGGCTGACACATATTATGTCATTCATTCACGTCATGGTCAAAAGGGGCGTGTTATGGGATGTATGCCTTTGCTTTAGGGATGGTTCAGTACACACTTGCCAAAGCGGGGAACATTCGTTGATTGTGCTAAAACCATGAAGTGGTCCAGCCGGATCATCGCACTCACCTCATATGATATAGTTTGGAACACCATGTCGAGAGTTTCCAAATGTACCATTGATGGGAACTAAGGGTTGCATCAGTTATAATCCTACATTGGCTCGCTGTCAACTAGGATATCCTTTGACCGAGGCACCCACTGTTCGTCAGTTGAAGGAAAGCATCTTTTTTGCAAATGACGAGAATCCGGTTTTGCTAAATCAGATTGTTGTTGCATGGAGGTCAGTTCACAAGAGGGGCACAGTTTTCTTTGGCCAAAAGGGAAACTACGCACTTGATTCTTATACAAGCTGGTTAAAGGATCGGGTCTCCAAGATTTTGCTACCATACAAGATGGAAACACCTTTGTATCCTCAACCTGATTCCATGGTTGAAAGCCCGGCACCAGGTTTCGTTCTTTCCTCTTATTCATCAGCTATCTCTCCGCCAGGTTTCATGCGCATTGAGATTCACAAACAGCTCCAGTCGGAGAATTCAACTTTGAAGGCACAGTTACAAGCTCAAGCCATAGATCTATCATTCGGTCTCCAAGATAAGAAGATACTACCTATCGAGATTGAAAAAAAAGACCAAGTTTTGAGGGCTTATGACCTACTTGATTAAACTAAGAGGGTCTAAGGTGGTAGTTCCTCTTCTTCCGATCAGTTGACCAAAGAGTTTGATAGGATACAAGAAAAGCTGAAGAATGTGCAAGTAGACAATGGGAAATTGAAAGCCAAGCATGGTGAAGAGATTCGGGCCTTAAGGAAGCAACTATGCAAGGAAGAAGCCGGTGCTAAGGAGTTTCTCCGACAAAAAGAAGAACTTGAAGCTGAAGTCTAAGGTCGACAAAGGCAAATTGCTATCCTTTCCAAAAAGGTTGAAGAGCTGAAGACTCAGTTACAGACATCCAGAGATAAAGGTATGCAGTGCATGTTATGCTCCGAGGCCGAGACACCCACTTGTCAAAGTTGATTACTGAGATCCAAGAGCTTCGAGCGCGTTTGGCTTCTTACTCGATTGATGTGAGTACTACCTGATGTCACTCGCATTTGATTTGTGACAAATCACCTCCAAGCTTGTTGGACGGGGTTCTTTTGACATTGTATTTGTATTATTCCTATCTGATTGTTGGATTTATGTATGAAATCTTGTTTCCACTTATGCAACAAACAGTTAATTCTCATTTGATTATGTGTTTCGCCCTGATTTTGTTGTCAACTACCCTTTCATTATTTGATGCTTCATAATACACTACAGGAATGTCCTGGAGAGGATCATTTCATGCATTCTTAGGTTGCATTCATACATGAGTCTTGCATAACAGGTTTTGGTCATAGTTCTCATTCTTGGCCTCTGCTTTTATTTTGCAAAAAATTTCAAACTTCCACCGTTACCTGACTCGGAACAATGAACGACGACAAATGGAACAACTTCAAGTAGAAGTGGCAGCAATAAAGGCGCAAATGACTCAGTTCATGGAGGTTACCACTAATATGAATCGAGGACAACAAGAGTTGAGGGCCTTGGTTGAAAGATCTCGCCCAGAGGATGACCATCACAATCCGTTTGATGATGCTTCTATGGGTCAGCCACGTGTCAAACATGAGACACATAATGCTGACTTGGGTGTTAACGACCACCTTCGTGGTCAGGGTCTACATCTTAATGGTCGGTTTCCGCCTCCACCACTTACTCCACCTCATGGGCCTTATTTCTTTGATGATGGGATGCAAGGGCATCGTACTCGGGGTCATCCTTGTTCCTAAGGTCCAGACGCTCATCAGAATGATGAAGCTTATTATGTGAATGGTAGCGAAGTTGATTTCCCGGCTAATGATAAAAGGTAGCGTTTGCTTGAAAATAGGTTGAAAGTTGTTGAGGGACAAAAATTGTCGGGTTTGAACTTATTTGATTTGGGGTTGGCACCCAGAGTGAGACTTCCTCCGAAGTTCAAGGTCCCTGTGTTTGACAAGTACAATGGGGCGACTTGTCCAAAAACTCATATCACTGCTTATTTCTGTAAGATGACAGTGTATACTGAAGATGAAAGGCTTCTTATGCACTTTTTCAGGAAAGTTTAACTGGAGCGTCTCTAGAATGGTATATACATCTTGAGAGGAGCCACATCAGGACGTGAGGTGACTTTGTGAATGTTTTTATCCAACAATACCAGTTCAACATTGACATGGCTCCAAATCGTACACAACTGTTAGGTTTGTCTCAGAAATCGGGACAAACATTCAAAGAATATGCTCAGAAATGGAGAGAACTTGCTGCTAGAGTTCAACCACCCATGGTTGAGCGAGAGATGATTGACATGTTCACCAGCACTCTTCCTGGACATTATTATGTTGCATGTAGTACTTCTGTAAGTTTCGCTGAGATGGTTCATTATGGTGAACGGATCGAAAGTGGACTGAAATTTGGTAAAATCCAATATTCTGAAGGAGGAAGTTCCTCCGGTGTGAAGAAGGCATACAGTGGTCATCCCAAGAAGGAAAAGGGAGAAGCCAGTGCTATATATGGTGGCAGAAATAAAGCACAGGTTAATACAGTGACTATCTTCGCTTCTCAACCACAAACTCAGCAAGCACCTCGTCAACAGAATCAGAGGTAGCAAGAGAATCGTACTCCTAGGAGGTTTGATGTCGTTCCGATGAGTTATGATGATTTGTTTGCCCGTTTGAATGATCTTAAGTTGGTAGTGCCGAAGCCTGCATTTGCGCCTCCTCCTCCGGAAAAGTGTCCCAGAAAATATGATGTCAATGCTAGTTGTGAGTTCCATTCTAGAACGTTGGGGCATAGTATTGAGAACTGTTATGCATTCAAGTGAAAAATGCAAGACCTCGTTGATTCAAAGACTATTGAATTGGAAGCTCAACTGCAATCTACTTGACCTAATGTCACCCAGAACCCGATGTCGCGTCATGGGGTTGTTCAAGCCATAATGGAAGATGGGGAGGTCCTTAATCTGATAATGGATGTTGACTTGGTAAAGACACCGCTGCCTTTTGTCAAAGAGTACTTGATCAAGAGGGGTGTTTTTGCTGGTTGGGAAGCTGGTTGCGAGAGATGTGAACATTGTTCGAACGGTTGTGTAAATCTGAAGGATCGTGTCTAGTATTTGATTACTAGTGGCTAACTGCAATTTGATTGGATTAGAAAGGATAAGAAGGTTGAAACACAAGGTGTGTCTGTGATCACTATCCCTTATTCTTCGATTGTTATATTTGCACCAACAAAACCTGTTCCGTTGGCAATTACTAAACCCGGTCCTTTTCCATATGAAAGTGACAAAGTTGTGCCATGGTATTATGGGTCGGATGTTTATTATCATGCTGTGAAATAGGAATATGTCTCCTCCTCTACTAAGAAGGACGACGTGTTGGACATTACTAATGCCGATAACATTGTTGGAAGTGGTGGTATGACCAGAAGTGGACGAATATTCTCTACTCTTATGACACAATCCAATGCAGATGTGGCTAAGGCTAAGGGAAAGCAGCCGATGAAGCAACCTGAATTACAAAGCACCAATCCTGGCCTTGAAAAGGATGTTGAGGAGATTATGAAATTCACTCGTAAAATTGATTTTCGGGTGATTGATCAGCTTGCCCAGACGCCCGCTAAAATTTCTATCCTCTTTTTACTGCAAGATTCAGAAGCACATGAGAATGCTTTGATGAAGCTGTTGAGCACTGCTTTCGTGCCACAAGAGATATCTATGGGGCAGTTTAAGAATGTGTGTGCAAGCATATCGGCTAACAATGGATTGGGGCTTACTGATTGTGATCTTCTGCCGGAGGGTCGGAACCATAATAAAGCGTTGCATATCTCCATGGAGTGTCGGGAACTACTTTGTCCCGTGTGTTGGTGGATACTGGTTCCTCTCTGAATGTAATCCCTAAGTAGACATTAATGAAGATTGACTACGGTGGTCTTGAACTCCGGCCTAGTGATCTGATTGTTAAAGCATTTAATGGTTCTAGGCGATTTGTCTTCGGAGAATAGGACCTCCCCATCAAAGAAATTCAACTCTCGGGAAAGGATATTCTCTTTCACGATTTCCTTTTTTTCCTGAGGATCACATAAGTTGTGGACTGGGAAAAGGAACAGGGAGCTTGTACTCATCATCACAATGAACTGTATTTACCATTCAATAAACAAGATTACACGACCGTATTTATACATTAAGAGGGACTCATCATCATAATGAATTATATTTACTATTCAATATTTTTACATCAAGAAAGTTCCTCAAAAAATGAAAATACACAACTCTCTAAATCTTCATCTGCTAATTTTACTATGCCCTCATCAATACTACAATGGAGAAAGTTCCTCAAAAAAATCAAAACATAAGACAACAATGAATTTAATATTACAAGCAAACATGTACACCTTAGGTCAGTCCTATATATTACCTCTCACTTTTCGATGCCTTGCTGTAGATACTGTATTAAGTCATAACCAGCAGTTGTCCACTTATTGTAAGCATCTTTACATACATGGGTCATGAAATTAGCCGCTTCACGCTCACTCATCTCGGGATGAAATCTCTTCCGAAGATTACCAATCGGGTCACCCCTGCTGAAGCAAGGTAACCCACTGTCTAGCATCAGTGACACCGTCGTGATGATCCCTTCCATATGTCGACGGGCAGCAAGGTATCCTTTTACACACAATCTATATGAGCAACAGCGTAGCAGTCAATTTTCAATATACAAAATGAGAAAGAAAAAAAATGGAAATGATTAAGAGGAGACATATTTGTGATCACGCTAGAATGCCATTGGTACCTTAAAAATTGGTTCCATGTATCACTCTTCATAACACCAGATGGATCCAGTAATTGTGTCATCTCGTGGCTCAATTTAAAATGTGCACTTTCAAATCGCATATTCCCACCTGGAGAAGTTTCTAGAATGAAACCGAAGTCAATATGAACTAGCCTCCCAACACTGCATCAGCATATATAACATTAGTGATAGATTTATTGGACCAGTACTTCATATATTTGCAGTAGGAGAAGAATGCAGAGAGAGCAGGTAAATTGAACATCGCAAATGAATTGAACCAGGGGGGATCAATCAATTAGGATATTCAATCTTTCAGAGGCATCTAAAGATAAAGTTAAATACACTGGCGATTATAATAAGAACTGCAGACAAATTAACGAAGAAAGATAAAAAAATTTACTTATCAAACAGAAGGTTCCCATTATGTCTATCCTTTGGTTGAAGCAAGAGACTAGCGACGGCATAACCAGCACTGCTAATGATGAAGTTCTGGCGTGCAGCCTCAAAACTGGCAGACCCAACAGGTCCATAGTCTTGCTGAAATATCTCAAACAACCCCCCATCTGTTGTTTCTCCCATCTGACTTCTACTACGTGTATTAGGCACAACCTGGCAAATATACAAAAGAAAAGAACATTACAAATCATCAAAATAACTATCCTACATATAACAAAAAATAATTAACATTGATATCATTCCCGACTATACTGTCTGAACGCATTTGCTACTTTTAAAATATAGACAACGCCAAAAAGGAATTTCAAATTTTAGATTGGTAAGCGATGTTGAATCTCTTGAATTGTTTATCAAAAAAGGTGCCAAACAAATATTTGTATCTGGAAAATGCAATATTTTAACTGCAAAACGACATATTATTGCTACAAATACCCGATGTCACAATTATCATGATGCTTCAGCATATTAGGATAAGGAATCAACTCACCTCTATTATACCTCTCTCAGGACCAGTAGGGAGAACACCATAAGGAAATAAATAAAGATTTAAACCGATGGCTTCAAATATATCTCTAAGAAGTGCTATTACTTGAAGGGCAAGGACATCTTGTCGACAGTCATCTCCAACCTGGAATGTAAGAGAAATCGGTCAGCCTGAGAAGGAAAGTTAAAAACAAGCCAAGCACAATTGAAAAGAATCAAAAAATAAATAAGAGGTGCAAAACAAATGGTTTATCTATAGACCAATTGCAACAAATATAATACGCTTTTTCATATAAGACCAGCATATAATTACTGAAATACATTAATTTTTAGGCATATCTAGAGTATACATGAGCCATACCAAGTAAGAATGTATTCAGGGAGATTTAAGCTACCAAGTCTCTATAGTGCAATGTTTTGCAAGTGCCTTGACAACAGTAATTGTAAATGTCAATGCTTGAATTAAGCCTACCTTGAAAATGCAAGCTTGTGGCTTTACATCATTTTTGTCTCCATCTCGGTCAACTACGTTAAATGTTATCATGATAGGGACTTTTGCGGCTGATTGTAGGGGAATGCCACTATCTACTTGAATGCCCGTAACAAGCTTAGTAGTTGCTGTTGGTAGATAAAGGTCTTCGCCGTCCAGTTCAATTTTCTCCAACTCCCTATCACATAGTTCAAAAAAAAACATTAGCTCCAATCAATAATTGTTTGAAATTTTAACAAAAGAATAATTAACAATAGAAATTATGCCTTCAGACATCAGCCCGATACCTTTTGATACCAGCTCGGCGTTCTTCTTTAGGGAGTGGATATAATACACCAGAAATTGATGTAACTTTGTCGAAGAAATCAAACTCTCTTTTAAATATATCAAGTGCCTTTGGATTAAAACCGTCAATTATATGTTGCCTTACAGCTGGCAGCAGTTCTAAAAATGAGCCATTCTGATATAAAAAGAAAAGACACACACATACAACTATGGTAAGTATGATTTGAAAAATAAACTCAACAGATTCTTAAATAAAACAAGTTTACTTTGAATATATTTATTTATATTTTCACAGGGGTGCTGCAGATTGAAAGCCAGATATGAAGATTTAAGAAAGTCTACAAAAAAATATTGGCCAATTGAGGAACTTAATGTAATATGGAGTAACTTCCATGTCCTGAACAACGCTGTCAGAAACCAGGCATCATTAAGAAAATGACAGAACTGGAGAAATGGATTAGAAGAGAGAATCTGAGAAATTTTCTGATTCTGAGAAGCCGTTTTCTTTATAAAATTGAATTGCCATGTTACAGGTTCTGCTGTCTATGGTTTGCAATCCTCTTCAGATCAGATGCCTTCTAAGTTCTAACTACCTAGTTGCTAAGTTAGTTACACTGACAACTAACCCAAGCATAAACTGAGAATGTATAATTAACATAAACTAGATTTTAGATCTCGTGAATGTATCTTTTTAGGTTAATCAACTTTTACAGATGTGTATCTCCTGGTGGCAAGCTATTGATCTCTAAAGATATTCCTTTCAATGAAAACTTATTCGCCTGCTCTACCCAAACAGCCATCATCTCTTAATGAAGAATTCTGTAATGCTGATTGGACAACTATGATAGAGACTTCGGTATTATGGGGCGCCCAAGTCTCACATCAAGTAGTATGAGATACTCACCAGAGTGGTTTGGTTCTTACCCCTTGATAGCTAGCTTTTCAGGGAGGGTTCCCCAAGTGCTTTGTACTTATCAATTAGAACCAGAACTGGTTGTCGGTGGCTTGGAAAGGGCTACCTATGGAGGGGTGACCAGAAAGGCCAAGTAAAAAGTTGTTGAGTGCAGCCGCGGGAAGTCATCTCTCTGAGGCGGTGCTATGATAGGAAGTTCGGCGACATGGTACCCAGGTACCACATCAATTAGCATGGGGTGCTTAGTGAAGTATTTAATTAGTATGCTTCTTCCCCCTTGATAGCTAGTTTTTAGGGGAGGGTTCTCCAAGTGCTTGGACACTTATCAAACTAATACCTCTAAAGCAGCTATTCATATTGCTCCTTATCTCATATCTTGGTAGTTTAGGAAGCAAACAGTGGTTGCTAGGTGATGCTCTGTACAATATCCTAGCTCAAGCAACTGATATTTTATGGTTTGGGACAACCAGCATGCTATTTCTCTAGCGCAGTCCCGTACTGCAGCTCCTGCCAAGCACATTGAACTTGACTTGTTCTTTCTTTGTGAAAAGGGGTTAAACAAGATGCTTCAAGTTAGTCGTGCCAAGCACAGTCCCGTACTGCAGCTCCTGCCAAGCACATTGAAGTTGACTTGTTCTTTCTTTGTGAAAAGGGGTTAAACAAGATGCTTCAAGTTAATCATGCTCCAGGGAAAGAGCAGTGGGCAGATTTGTTCATTAAACCTTTGTCATCCTTCATATTTTTGTACATAATAAACAAGCTCACTGTATTTTCTCTCCATCCAGTTTCAAAAAGACCATGAGCTTGGGAGGGGAATGTGTAACAATCCATGAGTTTGTTACTAATTCGGTGTTTTCTGTTACTTCTGACAGTTGAGAAAGAACTTCCACATATAATTCTAATTATGGTAGTGCTAGCAATAGTACAATTATTTTTTCATTTTCAGAAAAAACTTTCAATGTTTTCTGTTAAACCTATCTATTTTAGTATAACAATGAAGCAATTGCAGAAAAATACTAGTCCTTCCCAAAAATATAGGACACTCTAGAGAAATTTTCTTGTCACTTTTATAGGGAATTCAAATTTTCAACTGCATTAATTATTTCTAATAAATACAAAGATGAGGGAAGATAAATTAATCTTCTTTCAAGGTAACTTGGAAAATGAATGCTAACAAAATTAATTCAACAATTAGCTTTCTCAATTCCCCTGTTTAGTCAATGGTGTCTTATATTTTGAAACTGAGGTAGTAACTCGTTTCATTTATTGGTGAAGAAAACAAAAGCAACTCAAAGTCAATGCATCTGGTGTCAATGCACCCTGTTCAGAACTTATCATATATTATTATCGACATTTCAAAATAGGTTTGAGTCTTAAAATCATGACATTTTCATTGGTATATGATAGCAATAAATATGCTAGCTCTAAAGAAACTGGCTGTTAGCATACCTTCACACTGTTTGGATCTTTCCCTGCCTCAGGTACAGTCTCACCCTGCCCAAAAGAAACTCAGTGGTTTAACCACTTAATGAATAAAAAACAAAGAATTTCTTAAGAATAGATATATTCCAGAAAATGAATCTTAATTAATCTGCAGGTCATAAGAATAATTTGCACAACATAAGCAAAAATGAATAGCCATCACCTTCGGGCATAAAAAATAATAATTAACAACACCATTTATACCTGCAGATGCCAGATAAGAATATGCGCAAATATGTCACTTCTTTGAGCAGCTCTAAGCAAGTAACCTTCCACTAATTTCTGCAAAAATTAACATATGCAGCTGGTCATCAAATGAAAACACGTTGAAATATACAAGAAATGGTAGAGTAAGGTAGTTAGACGGTAACTAGCTTACCTACGGATTGTTGTCAGTTACGTAAGCTAATTACTCTCATAACTAGAGAAAAACTAGCTTACATTAATTATGTTGCAAGGTGATTCAGACAATCAATCAATGAAATCTTTTTAAGATTCGGCTATGTTTATTTCTCTTTCATTTCTCTTTCACATAGAAACTTAATAACAAATATATATATATATATATATATATATATATATATATATATATATATATATATATATATATATATATATATATATATATATATATATATATATATATATATATATATATAGGTGTGGTTTTATTTCAACTTTTACATCAGTTATTAGAGATCATAATATAGAACTTATTTTTTTGCTTCAAATATTAGCAAATCTAGCTACTTTTACTCTATTTAATAGTGTCATTCCTAAAATAGCCCTCAATTAATGAGTTTTATTTTCCAATGACTCTTTTACTTACAATGGAACAAATTCTTATGACAGGTTCTTTTGAAAATACCCATATTTTTATTTATGATATCACAAAAATTAATTACCCCCACTTAGTTTTATTAATAAATGTGAGGTTAGTTTTTTTGCTTATAATCAAGACGGGAGAATAATGACTAAATGACTAGGCTTATTTGTGCTGTAGATGTTGAATGGTTAATGAAACAAAAGCAAACAATCAGGTTTTATGTGAAAAACGGTAGGAGGAAACGCATACTAAGGGAATAAACCATGAATTTAAGTTTCAGAAGATATCTAACCCCATCGTCGTGTCGCAATGTCTGCACCAACTGTGGCATGAAAAAGGTCACACGTTCAGGAGGATAGGATTCCAACACCCTTAGAACGTAAGCCATGACCCGTGGATGGCCTTTGTATGCAGGAGTAAGGAACTCTAGAGCTTGTGTAATAGAACAAGGAGCCCAATGAGGCAATTGTTGTAATAGCACTGAATTATCATCAACGGCCTTTGGGGTGATGAAGTAAGGCAATGCTTCCGGTATATTGCGTACATCCACTATATGTACCTGCAAAGTGAAGCTATTATGTCATATTTCCCAAGATAATGAACTTAGATGAGTGAGCAGCTGATATATAGCAAGGATTCATTGTTGTAACCAGTACTAGCAATTCTTTCTATCTTGGCCAAACAAGGCCTTATTGTTGTAACTGACTCTGCTGAGTCAGCACAGTCTTTAGGCTGGTATAAATACCCACACCTTGCATTCACAAATCAGTTTTGCATTACTGCAAAGAATACTGTTAGACTGATTCAATTCCCTCACTTTCTCTCAGTTTCCGGTTTTTGATTACTGTTAATATCCAAATTACATTTCAGAAACTTACTTTTCAGAAGGAAAAAAACCCAAACATAAAGCATGCTATGTTAAACTTCCTTTTAACTAAACTTAAGTTTGCAAAATAAAGCTGAATCAAACTTCTATTGCATTTGCAAACTTTAATTCAAACAGGAACTTAGACTTTCAACTTGAATTAATCCCAAACTTTGGTGTTATCAAGTTTAGTGCCTCTGCAAAAATCCGTACTCATTTTACTGCAAGGCACCTTTTAATCGTTTTAAGTCATTTTCAAGTTCCTAACAATGTCCAATGTCAAACAAATTGGTCAGATTATGAATACAGAAAACAAATTGCTTTATTTGTAGTTGGCTGATGATACAATCAGACTATGATTCGACACAACTACTTTTGTGGTTTCTTTAACCCACCGCCTAGACCTGATTAGTGCATATGAAGAACTTCATACTCATTTTACTGCTAGGCATCCTTTAATTTTATTTTATTTTTAGTCATTTTCAAGCTCCTAACAATGTCTAATGTCAAACAAATTGGTCAGACTGTGAATACGGCTACTATGGTTTCATTTTCTCATCACCCCGGACCTGGTTTCTTTGGTAAGGTAAGCACAAGACAGAACAAGACATTTGTTCTTTAAAACCTTAGTTGCCACACTCTAATTTTCTGCATCAAAACCAATTAAAGCCTCAAACCACATTATATTGCATAAAGACAACTTCATCACCAAACGAGTGTAGGGAGTAGTTTTTCCTCAAAACATATAATGCTTGACTTGATAAATGGTAAATCAATTCCCATAATGCAGGCATTCGATTGACTATGCCAGTTCACAACCGTATTAAAAAATAAATACCTGAACAAGCTGAGTTACTTCAGTCTTCACAAATGTATTGGTTGGAAACCTAGCGGCTACTGATAAAGCAATCCTTGGGTCTACCGCGAAGGCAGTCCTAGTATGCTCTATCCATTTATCTGAGCTAATTTTGGGTCTAGAGCTACTTTCCCTGAAAATACATACATATCAAGTATTTGATAGATCAGAACAGGATGAAAATAAAATAATATAACGAAACCCCAGTGGTCAAAAGCAGATATATACTTTGTGTTAGTGGGCTGTGCCCAGACCTCAAGCCTATCAGCCTCATGTTGGCATAGCATTAAAAGCAGCTGCCTCCGTTTTTCTCTACCAACAGAATAGTTCTCCATTTGACCCCAAACAGGATGATAGAGATCATTCTATACATATGTAGATATTAGGATAATTGCGCAAAGTATAAGTTTCTCAAAAAATTCAAACTAAATGATTAATGTTACAAAGCCGCCATTGTAAGCAGATGTCAATGTTAGGCATAAAAATATTACCACATCCGCTAAAGAGTTCCCATTTTCTTGTCCATTTCCTTTAGAACCAAATTGAACAGCATCTCCTTTGACGTTTGAAAGGTAGTGAACAAATAGAGTAACAGACTGAGCCTCACATTGAGTAAAATTTGTATAGTTTGTGTCATACCATTCGGGCTCATAAGCAAACCAACCCAAAGCGGCCCTGCAAATGCACCAAACAATTTGAATTAGTCCAAATAAAGGTGAACATGATGAATACAAGTCAGTTAGTTATCTTTGCAAGAAACTAATTGCTATAGCAGAACTGCCAACAACAAAGTAAGGATGCATGTTGCAAATAATTTTTTAAAGGACCGAGAAATCTAGTTTGGCGAAGAGGTACAAATTAATCAACCTCCAAAAGCTGCAATTGAAATTGAAGTCAATAGCTGGATTAACATTGTAACAGGTGTAAATGTTCATTGTCGGAGAAAAAAAAGGCTTCGTTCTTTTTGTTTAATAGAAAATAAATAATAAATAATAAATAATAAATAAAGAAACATTGGTTACTTTGACACCTCAGTCACTTCCTGAAAACTCTTTTATACAGAGGGAAGCATTCAGCTTGAATTGGCAATAAATAAAAGTAAACATTACTAAGTAGTTTTGGTGGGTGTTACGTCGTGGAGAACATAATGAGAAGATGAAAATATTGGCATAAAAGATTCATGTGGCAGGTTCAGAGGCTGAGTTAGTCAGCATGACTTCACCAGTTCCAACTCATCCCGTTTAAGTCCTCAAAAGTATATTGACAAGCGGAAAATTAATTGACCTTCTAAGAGTGAAGCAGGCCTAAGTTGCACGGTTTCCAGAAAAAACTTTCACGCCACCATGGTAAGGGAATGGAAACCATGCCAGAAAAGACATTGAACAAGGAATATAGGTTATAATCTTTTGGGAATACAGAACAAGCTTGCAAAACAGATACTTCATGCAGCAGAGAAGAACAAAATGCTTAATGAATAATATTTAACAAAAAGATTGTGCATAGTCCAACAATACTTGGATGGATAAAGAAAAATAAAAATTTATGAAATATAGATAATGCCAAAAACAAAACTAAAAAGAGAGAGCCGTATTCACCGATAAATCCGATCTTCCAGCAGCTGAAGGCCTAATTGAAATTTTTGTAGATTTCCCTGAAACTGGCAGGAACAGTACTTGAGCCCTAGAAGCATGAGAGTGAAAAAAGTGCCAGTGGCTGCGGGATGATGTGAAAAGTTCCAGGGAAGCTTCGTTGTGCCCTGCAACATCCTACCAAGAAGCAAAAGTTGCTCTACACTTTGGTGTCGAACCGCCTACAGGAGACAAGATCAGCATTAATCCAGGGAACAGAAAAATGCAATTTTGTAGTTGAAACTAGATTCAATGTTTAACGCAATAGAGGAAGGAACAACAAAGGCCTCTTCACGCATTTCAATCTTTGTTCATTATGTCAAATGTGATGAGTATGAAGATATTGATTATTGAATGTTTAAAAAACCGTCAAAACATACATCAGCAATTGAGCAATCATTCAGAACACCAGAAACTACCATTTGGTGGTTACTCTAGTTAAATTTTATGTTACTCAAGTCTGAAACTAAGTTTTCCTAACATGTTAAACCAAGTATATTTAGATTTTATAAGGCAGTAGTGAATTATTGAAAAAGTTGATGCATTAGGAATATCAAAACAATATGCCCACTTAAGAACACAACCATCATAAAATAAACAGCAATTATTACAATTTATAAAAACAGGTTCAAGACAAGAAAATGTAACTTAACAAATATAGTGAGCAACTACTAACCTCAAAACGATCAATGAGAAATCCAAGCCATAGCCGATGAGCAATTATCTGCTCAACGAGATCAATCTGAGGCTGTGATTCAGGCTCGCCATGGGCCAGGTGAGGTCTTAGTTTTGCAGCAGGCCCACAGTACCTTGCTTCAGATGCAAAAAGACCCCGTTTGGTGTCAATTGTCCATAACCATGCATCAACAAGCTCAGCAAGGACAAGAGCTCCAAGCTGAGGTGCAGCAGAAACCAACCATGTCCATATGAAAACACCGGTTTCCATTGCATCATGAGTGGAGATATATGCAGGACACCAGCAAAGAAGACGGAGAAGTTGTGAGAAGCCTTCCACATTAGATTTGGATCCAGAACTCTTGTCCATAAGAAAAGCATAACTCAGATAAATGTACAAATATGGATTCCCTGCAAGTTATAACTACTACCATCTAGATACAAGGGAGAAATGTGTTTACCAAATTTGACAAAAGCAGCACAGTAGCCTGAGAACAAGTTTCACGAAATTCAGACCTGACCACTTCCCCACCTTTCTCTGCTATGTTGACAAACTGTTGAAGTAAACGTACAAACTTATTAAGTAACATTCCATTGAATGAATCGTCCTCTGCTTGTGGCTGTTGAGGAAAAGCTCCAGATATGATTCTTTGAAGCCCAGCTCCAAGCCCGAAACCAGCAGGTGTAGTACTGGATTGAAATCCACCAATGCTGTTATATAATCTCCTCATACCTGCAATTTCTCCGGCGTGGTTGCACTTAACTGTTGCTGCCGCTTGGTTGCACTTACCAGAGCTGATAATCTCTAAATTAAAAGATTCTGACACTTTTAAGTTTGCTCCTGAAGAAGCAGCTGCTGCAGCCAAGACTGCAGGAATATTTCCTGTTTGGGTTGACCCATTGTCACTTTTCCCCGTGCCAATTCGTATCTCAGATAAAAGTAAAACAACATCAATTGTGGGCTGTGCTCTTTGCCAATTATTTGCTTTACAAAGTTTATCCTGATGTGAAATACAAAGAATCAGATGTGCCGAAAGAACTCTGAGGACTTCAAACTAAATGAATAATTATAATTTAACAATTTCAATCACAGAATAATTAAATGGAATTTCATGAAACATCTCATAATAACTTTTATATTATATTAGAGTATCTTAAGTTAGTTGTTAGAATCAGTGTATAATTATAGAATATCTGAGATCATCTCTTAGGATTAGACTTTATAATATGTATTATTATTATAATGTGTTATTGATTTCCTATTTATGTAGGATTGAGTCTTTGTATCCCTATAAATAGGGATTATTGTTTAGTCTTTTGCTATGAAGCACAGACTCCGACACGGACACTCCGACACCGATATGTCAAAAATCTAGGACACCGACACCGCTATATATGTCATAGTATTTGAGTTTCATGTATTCATCTAATATCAAGAGTTAAAAATATTCTAATAAAAGTTTATGTCTTTAATTCTTCATTGATAATATTGGTTAAATACATGTTTAACCCTTTTAACTGCGTGAGATTTGTTTAGAAAAAGTATAAAGTGTGTTGAGGAAAAGAAAAATACAGTTTTTTTAAAGAAAACTTGTCTAAATTATTGGACACATGTTGTATGAGTGTCATATGAATATCGGACACCGATTCAAAATGTGTCGAAGCAAAGAAAAAACCAATTTTTTTAGGACACTTGTCTGACTTTTCCGACACTTATTTGACTTTTCCGACACGTGTCGTACGAGTGTCATACAAGTGTCGGACACTGACACATGTAAGACACCGCGACACGCCTACTTCTAGAGGTGTCCGTGCTTCATAGGTCTTTTTGTATAAAAACTATCTAGCATATTTGACTATAATAAAACTACCTCTGTTGCTTTTTATAAGAGAAAAAGGCTCATTGATTTTGAATAATCAATGTATCTAGTCTATATACAGACCAGATACATTGGTTATTCAATGAATCTAAAAAGTAGTTTGTCTCTTTATAAAAAGGAACAGGGATATTAGTTCTTAAAAAACAACCAACATATGTCATGTTAGCTCATGTCTCATATATTCATATATGACATGTTAGCTTATGTCTTTTTTGCTTATGTTACTAGTTTTTGTTTAAAAGTAATTTTTTTATGATGTATCTTACAATTTATTAAATGATAGGAAAGTAGTCTCCCGATTCCCAGTTAAATCTCCATTTAACAGCTAAGGTGCAGTTATTTATAGACCAACACGTGTGGTACAAAAAACAAAGTGATGAGTGGAAAATGAAGATAATCAACAAAAGTAGAGGTTTAGAAAATTATGGCTCAAATATTGTGATTTTTTGGTGAGTGTAGACAATGATGCTCACCCATAAAGGAAAAAAAAAAAAAAAACAACGTCCAGCACTTGACATTTGCTTAGAAGAGGAATTTGTGTTTTAATATTCAGTAAAAACTATAATTCTTGTTAAATAAAGGAAACAACATGGTTTATCCCCTTCGTAGCAAGCATTTAGAGTGTGGTAGCAACGAAATATTAATTTTTTAAATGAAATAAATCAGTTAAACCTGAAGTAGGCCCTGGCTTGTGCATGGGGCATTTGAAAGTGATTTAATTATCCATTCCCGAACAATTCTCTGATACAAAGAACGGACTGTTGATGTCCAAGCAGGATCGTTGATGACAGCTGAAGAAGGGTCATCATGAAATGAAAATAGCAATGCATCTAAGCAGGACGAATCCCATAAAACCTGCAACGATATGGTTTTAATCATAACTATAAAGGACATTTCCGAAAGAAAGAAAAGAGGCAAAGGACGCAGACGCACTAAGAAAACCATATTCTACATGCATACACGTTTTTACAACACAATTTAAAATTTACCTGTGGAAACCTGTCTCTAAGTTGAGTTAACAAGTTCTCTGCAATATCTCGTATATGATCCTCCCTCTGAGACAGACTTTTGATCAGGAAACAGGTATGCATTGTTAGTACCGAGTCTCTGCCCTGAGCTTCATAGCCTATCTCAGATACTCGATCTTCCTGCAGGCAGACTAATCAGTTGTGCACATAGACTGACACAAATAACAGCATACAAATCAGCCTATAACAAAGTGAACGGCATGGACACAGTCAGACACAAATGAAAGAACTAGTAAGTCAGCTAACTACAAACCCATTGCAGCACTTGAAAGGGTGTGAACCTACGCCATTTGTCGATGTACATATATATACAGAAAAAGCCGTTCATTTTTCGCCCGAAAAGATTAGTGGATGCCATCATACAGATGCTAATTATTTATAGAATAAACTCTTAAATTGGTCCTCCAAATATTTGTGACCAAATTAGTTCCTCAAACATACAAAATAGTTACTGAATTCATCTTTTTTATTTTATTGCTTTAGTTCTACAAAAAGACAAATATAATGAAAAACTGGCATCGCTTTGGAAGATCGTTTAAGAGCTTACTTTTAAATGAAACAAAATAAATGATTCATGAACAACTAGAGTTGTTAAAAAAACCTCAAGGTATTTGGCATTGAGAAAAATGACAGGCATACAATGAACTATGTACATATGAAGTAACACAAAAATGAAAAGGAAAAAATAAAGAAAGTATAAGACTTAAATTAGAGTGGAGAAGAAAACTCAATTTGAAAAAAGTGTAAAGTTTTTTTTGAAAAGCATAACAGCACAAGTACGAATTTCAACAGCAAATTTGCTTCAATGAAAACAATTATACTTTTTATGATAAATTTATTGTCAAACTTTCTGCACAGATAGACTGAATAGTGAAGGCTTCTTGGTAAATAATCAATATGTTGTAGTACTTCCTTGATGGATAAACAAAATCCAAGGTTCAGCCCTCTTGCCTTTATTCATATAAACAATCAATTGTGAATACAACAAAACAATATTCTCCATATGAGAAAACAGAAAACATGAAATTGTTTTGCATATACATAGGCTTCCTTTGTTACTACATGCAGCCTTTCAGATGAGTAGTAAACAATGTTTAGTTCAAACATGATTCCTAAGTAAGTATCAAGTTGATCATATTTCTATAAAAAATGCTACTGTGAAAACATGGTACCGTAAAAATAAACTTGGTTTTGTTCCTTGCTTTGAGACCTATGGCCCTCGTGATTATACATAAAGCAAATATCAGCAATTTAAACACATAATGTAGTTGAACCTGTCTAAAATTTGCTAAAGCTTTTGCAACAATTGTTTTCAAACAAAAACTCTGAAACTAAAACTTACCATCGATGACACAGCTGTTTCAAAAGCCCTGTGGACAATCGCTGTTAAGCACTGGAAGACAGCTGGCATTAAATTTGGAGTCTTTAGATATTCGAAGACACAAGTAAAAGCACTTCGAGTAGCATCCAAAGTGGTCCCACCATTTAGGACTCCGCCATTGCTGCTAAAGCGGATGATCTCGAGAAAAGCTACGGCAAGAAGATATGTAGCCTTCACCCCTGTAAACAAATATGAGAAAGACATCCCCATGCAAGTCATGATTGAGTAGGGCATACAAAATGAATGTAAGTTAAGAAGGAGCAAGGGAGTAAATACCAACCCAGACAGAAAGCACGAGACATGAGAACATAATGAAGCAAACAAGGGGCAAGTTAAATAGTTGCTTGTCAACAGCCAAGGCTATGACTAACTTGTTGTTTAACCAATATTCTACTAATAAATTAAATAATAAAGACAATACCATCAATCATGAAAGTTTATATTTGCATATACAAACCAAAAACATCTAAGTTCACACTTCCATAGAATATGGTTTGATCACTAAAGACATAACATCATGCAACCTAAGAAATAAGCATCTGTCTTGATGCTTGCTATTGGAACAAAGCTACAAACAAGTTGAATGGGAAATGTTAGTCTAAGACATCCCAGCATATGTCTAAGTGAGTTAAGTGTTAAAAGACAACAATGCATTCAAAATATATATTGATTCACAGTGAATTGTTTCCAGTCAGCAATGCATCTGACATGGGAGGAAGTGTTATATAAGTAATGAAACTCATAATGAAACTAATACGTTACGTTCCTCTCTAACAAGGTATTTACATTTTATAAAAATATGAGTATGGTAAAGGCAATCCACCTGAGATTGTGGTCATTGATGTCACATCAACTCTCCCTCCTAAAGCCGCAGAAAGAGCAGCTCTCTGTGCAAGAGCAGCTTTCTCGTTGCCACTGCCTTGGCGACTGCCTGGGTTGTGCAGAGCATTTAGTTCTAACTCGTCCTCGAGCCATTTCACTGAGCTAACAACCTGAACAGAAACAGAGAGAAACAAGTAAAGTTCAGAACAGACAAATTAAGGAAGTGAAAGAGAGTCTCTGAGTTCGTAGCAGCAATGAAGTTTACAGACTTCCAGAATAATTAAACCTTTTCTAAATTACGAAGTATTTCATGGATTTTAATTTCACAACAGTATACAACCTTTGTTATCAGTTTCAACTTGACTACAGATTATATAAAATTTTAAGGATCTGATTTTAAAAAATCAGTTCAGGAAGTATGGACTCAATTACAAACTTTTTAAGTTCAGAGACCTACTTAAAAATCTTCAAATAGTTCATAGAAACATCCAGAAGAATAAACCTTTTCTAAAATAAAAACTACTTTCGTAATAATGGATTACATTTTCACAACTATACAACCTCTGCTATCAATTTTCATAACTGTCCTGGTACTCAAGGTTGAAACCTTGTAGCCACCATGCCAGAATCAATAAAAATAGTGCAACTATCATGCAACATAAATATTTGTATCATGTGCAAGCAGTAGCTACATTAATAAAGTAAATCATAACTTCCCGAGACTAAAGTCCACAATTGCAGAATAAGTATATCCAGCCTTTAAGTTATTGTGGAAGAAAAATGTCAATGCTACAGGCCATAAATTTCAAGTTATCTAATTGTCATTTAAATATTTGTATTCTAACAATCAAGATATGTTTCAAAACAATTCTTAATTAGGTACATAATTCAGATCCATATGCCAACCCTCCAGCTAAAGTATGCAATTTGCATGTATTGAACTTAACAAAAGCAGTCCACCTGTACTAAGCATTCAACAAAAAGGATATGCAATAACATTGTAGCAAAATTTTCTTAGAGTGCTTTACATAGACCTGACACATTCAACCTAGTGCCCATTTGGTACATGAAACAGTCATTGCATTCCTATCTCTTCTGCAGAAATAATAATTCTTTAGTTGGTTAGAAATTGATTAAAAATAAATATGAAATGATGATTTCATTCTGGTCTTTGGTTCAGGAATTTCTTTTCTCTCTGGCAGAGGTGAGAATGGCCAGTCTAAACAGGCTGGGATTATTAATAATTGCCTGCTTTCCTTGCCATATAATGATGACCCATTCTATATCAATTCTTATTAATAATCATAAAAACCCCATGCGATTCTATTCCCTTACTAAATGTCTTGAAGGGGGGAAATCAATTCTCCGACCACGCGCATTAGCATGACACTTAAAATAACACGGTCTAAAATTAAAATCAAAGTCAAAGTAAACAACTTAAAGAAGATCCCGATAAATAGCCAAATGGTTAAAATACTGTAAGACAAAACCAAGCCAAAGGCAAAGCAACAGATGCCCTAACGTATTCTATTAAACAACAAACATATTACACATAAACACCGATTGAACTGTTCTCCCAAAAACTACTCTATTTTAGGATAAACTTACTAGTGGAGGAGTCCCTTGTGCAATTCGGTTAACAGCAGTAGACCACTCCACGTTCCACATATATGGTCCATTTACAGCTTGAAGGGATATTGTACCAGTGCTTCCCACACTGTTCAGTGTACTGGAAACTGACTTTGTAGTTACCTGAGTCTTCTGTATAGGAGGGGCTAGGCCAAAAAGAGCAACATAGAACCAAAGGTTTCGAAACAGCTTTAAAACTGATGGCTCCACATTTGAAGTTGGATCGAAATCGGAACAAACTGCAGCAACTGCAGGTAGCAAGGGGCCCAGGAAATCTGCTCCACTCCTGTATTGAGTAAGCATCAGATGTGAAATCTTCAGAAAAGATATTTCTCCAAGGAAATGAAGTTGAATAAAGGCCTGCTAAAATTCTGAACAAAAGTTCACATGTTATGATATATATTCTCATGTCATGTGCTCAGCGTAAAAAATAGGTATACCTTCCATTTTTAGACTCAGCAGCTAAACCAACATCTGAGCACAGGGAGAGTAATCGATGGCGATAGTCTGCGCGTAGTCTATCAGTAGTAAGACCAGAGGCAATAAGAAGAAATCCTGCAGGTAGAGTCTAGAATTTAATTGAACTAGTGAGAATCCATTTGATATTGTATTACACCAAACTAATCAAATTTAGCAGTTGTTGTTGACATTTTGAGATACTACATACTTCAACTCTCTCAGTTGTGGCTTCAGGTGCTTCTGTTTTGCTTTCAGCTGATCCCACACTCGAAAGTTTATTCAAGTAACTTCGAGTCATCAAAACTACTGTCTCGCGGTAAGATTTCTCAAAACCTAAACTGGCCATTCGAGCAACGGCATCTAGAAGCTGTATGGGTTGCAACAAAAACAATATAAGATTCATATACAGCAGCCAAAGGATTGATAAATCAGTGCAAAAGCATGATGCCTATAGACAGCATATGCATACAAGAATTACTCTTACAAATAATTTATCAAAAGAGTCGGAATAAATTTAAAGAATTTCAGAATATATTGAACACAAAGTTCCATACTCGGAGTCTCAATAAACTAGGAGTTGAAGCGTCACCCTCTTCTAGGCTTTCTATGAAAAGAGGTAATATCACATCTACCAGCTCGGATTTGTTGACCGCAGCACTTAGCTCAGCAAACAGACGTATAACATTTAGTTGTACAAAAGGAACTGCGGGTTTGTCTTGGTTGTCCTGATGGCAACAAGATTTCGTAAGCAGAGTGAATAGTTTAATGCATGAAAAGATATGATAAAAATAGCATGTTTAGAATAAAAAATATGTCAACAGTTTTGGCACAAGATAAAATGCTGAAGAAACAGGAAAAAACTACTGACCATACATAAACAGATATCATTACAAATGGAACTGATGAAATTAAGGGGAGTAAGAACTTATGTATCAGAAAGCACATGTGTCCAGTCCACAAAGCATTTGGAAATGAACGAAATACAAAATCAATATGTGTACAAGAATATACAGGCTTAATGTATTCTATATAGATACATGTGTACAAAAACATAACAAAAAGACAGTAGAACATTGACACACTCAAACATATGTATTTTTATTGGATTTGTTAACACCACTTTTTTTTAGAAGTATGTTAGCGAGTCATAACTAAAAAATGGTTTAAATATACCCTCAAAAGTGGATGTTGCTAAAATACTCTTTCTAAAAAAGAAGTGTGTGTAAGTTAGCAGCTCATATAAGCATTTGCTAGACCACACCTACTCATTGTTTAGACATAATGTTTTAGCAAGTGATAACTAAATATTTGGTAAAAATACCGTAAGGTGCATATTGCGAAAATACTCCTTTATACAAACTAGTGGGTGTATTCTAGCAAATCTCATTTTTAATTACTATCAGTTTATGCCTCGTGGATACATGGAAATTAGTATACAAACCTGTTCCCCATAATCATTTCGTTCGCGTATGCTAGTAGCTAATCCCATGATGTATGTGTCCACAGGGGCTCGCTCCTTAGCCCAACAAGATTCAATAATCTGACAGCTGGCTTTTGTGACACTGTCAAACATTGTTCCCTGGTTGCTACTCCATGTTTCAGGCTGTAAAAGTATAATTTCAAAAATATTTAAAAAACAAACAGAAAACTTCATGAAATTATATGTCAATTGGAATTCAAGTTTGAAAACAAAATGTTAATGCAGATATGATATTGAAAAGTAACCAAAGTGCACCTGAGCACAAACGTTGAGAACAATTGGTTTTAGGCGAATGAGCAAAATCCGCAATGGTTGACCTCCTCGAGCAATAGCAATTTGTGCCACCCCAAGAAGCAAGGAACCGAAGAGCTCTTCACATGTTTTCAACTTCCTCCATCCAGACAGCAAGCACGCCTCAGCTGCATCTATCAATATCGCAACTGCCTCATAAACCAATCTCTTGACGGATCTTGAATCAGAATCCAGTGCCGAGAGGCTCTTGATTTTCATCGAAACTGCAGCTTTATAAACTGACAATTTGGTATTAATTCTAGCTTTTAGACTGGACCCTTGTTCATGCCAGTCCCTCTTCCTAATCTGCAAGAACTTGTAAACGTTAAAACATGTCCCACTCCTCAGATAAACCTAAACTTTGAAACTACACTATATAGTTCACATTCCACAGCTAGTAAACCAAGACATTTGAGTGAACCAAGACATTCATTCACGAAAGAATAACAGAGAAAATATGCAAACTGATAAAATAGTTAGAAAAAGGATTACCTTTAGAAACGCAGACATGGATTGAATCTGTTTCTTCCCAATCAACCTAGCCTGCTCCAAAAGAGCAGGATCAACGCGAACCTTTTCCAACACGTGAGCAATCACCTTAAAAGCTATTTCTTGTCTCTCCAAAAACTCCACAGACTCTTCCTCAAAGGAAGTAACCTGTTGGCCAGAAGAGCTTCCACCAAGACCACCATCATTTAAACCCAAATTTTGCGCCAATTGATCAGCATTACTCCTCCATATATGACTACCTCCATTTGTCACAACTGACCCTCTCGACGAAGCAGTGCTGGCAGTAGCATCCTCCCCAGCAGCCTTAGAAGCCGCGCCACTCGAAGAATTGCTAGTCGGACTACCATTGGTTTGCGAAGAAGAATTGTCGGAGTTTCCACCATTAACTTCAACCGGCGTCGTCGGAACAGGTCCAGCAGCAAATTGTTCAATCAAACAAGTAACCAATCTATTAGCATCAGAAGATTCAATAGGAAGAAAATTCTGCGACAACGCAACCAAAAAAGCCCTAGCAATAACCGAATTCCGTTCCGCAATCGCAGACAACACAACCTCCCCGGTGAATCCAGCAACCTCATCGGAGAAATCCGGCGACGATAGCGCAGTTTTAGATACATAACCAATAAAATCAATAAAAAAAGACACAACGAAATCCGCGCTAAAAGGACTCGGCCAGAACGACTGAGTAAAGGAAAACGGAATCGAACGGAGGAACTCGATGACGACTGATTTTGGTCGTAGATCGGCGGAATCGGTGCACTTGGATAGGAAACGCGCGACGGCGATAACGGCATTGAGCTGAGAACGCGAAACCCTAGGCGATCCGGCGGATAGATGCTCCGGCGGAGGACATTTATCGCATATCCAGGAGAGTTTATCAGCGAATTGTAATGGATTTAACGCGATGAGGTCGCATAATTCGATCAAAGCTTCCATCGCGAATTAGCGTGAGAATTTGAATGAGAATTTGAGAAATGTTGAGAGAGGAAGAAGAGATAGATCTCTTTAACGACGGAGCAACATTGTTACTCTTCTTCTCGTTGTTTCCGTTGCCATTTTCGTGCCATGGTTAATGCTTTCATTTCTCCTTCTGTTTCTTTTTTCTTTTTCTTTTTTTTATTATTTTAATTTAATTTATTTATTTTCCTATTTGGTTTGAGATGATTATAGTTAGATTCGGGTTTTGGATTTGTCTAATTTGAATTTAGAACTGAACTAGAATTAGATGGGTGGGTCCACAGATTGTGTGTCTTGTGCCTAAGCAATACGGCATCCGTTCTTAATTTCTCACGCGTGCGATGCGACCATGTGGTACATAGCTCACAATTCTTTTCTTTGTTTATGTTTTGGAAATTTCTTGATATAGTGGGTTTCTCTCACACTCTTGAAAAATTAAATATATTATTCGTAAGTGCATTTAAGAATTCATCTTTTAGATGAATTTGTAAGTGCACTTGCAAATTAAATTTTTTTGTTGAATTCGTTATTTTTATACGTTTTATTCATTTAAATATAGTTTAACACATTAAGGAAAAGTTTTGTAAGTGCACTTACGAAACCTTTTCTGAATGTGTTAAACTATGTGTAAAACTACTATGATTTTCACTATAAGTCGGATTATATTTCCGTTTTTAGGAATTCAATTAAAGAGCATTCTATATACGCAAACCATGTAAATATTACTATATTATAGGAGAAAAATTGTCAGAAATAAATTATATAAATTGTTCCGAAATTCAAAAGTGTGATCAAATTATTACAAAATCAAATAACAAAACATAAGGCTATTGTGTATGCCTAATCCTAAACCCCTACGACATCATCTATCTACGGTAATTCGTTGCACGCTCTGCCTCGGCGACGATCCTCGCCATCACGGCAACGGTCTAGCCACCGCCTTCACGCGTAATCCCTACATTCAACGACTCTCGTCCAAGCTGGCGGATACGCTGACAGATGGGCAATAGATCAATGGCATGGTCATCCTCGGTCTGCTCGTTATCCAGGAGCTCCTCATGTACTAGCCTTGGTGGACGTCCTTCACCATCAAGTGTCATGAAAGGGTGCGACACTCTAAAGAACCATGTCGCGTACCTCTATACAATGTGCCACATCTAGGATGCCCGCAACATCTGATACTTCTCTGGCATGAGATGATTCTCCCAACCTTGGAAGACGTCATCTAGATCCCTCTATGCCATGGTGTCAGGAGCATCCTAGAAAGGAGATCTAGGTATCATCTACACAAAGCCAAACTGGAGAGTCCTCGACGTCTTGGGCATCCTGGTCCTCTTCCTCCGATACCTCTACATTTGGTACCTACTCCTCATGTACACTAGATATAGACCTCTTATGGAGACGACTCCTCCGTGACGGTGCGGAAGGTGATGATATATCTGGTTGTGCCATTTTTATCCTTGCTCTCTACGAGCCGACGCATTCTGGCTTTGCCTACCATGTCTCAAACATGTCATCTGGTTGTCGTTCTCTGCCATTTTCCTGAAATAAATCATTACAATTTTTAGCTTACTAATTTAAAAACAAATCAGACAACAATTCATAAGTTCACTTGCGAATTCATCCATCCTGGGTAAATTCGCAAGTTCACTTCCGAATTCATTCATTTTGGGTAAATTCCTCGAGTAAGCAAGAAAGAAAGCATTCTTCGGCAAGTGCACTTGCGAAGTCTCTCCTGGGTCACTTCGCAATTACACTTGCGAAATCTCCTTCGTCCAGAAATTCTCAAAACTAGAAACTCAGTCCTCAAACACCCTAATTCCTATTTTTCCTACTATATTTACCTATTATTACTTCGTATACTAATTAATTTCTACAACCTAACTTAATAATCTAATAAAAATTAAGATTTTGAATAGAAAAAAATTGAAGAAAACTTTCCCAAATTTTAGCTTGGAGTTGATTTTGGAGGAGTTGAAATGGGTTGGAATGAGTTAAAATGATGGGTTGTACTTGAATTGAGTGACTTTGAAGTGGTAGAAATTACAAGGGTTTGGAGTAGAGAGGTTGAAATTGGGATATTTTGAAATGAATGGTATTGGGGGTTATTCTGTGTGTTTTCTAAAACAACACGCAGACTTCATAAGATCACTTATGAATTCACCTTATTTTTTGAAAATCCTGAATTATTTTGTAACTGCATTTATGAATTCACCTTATTTTGAGATTTCGTAAGTGCATTTACAAAACTTGGGGGTATTTTTGGTTTTTCACCAGGGGTGGGGAAGAAGCCCACTAGGTGGGTGAAGAATTTTCCTTATGTTTTTTAGGCCTTATGTTTTTTAGGCCTTTTATTTTGAGAATCTCTTTTCACACCTAGTCATTTATACTACCGAAAACTCTAAAACATCATTCGTAAGTGCACTTGCGAATTCAACTTTTCAGGGTATTTCGCAAGTGCACTTGCGAATTCACATGATTTTGTACGTTTTATTATTTTAAACGTTGGATTTGAAAAAAAATCAGGTGAATTCTCAAATGCACTTGCAAAACACCCCGAGAGGTGAATTCGCAAGTGCACTTGCGAAATTTCCCTTTCCATGTTAAAATGTTGCATAGTCATCTATTCACACTATTTCATTCATTTTCTCTTCCTCTAACAAAAAAATTCCCAAATTTCACTCAATGTCAATGAAATTTTTGTCTTCAAATCAAGTTTTAAGTGTTGAGACTAGAAAAGTGAGCATTAAAAGCTGCAATTTTAGGTGAGATTTCATCCCCTCAATCCACACTTGTTGCATTGTAGTTGTTTTATTGTTGAAGAAAACAACCTCACTTCGCAAGTGTACTTGCGAAGTCCACCTGCAAAAATTTGCAAGTGCACTTGTGATATAATGCCTGATGCAAAAACAAAATTCTATTTTAACAGAACTCATGTGTTTTTTTTATATCTTAGGTATGGTGCACCCCGACAATATTGTCAAGGCTATTGTGAAGGTTTCGAACAAAGTCAACATAGACGATAAGCCTATTATGGTGAAAGAAGTTGATAAAACGTTTGATGTTGTGATAGATCATGGAAATAAATTTCCAAATATCAAAATTTTCACCACTCGTCAATATATGCTTGATTATGTTCGAATGGAAGCTAGCAAACTTTTTTTTGGCGTTTTGATTGCAAAGTCCGACAATGGGACTAGTAATCGGCAACTATTTATTATTTTGACATGCAAGAGAAGTAGAGCATATGTTCTAAAAATTCGCAAGATAAAATACGAAGACACGAGATCGAAGAAATGTGGGTGTTCATTCAAATTCCACGGTTATTGTAGGGTGGATAATTTATAACGGTTTAATGTCATGTTTGGAACGCATAATCATGCGTTTGACACCAAGTTACACGGGCATCCTATTATTTGTCGGCTTAAGATGGAAGAGAAGGAATATGTTTCTGAATTGTCGTTGATCAAAGTTGCATCGAGAAACATATTTGTCGGTTTGAAACAGAATAAATTGGAATGTGTTTCAAATATCAAATCGATTTACAATTATCGATATAAACAGCATATTGCTCAAAGAGGTCTGAGGTCCGAAATGCAACATTTGTTGAAAAGTTTGGACGATAACTGAAACAATCGGCTGAACATCATCTGATAATTATATCAATGAAGTCTCCATCGAACATTTTTTATCTCGCAAAAGGAGAAAGGTAAACGCGTCGCAAAAACCTAAAAGGGATAAGACATGGTCTTGTGACCGAGAGATAGGCTAAGGGAGGCTATTACACGAAGGGAAGGTATTAGCACCCCACGCGCCCGTAATACTCTACGATATCCACTTCTATTTTCTATCTAATGGGTGTGTTTATATCTATTTACTGTTTAATCGCTATATTTGTATGCTAAAAGAGAATGCATGTGAAAGAAAGGAAAATAAAGAAAACACGGGGAAAAGAAGAAAGTATTTACAAATTTTGCTTGATCAAGCCCCGTGACAAGATGCCTACGTATTCCCTCATGCAATGGGAAAGTCAGAGTGTCGTAGTTCGGCTCACTTGTTTTGGTGGGTTTTGTATTTTTTACTTATGAAAAAGAGTTTTAAACACACAAAAAAATGCACCCGTAGGCGAAAAAGGTTTTGCATTAGTTGGTTGTTTTTACCCTTGAAAAAGGAGTTTGAACCATTATTAAGTGTTTTGATTTTCAAAAGAAAAGAAAACGAGTTTTAGTTTTATTACATGCAAGGATGCAAAAGAAACTAGAAAACAAGAAAGGTAAACTATCTAGTTCTATCCATAGTGTTATCATGCAAAATGGACTTATGGTTGAGGATAAAAGTCTAAGCTCGAGGACTATCCTGACCGAGCAAACCTGGGGAAAATGTCCTAATATCCACCTTGGTTGAAGAACCGAGGGATACAAAAGGATTTTAAAAAAATAATTGTTTTGGCAGAAGCACACAAACAATGTAATGCACAAACAAATGTCCCATAGTCTGCAAACGGTAACGAGCATACCGTGAGTCAACCAGTAGCCGACACATCCGATCCCCGTGAAGGGTATCACCTCATGACATGAATTATCAAGTGTGAAGAGCAAATGATGTGAGTTCAACAATAAATGTGAACCCTAGGAAAGCGTGGAGAGTCAGAATAGGGAACTCTTGCCACTTTTTATTATTGACTCAATAAAGGAAGCAGCACGATTCGCGTGCGGGCTGACACAGACTAGAACTTTGTGGGAGTCGATTGCGGACCCCTTTCGCTTGCCCCATATACCATGACTCGATAGTAGGAAAAATAACAATGTGGGTCTTTGCATAGTGGTGCCACGTCGGGTTGCCTAACCACTTGATCCACGCAAGCACAATTGTAAACACTTATTGAGAATTACCTCCCTATGCGCGATGGAGGATTTTAAACAAACCAAACACAATTAGCACACAGAATTGCCCTAAACGGGTCTTTAAATAAACTAGAGGGGCTCCTGAACATGCTCCAACTACGGAAGCCCCATCATGCATCTCTATTCCTACTTCTCATGGCAAGGAAATCGGTAAAACCCTACTTCTCATGCTCTCTAGAAAAGCGGTGAACCCTACTTCTCATGCTCTCTAGAAAAGCGGTGAGATACTACGATAAAAAGGTATAGAAAATACCAAACGGATGATAATCCGAAGAGCACTGCGAGCTAAGAATACTCCGAAAAACTTTGAGTACTGTTGTCATCAACAAATAGAGCTGATCAGAAATGCATCGAGGTATCAATAATCAGGGTCGGAGCGCGTGATGTACACGTCTGAATATCAACAAATACACTTGCACGAAATACAATTCATACAAAGAAGTATAACCACGTGATATGGAACATACAAGTCCAATCACAAACTGAATCTTTGTAAGAAATACAATTCAGGAAGAAAACCAGAATGAATGTAATGTCGGATATACAAATCTGCATCACAACAAACACCTACATGAAATACAATTCATACAAAGATATGTATCGAAGTGATATGGAATAGACAAGTCCAATCACAAATTGAATCCCGGCAAGAAATACAATTCGAATAGAAAACAATTCACAATGTAGCATCGGATATACCAATCCATGTTACATGACAGATACCCACGTGAAATATAACTCATACAGATATATAATCAGAATGGTATACTACAATCAGAACCACCTGCAAGAAATATAATCCGAGCAGAAAATAGTTCACGATGTAACATCGGATATACAAATTCGTGTTACAAACAGTACCTGCATGAAATACAATTTGTACAAATACATTTATCAAAGTAATATGGAACATACAAGTCCATATCACAATCGGAACCATCTACAAGAAATACAATTCGAGCAGAAAAACAGTTCCTGATGCAACATCGGATATACAAATCAGTGTTACAAACAGTACCTGCATGAAATATAATTCGTACAAATACATGTATCAAATTAGTATGGAACATACAAGTCCAAGTCACAATTAAGGTACCTGCAAGAAATACAATTCATACAAGATACCAGATAACCGCACAATACGGAATATACAAATCCATATCTCAATTGGCAAAGCTCAAAGTCTACGATAAACAAGTGTCAAAACAAGCCTAAGCATCAATAAACCAACAATTAGAAAGCTTTCTAAGCCTAAATTTCGATAACGGACAGCGAATGCGCATTCTAAAGCTTACCTAAACATCTCCCTAAGATGGTGGAAGAATTGCACACTAATCGTACGAGGGAAACCTACAAGTGTTAAATTAGCTCCTAAGAGTTATACCACTAAATGTTAGCTTTAAAATTCTACTTACAACACAAAGGTAAGTTTTACATTTAGCTACCATTAAGTTAGAAAAATGTCTTAAAGTTTCTAAGAAACACATGGTATTACACTCCAACAATTAGTCGATTCAAATGACAAAGGAGAAACATGCTTTTAAACATCGCTACATAATCAAAACTTGAGAGTCAAGTGAGTATTGAATTAAATCAAGTATGGAACCCTACAAGTCAGTATCTAACTCCTATTTAATGATCTCAAATAAAATGTACAAGAAAATTATGGTTAAAGCAAAATTACGCGCAAAACCAAGTTAACACGATCAATTGTTGCTCTAAGGGTTTAATACCATAGTACAATAATTATATGACTCGATTACGAGTTATAAATGAAGATAACAACTACCTAAATATGTTAACATGTTAATCAAGAATCTAGTTGAAGGTTAGAACAAGCATTGAACATCACATGCAAAAAGGAATTCGAAGTGCTATAGAAAAAGTCATTTCTACACGTATTATCGAAAATCAATTAAAAACTAATGAAAATTAATTATTAAAAATTGACAAAATATGTCAAAAATATCCTAAGATGTTGAAAAATCAGAAACTTATTTTTATGTATTTTTATGAGTCGATGAAATCGAAATCAGAAGTGAAATTGATTATGTATTAAATTGTGAAGCATGAAAACAGGGGATATAAAACTTAATTTCCAATTTGAACTAAATCTATTGAATTTGTTGCGATTGGGCTTAGGAATGTAAACAGTTTTACGGAGGCCCAGTTTGAAACTTGTTTAATCCATTTGTTCAATCCAATAACTAACAAAACCCAGCTAAAATAAAAAATAAAAGAAACTTCACATATTTTATCAAATGCATGTCATGTTTTTTGTTATGTATCACATCTATATTAATTGGTCAATAAAACTTAAGTGACAAAAAAAACAAATCTCAGCCAATACCACAGTCTTCTCCAAAAGCATGCAAGAGACACGTGAACAGTACCAGGAGGCCTCCATGAACAAAACTCTCGGCCACCACCGGTAGTATCCGCGGCGGTCTGATAACGGAGGAGGATGAACCTATTCCCTTCAATTTTCGCGTAGATTCCAAATCCAATGTCCATTTTCGCTAATTCTCATCATATTTCAAAATACGAAGAGTTTTCCAAAACGATCGCAAACAATATTCATGGATTTCAAAACCTCGAGCAATGTAAAAAGAGGCCTAAGATGATAACAAATGATTCCGGTAACTTACTCGACGGAGTTCGTCCGCCGCGTCTCTCTTGCACAGAAGATATGAAAACAAGATCTCAAAACGCGAATCTTGGGCAATCGTAGATGATGGCTCCAATTCGTCGCCTTCTGGAGCGTGAGGGTTATAGTGAGATGAGGAAGAAGTTGTTACGGTGGTTGAAGATTTTTGTTATGGTGAGCAGCGATGGTCAGGGGTTACTAAAAATAAGATCACTTTGTGAACGGAATCCGCCGGAGTGATGAAGGCGGATCGAAGGTTATAGCCAGATGATGATTCGAGAGGGAGAGAAGGAAAAAGAATGGTGAGTATTTTTTGTTTCTTTTGGATGAAAGGGTTCTTGTTTCTGTTAGAAAAAAATGGTGGTCGTTGAGAGTGAACGAGAATCGAAGAGCATCGCTACCGTGAGAAAATGGAGTGTGGTTATGGTTTTTGTTGAAGGTTATTATGGTTGATGCGGTGACGGAGAAGGAGATAGCGGGTGGTGAGTTGAGGTGGTTACGTTATGGTAGTGATGACAGTTATGGAGTGTGAGAGAAAAGAATGGAAGGCGTGCGATCGAAGAAGAATGGAGTGTTGGTGGATGAAAAAAATGTGTTCCCTTTTTGGTAAGCCCAAAAAAAAGAAGAAGAAGAAAGTTATTGTTGTAACGTTTCTATTATGGGAGGTGACGCCTACCCTCTCCTTCTGTGCCAGCTTGCAATCTTTTCGAATCTCTCCCTATTCGAAGTAGATAAATTCTATCTTCCTGCATGCATGGTATGTCATGGTATGGCTAATTGTGGAAAATGATAAAAATCAGCGTCGATATTACAATTTTCAAGTGAAATTCCGAAATTCCATGCATCCCACTTCTTGAGTCAATAACTCCTAATTTACGCCTTCTCGCGCAAAAGTTCCAAAACCATAATTTTATAGCATATTTGTGTCAACAACTTCCATGTTGAAAGTTTTTCGATTCGACGTCTGTAACATGTTTTAAATCAATCCCGAAGATTAGAAATCATATTTGACAAAATATTGGCAATGTCGGCAAAAGTTTACCGAATGTTTTCCTTGGACTTTACAACCTTATTACTCTCGATACGCGACCTGGATCACTTTGATTTCTTCTGCAAAGTTTGAGATTACCGTGAAGCGAACAACTTTGATTTTGAACATTTTCCGATACAGAGTCAATAGCTATGTGGAAATTGAACCCGAAGTCATCAGCTTGACCATATTGACAAACATTCAGAAATTTTTCTAAGTGTTGGATATTGTGAACATGATAAATTCATAACTTTTGATCTTCATAACTTTCAATCTGAATCCCGAATGGATTCAACTTCTTCAACAATGTTCGAGATTACCATGAGGTGAACAATTTCGTAGTTGAACATTTTTCGATACGAAGTCTGTAGCTATGAGAAAATTAAACCCGAAGTTGTCAGCCTGACCATGTTGCCAAACATTCTAAAATATTTCTAAGTGTTGAATGTTGAAACATGATAAATTCATAACTTTCGAACTTTGTAAATTTCTCTGCGACGTCCAAAACAAAACAATTTATGAACGAAACTTGTAGAGGATACAACAAAATCCAACTTTCATGTTCAGAGTTTTTCCATGCGGCGATCAAATCGATGAGAAAAATAATCTCAAACGTATGCACCTCAACTGTTTGAATATTGTAAACATTATGAATTCCCATTTTCTGACCTACGTAACTTTCGATCCGAGTCCCGAATGAATTTGATCCCTTCAACAAAGTTGTAGCCTATAATTTTATCTTGCCAATAAATAGAGGCAATTTAATTGCATTCCACTTCACCTGCAGTTTCACTTAACTCGACAAAGACTCAACAAACCAATTCAACCAAAATTAACTACACGCATATATGAATTATTCCTGCAAGTTTCAACTAATTCCGGTTAACTAATTTTACCGCTTAAATTTACTAACATTACTATTCAGTACTAATTTCATCTACCTTATTTAATATTTATTCCATTGTTCCCTTTTATTTAATTCACTGGCATTAATTCTTAAATACTACTAAATTATATCTCTCTCATCAACCTCAATGCTCCATTATCTTAGCTACAACTTAACATACTTCTTCTGCTAAATTTATCACAACTGCTACTTACTGATACTGATATATTTTCTGCCACAAATAGACTAGTTTGTTTGATTACACTCCTACATAGTTAAATTAAGTAATATTGCAACATTATTCCAGCTAGATTACTAGTCTCCTAAGGATTCCCTAAGCCATGATTATTCTAAACTTATATGGTCGAAAAAGAGGAGAAAGAAACAAAACAAAATATAATAGGCAAAAGAAAACAGATATAACAGGCGTGGCAGAAGGAGACAAAAATTTATGTGCCTCCTGCACACAGTATGTCGAACAACATACTCCCTCCTATACACCATGTGTATATAACGACACATGCCTTTTGCACACTCCCTGCCGCTCGGCAGGGCTTCCTGTGACGTTCGTTACCATTTTTCCTTCAACGCAGTTTCTAATTTCAGGTGCCTGCATTATCAGCTTCGATCCAAAATTTTGCATACCAGAACAACATAATCTTGTTTTACAAAGGCAAATATTACTCAATAGATTCACTCAATACTCAAATTCAGGACAAATACAACAACAACAACAACCATCACAGTAACATTTAATTTCATCAAATCAACACAACACAGAAAACAACAATCAATTCATGGTAAATTCATACACCCTAACCCCACATACAATTTATCATATATCCGATTATAGAGGTTGAACTTCATTCTTATCTTGGATTGAAGATTACTCTAATGGTTTTTCCGGTTCAATCTCACGTTTTGGCCTCTGATTGCTCTACATATTCTCTTCTAACCCTTGTTCTTCTTTCACCCGTACGCCTCTTTGTTCCAAAACCCTTGCCAAAACTCCAATGCCACTTTTATTTTCTTTTTGTTTCTAAAACCTAATATATTATTATATCTTACTATCTTGTCTTAATGGGCCTATCAAATAACACTCCCATTTTTGCTACAACTAACACAATACTAAGCCCACTAAATAAATATTCCTATCTAATTTCTATTATCACTAGTTATTATTATTTCTACAACTTAATTGATTAAATTAATTAAATAACCGACCCATACAAAAATCCAAAATTCGCAACTTTGAAAATTAAATCGGAAAATATTCGAGAATATTTAATTAAATAAATAATTAAATATAGGCGTTACATTATGTTTTCTTGTCTCCTTTATGTTTAATGTTTACTTTGTTATGAAATGTAATAGTTGAAATTTCAATTATTTATGTGTTTGTTGAAATGTAATAGTTGAATTCTATTGTTGATGTTGACATTGAAGATGCATTGAACTTTACAGGAATGCAACTTAAAGATAATTTATTACGAGTAAGTTCATCATAAACTATTGGATTTTCAATTATTTATCCGTTGGTTAGTATATAGTTGATAGATTTAAGCTGGTAGTTTGAGTTGATAACCTTTCATTACATATAAACTTTCGTTACATAAACTTTCATTACATAAACTTAATAAAATCTAAATCCTTTGGTTGAGAGAAAGTTGTTGGAATATTTTATATTTAAATATTATTTAATTATTATATTCCAATAATTATTATGTGGACAAATATATTTATATGAATTATATTAGTTATTTGTCAAATTAAGAGCTTTAATTGATTAAGTGGTCAAATAGAGTTTACAAGGTTGATTAGATTTCTATTTAGTAATTAATTAATTAATTAATTAGATATGAGCTTAAATATGAATGGATGTCAAGATGACCCATTTGGGAATAATGAGAACCCTAATTGACCATCACACTATATATAGGTTATAGTCCCCAATATGTCGTACATAAGTAAATTATCTTTTCTCCCCATCTAAGAGTATTCAAGGCAGTAGGAGTATTGGTTGAGGAAGAACCACAAAAGCCATCAAGTATTCATTGTTTGTCTCTCTCAATTCTCAGGATTACCGCTAATAGGAACTTTCTCGATGGATCCAGGTATTCCTATAATTATTTTATCGATCCTTTAATTTTATACATGCTTGTATAACTATTTGATTTTCGCATAAATTATATATTATACTTTGTGAGCATGTATATCTGATTGACCCTGTTAGGTCATTTAATTTTAACAATTGTTATTAAAGCAGGTTCTATTTTTTTTTTAAATTGTCATGAAATTATGTGATTTTTCAGAATTTTAATTTCTGGTTTATCGATGGATAAAGTGCACGACAACCGTTATGTAAACCTCAGTATAAGGCTTGTTAGATTTCAAAGTTGAATTGTTAATTATATGCCTTAGAAATTGTCATTTCGTTGTACCGTAACTTATTTATCAATGTTGCACTAATTGCCAAGATGGATCCAATAAAAGAGTTATACCGTTTTTTTATTAAGATTCTAGAAGTACAATTAATTTTTCTACGCTTTTTCTTATAACAGTGCCATAACGCAGTAAGAGTTACGTAAACATTAATATATGGTTTTTTTATATGCTTTCTCGTACATATTGATGTATTGAAACATCACAACATTATATATGTTTTTTTTTGGATTCACATAAATTTATTTTTTAATTTTTGTGTTATATAAAAATTATGCATATAACATTTAAGGATTTATGTTTGTATTATTTTATTAATTTTTTACTTCTGGTACAACTGCTTTATTATACTTGTTTGTACATGACAAAAACACACTTATGTGTTTAATTTCCATATTCAAATATACGAGTTTTTTGTGTATAATTGAAATAGTTTAAATAATCAATTGATTATTATATTAAGCAATTATGTAAACATACAATTTTAACATTACGTGAGTAATGATTGTGTGAATTTTAAGACCTTCCCATTTAATTTATTAAATTCAAATTGTCGAGTAATTTTGGTTTGGTTGGTTGAAATAACAAGTTGCAAAAGTAATATTATTGTGTAAAATTGATTAATTCGGAATCACAAAAGATGTGTGTAATTTTCATGCGAATTGTTATAGTCGGTCAAAAGGAAGACACAGGTTGACCGAAAATTTACATACTTGTGATGAAAAACATGTAGTAATTATCAAGGTTATCCGTGTGACTATGATAGATGTCAAAGGCATTCATTATCTCACAAGACTTATTACTAATGCTTAATCATTACGCGAGAGTATCGTTTGCAGTTAATTCTTACAATCAAAGATTGGGAAATGATGGTGTTTTTGATATGTTGTCTAGGTCTTACCTAATTTGCTTATAAAGAATATTGTTCATGTCTATATGGTGAATGGACACGCCTACTAATGTTATTGTATGTTTGATGTTCTTCTAAATGGATCCAGGTGTTTATTTGATTGCACTCACACATATAAGGTAAAATTTGACGATTGTAAGAATTTATTGTTTATAATATTAATTATCAGTGTTTGATCATTGAAAATAAATATTACTAACAATTGATTTTATTTCCTAAAGACTTAATATCAATGGTGAACTTGATATTTTGGCTGAGTATATTTTTTTTGTTCTCTATAGACTAATATGTTTATTTTAAGAATAAAATATGAATATTATGATTATTTTTTTTGATCTAGACCTTACATAATGATGGAGAAAATCAAATTCTATCATAATTTAGTATATTTAAAATGAGACTCAAGTTTAAAAGTGAGTATACTTCAAATTACACAATTCTATAATCTTAAAGATTTGCAATACAAAGACATGATAGGTGTTATTTAAGATGACATAAATTTTGTCATATTTTCTTTGCTTAAATTCTAGTGTTTCTAAAGCAATAAAGTGAGTGACAAACTCTCATTGGAGTGATGACTTTTCATTAAGATCATTAAGCAAAGAAAATATCATAAGCATATTATGAAACTATTAAATCTTGCTAAAGCGTTATAGTTTTGTCAATTAGGTGACTGTGTCAAAAATTTAGCATATGATATTCTCTTTGCACAATTAAGTTTATAACTATTAAAATTAGAAATTATTCTTTAATAGAATAATTTCATAAAGTGTTCAATAAAGGAAAGATCGAAGCAAGAGAAAATAAAATATTGTTCATTCGGTAAATACCTCCAAGGATAAGGACAAATAAAGAATAATAAGAAAAATATGATATGAACTAACAAATGTTCAATGGTGTTGAAAGATACATCAATTTAAATGGGACAAATTTGGTGAAGATTGATATTTTTTACTCTTAACTATTTTAAATTGTCATTTTAAGCTAAAATTTGTATTTAAAAGATAATTTGTAGGATGAATGAAGTTTTATTTTAATATTATATATTTATTTACATGATGGATTCAATTTGTCTTTTAAATTCAAATATTATTATAATTAATTCAGTCATAACTTGTGACAATCTAGAATTGTTGAACAATTTGAGAAATATAAACTTTTGTTCCAAGTTAAAGAATATTTTGAGACAAATATTATAATGTGTAGTGAGAATATTGAGTTTGGGGGAGAGATATGTATTAGAATAAAATTGAGTGGGAAATAATTGGTTCTAACTCAATTCATACAATTGTTATTTATATAGAAAATTTGGACCCCCGTGCAAATAATATTGTTCTTTCTCTCAATTAAAATAAGAAATTAAACCTTGAAGATCAAACTCGACATTCTCAAGAACTAGAGCATCAAGTTTCATAAAGAATTGACTGAAAAGAGAAATTCTATTCAGTGTGATTGAAAGACTCTATTTAGATAGTCGTGGCACTTGTTACTTGTTATAATTTTGGAGCTTCATAACATGGATATCAAGTTAGTGTTTCTCAATGGCGACGTTAATAATACAATATGGTGCAACGAAGATTTTGTGTGTGTGTGTGTGTCAATAGATACAAAGTTTATGGTTTGCAAACAGATAAAATCCACTTATGAGTTAATGAAATTGTCTCGAGATGTCTATTATGAAAATATATTGGGTTTTACAAGTTTAGTGGGAGTAAGTCTATATTCCTAATTTAATGTGTCGATTTTATTTAGTCAACAATGATATATGATTGTTGTGTGAAATCAAAAAATCTCTAACTAAAGTTTAGTGACGAAAGATCTTGGGCACATCTCTTTTGTATTAGGTATTCAAATACTTAGAGATTATTCTCAAGGTGACATCCAATTATTACAAAAAGATTTATTTATATCAATAAAGTTGAAAATAAAACGGATATGAAAGATAATAAACTAGGGTATGTCTCAATTATCAAGAGATACTATTGAGTCTTAATCATTGTCCAAAATAAAAGAATCTGAAAATTTAGAAAATTAAGTTTTTTATACTTTGGTTGTGAGAATCTTATATACAATTTTATACGTATATGAAAAGACGTACATAAAATCATTGAGTAAATACTTGAGCAATTCAAAATTGAATTGTTGGGAAAAAAAGAGGCCAACCATGAGGACCATTGTAGAGAACAAAAGAGTTTGTACTTACAAAGTGGAGATCTGACAATAAGGAGAGCTCATTTTGATTCCTTTAGATGAAGTTGGTTCTATGTTCTTCCACTTTTATATTGTTTATTCTAATTCTTCATCTTCTCTTGGAAGTTTACAAGATTTCACGCATGTCAAACTAGTGTGCTCATTATTAATTCTTTAGTTTTATACACTTTCTCTTCTCATAGAAGTTGGAAAGATTTCTGCCTACCTCGAGTTGTTGAATGATTACATCTCCTCGTCTTTTCAATTTTCATTTTCATTCTTTGATATTCCTTCTTACGTGTATTTTGATGTAATAATGATTTTGATATTAGTTTACAAATGATGTATTACTGATTATGGTATGGTACATTTAAAACTTATTCATAAACAATATCACAATGCTTATTACTCTTAACTGTTGTTATAGGGCACACGCTATTCAGTTTACTACAACGGCCACTGGACCATGATTAAAAGTAACACATATACAACAATATACTACATAACAACGTCTAGACCATCGTGATTATGTACTTAATCCAACTGTTGTTAAAAGCCTTTTTCGTAGTAGTGTATGTCTAAACTTTGTTTACGATTCCATATTTTGATTTGATGTTTTATTAAAATCTCATGATATTAGAGTTTATCGTATCGATAAATATTTCTTAAGTAAGTTTTAGGTTTTGTTATACTGAGACTACAAAACTTTCTTACTTTTGATTAACACTGAAAACTGTAATGTTAGAGATCTTGATCAATTGAAAAAACTCACTTTACACACCTTGTGTAAATAGACTTTGACTTAATCGAGACATTGTTTGAATCAGTATTTTCATCTATAATATATTTTGTGTTTATCATCAAGTGCTGGATATGTTCCATCCAAAATTACGTATACATTTTGTACGAAAAGTTTCCAAACGATTTCTTTTTTCAAATTATAATTTTCCAAAGTAAATTTTGAAATTGATCTATTTTCTAGAAAGGCCTATTCAACTCCCCTTTAAGACCATTATGCACTAAAAAATGTCTTAATTGTAATTTTCTAAATCAAATTTTATTCCAACCAATCAACTTTTCCCATTCTTCTAAGTGGCACCTCTTTTGAATTTTCCCAATTGAATGTTTGGTAATACATGCATTAATCGGTGAGCATTTCCCTTCACCCTTTCTAACCTATTATTACCCACATCACTCTTCCCATGCTTTGCCTAATGAAAAACAACCATCTTCTATTGCATGTCTCTCTCTCTCTCTCTCTCTCTCTCTCTCTCTCTCTCTCTCTGAAAACCATCAACCTTTCCTTCTCTCCGCTCGTCTATTTCCATCCAAACCCTAGGGCTATGTTTGGATACGTAAAAAAGAATGGAGCGGAATGGGATGGAATGAATCAGAACGAAGTGGAATAAAAATATCATTCCAATGTTTGGGTATGTCATGATGAAATACATTTATTTTGTCATTCCACCCAAATTGGAGGGTACAAAAAATAATGGAAAGTGATGGAATTGGATAGAATACATTCCATCTGATACTGCTCCATTCCATACTTTTTAATCAATCCAAACGATGAAACATAACTTTATTCCATTCCATTCCATCCTATTACATCAATCCAAACATACCCTAGAACAACCGCCGCCAAAAAATAAATAAGGTGGACGGTTAAATATCCACTTTCTTTCCTTTTCATATAAAGATGATAAAGTAGTGGCGGCAGACAGTGAGCAGATGGTGGTGAGTGAAAGACAGAGGATGATAAGTACTAGCAAAAGGAGATCTAACATTGTAGAGCATACAAAGAAGTATTTTCATCTCACAAATGAGTTTCTCTTTACAAATGATATTGTGTATGTCTTTTTTTAGTTATGTTCATTTTCTCTATTGTTCATTTTTTTCTCCTCCTATTCGTTTTTTCGATTTCAAGAATTAGATTTGAATAATTATCTAATTTTTGTTTCGTGTTATTTTTTGTTTTGTAGATTAAAATGCAAAGGTGCTGTAACGGGAATAAAACAATAGAAGAAAGATGACAAGGTTCCTAAAAAGCCCCTGGCCATCTTTATTTCATGTATGGCTTTTTCTGCTCTAACTGTGATTTTATCAAAACTTAGTAGTCATTCTAATGGTTTTTATGTATGACTCGGAGTTGATTTCAAAATAATTACACGAAGGATCATCTAACATGAATGGAACATCTACTTATATTTAACTCGACTACCCAAGTTCTGAATAATGTTTTATTTAATATGTTTGTTTGATGTATGGTTAGTTAACCTAACTTAGTGGTTATTTTATCCCTCTGCAGGTTATATCAATGTTCCGGGACTTTTCTTGGCTGGTATCTTTGGAGCTTCACTATATTTCATGACCAAAAAGAATGTTAAGTTAGGTAAGGAGCTTTTTTCACACGTATTAATTTAGTGCGTATAATATTAGTTCTTCACAGTTCATTGAATTTTTTGTTTCATAAGTGTTGATATTCCATGTCAATTCTTCTATATTTCGTGAACATAATATTTTGCGATTGATCATTGATGAGTAGGACAAAAAATGATGGAACTGCTGTAACTCTAAAACTAAAACTACGTTGACCAATTCCTTAAAACCTGATAGGAACATGATCATCTAAGTCCTAATTTTTTTATCAGTGTGGAAAATTGAAACTTGACTTTTTCACTTGATATAGACAATGTAACCAATCCGATTCATTTTTTTTATTACACATGATTGAAATTAATGGAAAATGTAAAGTTAGTGGGAACTAAGAAGCCATCAAGTGACTTATCTAATATACTTAGCTTCTAATCGTTGCATATCTAATTGTATTATTAACTCTGTAAGATTTTGAACTAATTATGTTTTAATTATGCTGGGGTTTGTAGTTGGTTCCCTTTGTGGTATTTGCCACTTTTATGTAGCTTCAGGTATTTACTTGTGTGGTAATCATTTCTATAGTCATTAATACAATGCAAGAAGAAAAGTGACTTGAATTAAAAGTGATTTTTGATTTGGATTTTATGGTTTTAGGTAAACAATTTGTTCAATCTGTCTTGTCTTCTGAATTGAATTTTGGTGGTTCGTGTTGATCGACTCTCTTCAGATCAATGCATTCAGTGATATCTTGCTCTGTCGAAGACCAGTGTGCCCGAATGTTCAGTGGTGTCTGCTTTAATTTGTTAAGTTTGCAACAATCGGTCTAGCAGGTTTTGGGGTGTTCTTTTGCTCATGCTGTTATTGGATTTAATCTGGTGTAGAATTTTATCAAATTGTGCAGTATTATAAGTTTAATCTTTGTGCTTTTTATCCAGGCTACTGTTCTCGCATCTTGTGTGGTTGGGATTCTTGTGTATAGAACTAATACATTGTAATTTCAACACCTCTTGTGCTATTCTTTCTCAATACATTTTTGTTTTTTTTAAATAATTAAATAAGTAATGACCGTTTCTTGAAAATACTGACTGAGTCACATCCTATTGAAGCTAAATGGGTTATGCACCTGTAAATAATAAAAGAGATTATTAATATGAATGTATAATTTATTCAAAGGTAAATTCTTGGCTACCTCTTATAAATTCAGGGGTAATTTACCCCTTATGATATGTATCAATCAAATTTTGTCATATAAATTAAAATTTTAAAATCACATATTAATCTAAAACTTCAATTAATCAAAATGAAACCAAGAAAATAATATATAACTTGATTTTTGAGTAGTAAGGTGTTGGTATGTTAAGTGTGACTAATAATTCTCACATTGAATGAAAAAGAGAATGTTAAAATTTTATTTAGGTGAGAAAAAGACATAGACCTAATATCCTAAGGTTTTAGGTTATATGTTATTTTAAAAAGTAGGATTAAATAAGTTTTTGGTCCCTATAAATATCTCAAATTTCATTTTTAGTCCCTCTAAAATTTTTCTTTAAGGAATGGTCCTCCTAAAAATTTAAATTTTAACTTTTGGTCCCTGTGGCAAAATCGTAGCTAAAATGGTCTCTAATTCCGTCGCTAAATAAAAAACCGTTGCTAAAACCGTCGTAAAAATCGTCGCTAAATTGTAAAAATCGTCGCTAAATTGCAGGAGGGACCAAAAGTTAAAATTTAAATTTTTAGGAGGACCATTCTTTAAAGGAAAGTTTTAGAGGGACTAAAAACGAAATTTGAGATATTTATAGGGACCAAAAACTTATTTAACCCTAAAAATTAACTTTATGTGGTAAAATTTCATTGATAAAAGTCATTAAGGGTAAATCACCCCTAATTTTTTAAGGGGTAGCCTAGGCCTCACCAAACAATATATAACTTGATTTTTTAGTAGTAAGGTGTTGGTATGTCAAGTGTGATTAATAATTTTCACATTGGATGGAAAAGAGAATGCTAAACTCTTTTTACGTGAGAAAATGCATAGACCTAATATCCTAAGATTTTAGGTTAATATGTAATTTTAAAAATCAACTTTATGTAGTAAAATTTCATTGATATAAGTCATTAAGGGTAAATTACCCCTAATTTTTTAAGGGGGTAGTCTAGGAGGTAATTTTTTGGCTACCCCTAGTAAATTTGGGGTAATTTACCCCTTATGACATGTATTAATCAAATTTTGTCATATAAATTAAAATTTTAAAATCACGTATTAATCTAAAACCTTAATGAATCAAAATGAAACAAAAGAAAATAATATATAACTTGATTTTTGAGTAGTAAGATGTTGGTACTGTCAAGTGTAACAAATAATTCTCACATTGGATGAAAAAGAGAATGTTAAACTTTTTTTTAGGTGAGAAAAAGACATAGACCTAATATCCTAAAGTTTTAGGTTAATATATGATTTTAAAAATTAACTTTATGTGATAAAATTTCATACCCCTAATTTTTCAAGAGGTAGCCTAGGGCCCACCTTATTCAAATCACATGTAAAATCAATATAATCCATTCGTGTATATTTATTAATGAAGTGTACACCTTTTTCTCTACTGAAGCATTTTATGCTATTTTAATGTGTCAAATTGAAGTTTATCATAATAAATGCCTAAAGAGAACGTGTTTTCCTTATTTCCTTTGTATAAAATATTCATTGGCAACATATATTAGAAAGTATTTGTGTTTTTGATAGGTATTATAACGTATTTATTTTGTGAAATACTCAGGTGAGAAGATTAACTTTATGCTGAAGTTACCTCAGTTACATAATATTTTGTAATTGATCATTTTATGCTGGTGTTCATCGGATTGGAATGAAAGACTTGTGATGCATATTGTGTCATGTTTTAAGAGGATGTGGTTTGTTTTTTTCGTCGCGATCGATTTGCTTCAGAGTTGTGGTAGTCGCAGACTATTCGTAGTGATCTACAATTTTCTCGGTGAGGTTTTGTCTCCGTTCAGTGGTGGTCGACTAGAATTGTGGGCTCTTTAGTAATCGTCGTAGCAGTTCGATTGCATCTTAATTTTTCGCATTGACGTGGCATATTTGGGTTATAGTAGTATGTGTAAGGGTGTATGCATATCTGCTTTAAGTGGAGATGGCTTACAAGAATTTCGTAATGACGATCAAGACATACTAAAGGTACAAAATTGAAGCCAGTTTTGATATAATTTAAATGTACCTTTTTGTCTTTCTATATCATATGTTATATTTGTTAGACAATTATATTATAGCATGTTTCGTTTTAATGGTATTAATAGAAAACTTAGGGTCTATTTTATATTCCTGTGTGATTCTACTACTGATAATGATAAGTTTAAGGCAAGAGTTTTGTTTAATTATGCACTAATGGTATTAGTCAAAGCAACTATGTTAACTAGAACATGTATGAAAAGTTACTATTAGTGTAGTATACATTAATTTTATTGGATTTCTTAATCCATCCATGACCTTCTTACCCACTTCTGCGAAACTCTATTTTTGTCCCCCGGAAAACCAAAAATAAACTTCTAGTTAGCACCCTATATCATGCAAATCACGTTGAAAATGGTTTGGTGTGAACCGGAAGTATATTTTCAATTTTAAACTCTATGTAATATTTCAATAAAGCGTGTATGTGAGACCAAATTTGGAACTGAAAATATATTTCCGATTAACACCCAAATATCATGCAAATCACATTGAAAAAGGTTGCGTGTGAACCAGAAGTATATTTCTGGTATTAAATTCTAGGGTTAAATAAGTTTTTCGTCCTTATAAATATTGCAGTTTCATTTTCAATCCCTCCTGAGTTTGACAACGGTTTTCTTTGTAAAAACCGTTGCCTAAAGGCATGTAGGGACTAAAAATAAAACTGCAATATTTAATGGGATCAAAAACTTATTTAACCCTAAATTCTATGTAATATTTCAATAAAGTGTGTATGTGAGACCAAATTTGGAATAAATTTGGAACCGGAAATATATTTTCGGTTTTCACCAAAATATTCTAAAATATGATGCGTACCGGAAGTATATTTCTAATTTTCCTAGGGCATTTATGGGTTTTCACGGGGTACGCCCCACCTTTATGGGGTGGGCAAAGAAATCCACTAAATTTATTACGAGCACATGTCTTGATGTTTAATAGAATGACTTTAATGGTATGAAATTAAATTAATTAATCATAATCAAATTGTTAACCAATTCCAATATTTTAAATAATTGTCGTGAATGCGATGCGGTTGCGTAAAGGTTCTCGTGATTTTGATTGGTAATAATATTGTGGGACTAATTGCGAATGTCTTAGTGTGAATTAACCACAATTTGTTATTTATCACATAAATCGTGAATTGTAATATTTATATCGGCACCTTCCAATACCATTTTGTTATGACAGTTTTTGCGATTTTGATTTATATTGGTACTGTGGAGCTAATTGCGCCCGTCTCGGTGTTAATTAACCACACATTATTTATCACAAAAATTATGAACGACAATATCTATATTGGCACATTCTGATACCATTTTGTTATGATTATTTTGCGGTATCAGATGTCTCTACCATTTTGAGATATCAGACCGTTTTCTACTATTTTTTTTATTATGCAGAGTATTGTCTACTATTTTTGTGGTTATGCAGAGTATTGTCTACTATTTTTGTGGTTATGCAGAGTGATTCTATTATGACCGTTTTGATTTCTACTGTAAATCCATTTTTTTATTTCTACTGTGAATGCCAGCCAGTTCTTATTGATTATGATAGTTTTGTATACAATTTTAATGAATGTTAGGTCTTAGTGATTCTGCTATTATGCTGAGTAATAATTATGCTATTTCTCAGGTATTGTATAATTCTTTAACTTTACAAATAATCTCTCTCTCTCTCTCTCACACACACACACACACACACACACACACACACACACACACACATATATATATATATATATACACACACTTACATTCTCCCTTAATAATTGGCCTTAGAGCGGGACTATCAGTTCTAACGACTTAAAAAATTAATAATATGGGTAATGATGATCCGAATGGAGCATACAATAGTGCCCCAATTTTCAAAGGCGTAAATTGTGTTTATTGGAAGTAAATTATGTATGTGAACTTAATGTTAGCAAAAAATTGCCTTGGGTGCCAATCATAGATGGATCTTTTACTCCTAAAAGTGATTTTAATGGCATTTTTATCGAAAAATTGCCAAAGGATTGAACATATGATAAAATCAAAATGGTATCTTTTAATCTCAAGATGAGGAACATACTCATTTATGCATTAAGCACGAAAGTATATTACTCAATCTCAAAGAATTTTACATTGGGCTAAAACCATTTTGTGCAAGGACACCCCCTCTTCAAAGTTTATGATAGCTAGGAGACTTATGCATGATAAAATCCCAACCGATAAGAATCTAAAGTTGAGAGGTTAGCTTATCACTACTTAATGAAGAAATTTCCACTCATATTTTTTTGACAACCCTTACACCCTTAATTTTTGGTATTGGTTTTCCCAAATCATGCAATATATTTTGAAAGCTAAAATAATTATTAATATCGCTATCAAAATTGAAGAGTTTTTTGTTTGTTTCTCATTGTAATTATGCAAAAATAAATGCGAGACACCTTTCAAGTTAACTATGAAGGTACAACCAAAGTAAAAAAAAGTTAGAATGAACACATTGACCCATGCGTATGAAAGGTTTAGAACGAAACCTGAAAAATATTCAAAACAAGGAAATATAATTTATTCACATTGTTAATCACTTAAGAATTATGAGAATTTTTTTCTAAATGGATGTTTAATTAAAAAAAAGTATCTGGATGCGTAAACAACAATTGACAACCTAAGGTCACTACGAGTATGAATCTTAAGAATTGTCTTCTATGAATTTAACCACTTTATTTAGAAAATTGCAAGAACATGAGATGGAGCTAAAAGTACCGTTCGAGAAATGCGACAAGAAGAAGAAAAGAATTCCACTCAAAGTCTACGAGGCCATGGATTCAGATAATAAAGAAGACACAAATCTATTAGTTCGAAAGTTTAAGAAGTTTACAAGACATGGTAGCGATCACAAAACATTCAACACAAGAAAGAAAGATGTTATTTCGTGCCAATTTGCTTTTAATATAGAAAGAAAAACCACACAAAGTGGTTTTTCTTTCAAAACCAAAAGAGATCTCATTGAATCAATTCTAAATAATTCAATTTTCTTTTCATTTATTTCTGTCTTTTTGGGCTCAACCCTGTTTCTCAATAATATATGATTTGCTAGACCACTTATTATTATGTTACCAAAAGAGATCTCATTGAATCAATTCTAAATAATTCAATTTTCTTTTCATTTATTTCTGTCTTTTTGGGCTCAACCCTGTTTCTCAATAATATATGATTTGCTAGACCACCTATTATTATGTTATTCATAAATTATATTCAAGTACCAAATTCAATAATGTTGGATATAAAGTGATATGCTAAGAATCTTACATCAAATAATACACTCTCAGGATATTATTATAAACAACTTTTATTTTATAAACCAGATACATTGATAGTCAAATATATCAAAAAGTAAAAATTACTTATAATAATGTCCGAAGCGTGTATATAATATGAACATATATTTATAAGTAAAGATAATCATTGCATTATAAACCGATTTTATAAAGACGAATTAAAAGTAATTAAAATCAAAAAAATATTAGTTTTACTAAGGTAAAAATTTCAACATAGTAAGAATTTGTTATGCTTTTTGATCTTCTCATTTAATGATCATTAATCCAAATCAAGTGTAAAACTGAGTTGATTAATGTTATCATACCACTTAAGAAACTCACTTATTACATGAGAAAATAACTAATCCATTCCTTTCAAATAAAAAAGGCCTATCAAATTCTTAATCTTACCGATAAATATCAATAAAACCCCAAACACATCTATAAAATTTCAGATTTCTTACTAAACCTAACCAAAACACATTGAACAAAATAGTAACAAAATATGTCTTGAGAAGGAATGAAAAACGAGGTAGGGATAAAATAGTAATTTGAAACACAAGAAATGGCACAGAGAGAGAGACAGACAGAACATCAGTGAAGTTGCAGCTGATTCAAGCTTCCCTTTTAAACCGCCGTTTGTCAATTCGCCATGCGACGAAATTCGTCGCGTTTTCATTCCCATGAAAAATGACGAAATGTTTATGAATCATAACACTTTCATTGTTACAATACTAGCAACGTTAGTAGTAGTATATAGTTAAAATTCTCAACGCGGTTCTTCATTGTTTCATTGTTGTTAATTCTTCATCATTTCTCTTCAATTCGCACTGTAAATCCCCAAACTAAACCCTACATTTTCTTCATTCTTCAATAAGGTATTTTTCTTTCTCTTTTTAACTTCAATGTTGTTATCTTTGATTGTGAATGATTGTGAAGGATGATAATCCATTAACAAACCCTAGTGAAAGATACATCTATGGAAGGCGGTGAGAGAATCGGAGAAGATATGGATCTCGTTCATTCGGAAAATGCTGTTGGTGGTGGTGGTGCTGCTGCTGTTGGTGGTTTGGTTTCTCAGGATCAAGAAATGGTTGATCAAGGTGATGCTGATGCAGCAATTACAAATGTCCATTCTACCCCTGCTCCGCAGGCTAAAGTTAAGAATGTGACTGAAATGAATAATCATGGTGTGATAAACAGTGCTAATGAGGTAGTTTTTTTGCTTGTTTGTTTGTTTGTTTGTATGATGATTGTAGAAACTGTATGAAGGAGAAGATAGTGAAGATGATTTTGTGGATTTTAGTTATTGTGTTTGGTTTTGGTGTGCAGATGAGTGGTTATGATGAGACGGGTACTGCTATGGAACGAGAAGCGTTTATGAAAGAGCTTGAGAGTTTTTATAGGTCGAGGTCGTTGGAGTTTAAGCCTCCTAAGTTTTATGGAGTGCCATTGAATTGTCTGAAGTATGTATGATATAATGTCTCTTCAAATGTATTATTAGAGTAACCTGTTTTTAGTCCCAAGCATTTTCAAATGGCTAATTTGAGCGAGTTTGCTTGTTTGGGATCCTTTTGTTTGATACTAGTTTTTGAATGTATTGATCAATTAACTGTTCTGATAGTGGATGCTGTGCTTACCCATCTGCTGCAGGTTATGGAGAGCTGTTATCAAACTGGGTGGCTATGAATTGGTATAGATCCCACTCTCTGCATGCTTATATCCCATCACCCTCGTTCTTGTGGTCTATACTTTTAACAATGCTATCTGAGATATACATTTTCCGTCTATTGAGATAAGACTTGGTTGTTGTTGTTGTTGTCTGAGAGCATATCATTACATTCTAGTCTGCTTGATATTAGCTTTTATCATTTAGTGCTAATCTGTTTTGGACTCTTTGTTAGTTAGTATAAGTTACCTATTGGTCGTAGCGGATCTTGTTAATAGGTTTTGGGCTCTTCAGTTAGTTCCTTATGTTTTTGGGTCCTTTTGTTATTAATAATACTTTGTGTACTGGTTAAAAAAAGCTGATCTTATTGACTGATTAATATAGGTAACTGGATCGAAGTTGTGGCGGCAAGTAGGAGAGTCTTTCCACCCTCCTAAGTAAGTCTTGGATATATTATTTGTTCAGTAGTTCGTACTAAGCAGATCGCAACATCTCGCATTTCTGCTGTTTACTTTGATATAGTTTTGTAGTTGTCTGAGTTGCTGCTCATCATCTTACCGAATACATTCTCTACCACAGGACTTGCACTACAGTATCATGGACGTTTAGAATCTTTTACGAGAAGGTAACATTTATGTTTCATTGGCTTTATGCTTAGTAAATAGATACAATTTCTAATCCATATCAATAAGATTACACTTCTCTTATGGAAAAAATTGATCAACTATACCAGATATCCCGTCCCCTCTGAAATGCATGACAATGTGCATCAGTTTCAGTGTGAATTGGGATAGTGTCTCTTCTGCTTTTATATTACTGCCCCATGGCATGAGTAGTCCTTGTCATATAACTTTTGGATACTGATTAAAATGAAAACAAGATTTTCTGTTATTATATGGTTTTCTGTCCTGTACTATTTCAAGTGTGACTTTTGTTGCCTTTTTCTAGCCACTTGCTTGATTTTTCTGTTTCCTTTGTTTGTGGTTTCTGAAACATCTCAATCTGTACAGGCGCTTTTAGAGTATGAAAAGCATAAGAGAGAGACCGGGGAGCTGCAGCTCCCTGTCGGTACACTCCATCAACCTTCAAGTGTGGAAAAAGAGGTTTGTATGTTGTTCTTTATTTTAAAAAAATAACAAGATTCTCTGTTTTCCTTTGTCGTGGGATGGGTCTGATTCTTCAATTATACACATATTTTGCAACAAAAACAGAAGTTGAGGTGAGGTAAATACTGTGCATATTACTGGATTTGAACATACTGCTAGACAAAAAAAAAGAAAACTTTATGTTTATGTGATAGAGTAAAAAAAGAAACATTGCAGAACCATACTTTTGTTTTGTTTAGCACACAATTAAGCGGAAAGAATAATGAACTAAATGGGTCTTTTGTTTTAAGTCAAGGCAATGAAAGTTAACTTGAATATGTAACTAAATACTGTTAGTTTTCATGTGTACTAAAGGGCTTACATTTTGCAATCACACACCCATGAATACCAGATAAATTGAGAGAACTTATGCACTGTATCTCTATGTGCTGACCAAGTTCAAAAACTAGTTTAAATTCTAAATGCCACCTTCCTCATCTTATAGGGTTGATACCTTAAAGACTGGAGATTTTCCCATAAATCGCGAATCCCCTTATTTCCTTCCTATTATAACAAAATGGTAAATTAAGGGTTACTATTTCCCTAAAGCAACTATTTCTTAACTTTTCAATAATTTCACAAAATTATAATGTGCTTGGGTAGCATCCGTCATTATTTAAAGAATTCAGAGAATTTTGGAGCGAACTGATTATTTTGCATGATTGATATTTGACATTCGATTTCTCTAAACAGAGAGATCAGTATTTTTAGTTAATGGTCTAGATGCAACATAAAGTATAGGTCTCAGTAACTAACTGCTGAGCTGGCATGCTGCTGTTAGCTAATCTGAATCCTTTTAATTATGACTGTTCAAACACATATGGAAACAGAGTATAGCGTACGTACTCCATCATTATATATATATATTAAAGATCTACAACTTGTCTCCCAGTGCTTTCAATATTTAAGCATGAAAGTTTTTTAAAAAGTTATACAAAAGTTTGAAAACTTGATTCATGGAGAACTAAATGAATGACAACTCACCTTGGATGTTTATAACCTTAAAAACTTTAGGCACCAGAGTGAATCCTTAAAATACATATGTTGCTATATGTTATGTACAATATTCAGTTATGTATTCACATATGTTAACTAACATCACACAGTTGCCATATTATTAAGAATAAACTGAAGAGTACTCCTGGAAAAAAGGTCCGTAGAGGAACAGGGTCTTGGAAAAATCAAAAGCATTGTGCTATATGCTTAAACTAGAAAAATGAAAATAAAATTATGATACAGTTGGAGTTTCTGCAAATTGACAATTGATAACAACATCCAAATTGGATATAAGTCAATGGTCTCTGTCTCTCAAATTCTTTATATCTATGATAATAATACTGATTTTAAGAAACAAGAGTAATAGAGTAGCTAACAATGCTGGATATCACATCCATTACTGGCCATGCTGATATATGCATATGGGTGTCGGCAGTGTCACCAAAACCCTTGAACTTTAAAGCTTCCAGTCTAGGGCTTGTTGGATTTGCTGCTGGTTATCTCCAAGTAAAATGAAAAGCAAGGAGAGTGGTGAAATAATGAATTTCTTTTGCAGACCACTGTTTATCAGGCTCCAGGCTCAGGTAGGGCACGAAGGGATGCAGCAGCACGCGCAATGCAAGGTTGGCATGCTCAGCGTCTTCTTGGATACGGTGAGGTTGCCGAGTCAGCTATTAAGGTCTGTTGGGATCCTTGAATTTCACACCTCCATTCTTCTTGTAATTTTATTGTGTTTATACGAATGTTTCTACCACGTGATCACTTTGTATTTTCTTGCATAGGACAAGAACTTCAGCCCCACGCCAAAACGCGAAAAGAACCTCAAAAGTATTGGTATGCTCATTACAACCAATATTAACTATATCCTATAACTAATTTGCATCCTCATTTCTTTATGCTTCAATGAATTAGGTGTGATCAACAAACAGAGGACACCAGTTGGTATGGACCATGCTGACAAAGCTGCAAATATAGATGGAGACAGGCAGTAAGTTACTGGTCTTTTGTACTAATTGACTTACAGTCCTGTATGTACATTCAGTCTAATTTATATCTGTATCACTGTTGTTTTTCCATCCACTGTGTTTTATTTCATGGTATTGACCTCCTTGTGAGTTTTCTTCATTATAATGTCAGAATTGTTCAAAATTAATCAATAATGGTTTTTTTTCTATTACATTTATTGTTTTACCGCAAAATAAAATAAATAATTAACCTGAGCGATTTGGTGCATCACCCCACTCAATGGTACTACCTTGTCCATAAGTTATTCAAGTCCTTGAAGACTTCTCCATCAGGTTTCTGTAACTTTGATTTTCCTTCCGTACGGTTTGTGAACCGATACAAGACAAAGCAAATGTATGATTGGGACCCTGGTATTTTCCTAATGTTAGTGTTGGTACCATCTCTATTACTGTCTCCTTAATCCATTTAACCATTTATAATTACTACATGAAATCTGAAATAAGTTAGCGGCATCTGTTAAGAGTCATATTAGATTCAACTCAAATTCTAATTGCGTCATTCAATTTTTTGTATTTCTAGCAAACCATGGCTAAATGATTATGGTTTTCATTGTGTAGATTGCTCACTGCAGTAGTGGACATTGGACCCCCAGCTGACTGGGTCAAGATCAATGTGCGGGAAACGGTCAGTCAGTTTGGTGTCTTATTCTTTACTTGATTCATGTCCTTTCTATGTACCATAATGGCAGAAATGTACCCTTTAAATTGATCTTTTCTAAGACTGTTTGCTATATCCATGTCCAGAAGGATTGTTTTGAAGTGTATGCACTGGTTCCTGGGCTCCTTCGCGAGGAGGTAACTTCTTTAGCTCCTTTATCTTTATCCTTTGTGCAGAAGCAACTTAGTTGATATTAAGGCACCTAATTCTCTGGAATGGAAAATACGTAGGTTTCAATTGTCGAGCCTAATTAACTAAACGTGACAGTTAATAAAAATGATTGGCAGAGTTGCTTGAGTTATTGCAAAGTATTATAGATTTTATTTTAGACAAATTCCTTTATGATTTTGACTTGGTTTCTATTTTTATTACTTGTTTTGATTGAATGAGTCCAGGTGCGAGTTCAATCCGATCCAGTTGGTCGACTTGTTATAACTGGTACGCCAGAACATGTTGACAATCCATGGGGTATCACCCCCTTCAAAAAGGCAATTCTCTATCTTCTCTCAACAAATACCTTGATGTATTACTATTTTATATTTTCATCAGGATATCATAATGTTGACCGTACTCAGTAGCAGTATCACATTATTACAGAATATTAACTGTTGGGAAACATTAGCCTGGCTTCCGATTTGAAAACGGTTAAATGAAATGAGCTGTTTTGTTTTTCAGGTTGTGAACTTACCTGCAAGAATTGATCCACTTCAGACATCAGCTATTGTTAGTTTGCATGGTCGACTATTTGTACGCGTTCCTTTTGAGCAGGGAGCTGTATGATCTTTGTTTTCCTTCCTTGAATGATTGATTTCTCACATATCCTCAAAATGAGTAAAATATTTATAAACAATCAAGGCTAGCTCTATTGGATTAGTTCAAATTAATGTCCAACTTTACTATCAATAATTTATTTTCTCTACGGTAAAATACCCAAACGCACTAAGCAATAAGTTTGTGTTAAGATCCAATTTTGCCTTTATAAAAGTATAAAAACAAAACAATTTTATTTACTTTGTTGAACTTCTGTGTCCAATGAGTTAGAGGACTGCCTCTAAAAAAACTGTTGCTTACAAAAATCCCAAACGAACAAAGTGTTTAGCAGTAAATCACTCGTAAATTTATGATTTATAGCTACTTAGTTTAAAGGTCGATATTGGTTGCGGAATCAAGAAGCCAAAATCAAGGATACTGAATAAAACTTTAACATTTATATAGTATTATGATACTATATGTTCGTATAATGTAACAGCAATTTGAAGTTTTTTAAGCCTTTTAACACGTTTAGTACCAAAAAAACTCAATTATCATTCCACCTGTCCTTCGGGCTAAATTCTAGATATCATCTTATTAGCCAAACAAATAGCCCATACTTATTCACACATTACATTAGCTCATGGAACTTTTCTAGCTATTCCATAGGGACATGGCAGGATGGCAAATGTATATTTAGGAACGGCAAATGAACATTGTCGCCTTGTCATCTGGTTTAGGCATGTCCTGAAAAAGTAACAGAACAAACATAGTTAGGGATGTAGATATAAAACTTTGATCTGATTTACAAAAAGTGAAGATAGGGTGGGATAAACATAATTGAAGGTGTAGATCTAAAATTTTATTTCGCTTCACAAAAAGAAAAGATGGGACGGCCCTGCGAGTACTGTATATTTTAAGTCTAAAAATACAAAAATTATGTTAATGTTCCCATCCGTAAGAGGTAAGGATGGCAATTGTATCCATACCCAATAGACACCTGCAAAAATTACTCACAATTGGTAGTGTAAAAATCTGCAAAAATGGATATGAGAGTGGATACAACAGAGGCAACTCTGTCATTGAATTCAAGCTTCAAGATGGCAACACATTCCTTGCCACCTTGAAAGAAACGTTGAATGTATTGTATCTCATTTTAATAACCAGGAGGGTAACAAAGATCGAGTTTCGGGACCATTATATTGATACAGATGGTTGGGTGAAATACAACATGGTTGAGTTGAAGACCGATGAAGATGTAAAGGCATTCATTGTAGGATAACTAAAGGTCCGATCGAGTTGGATGCAGAGATTTGATGATCTGTCGACGACATAATGAAGTGCTGAACGTCAAAAAACATCCGAAAGTGCCTAGGTTTTCATGGTAAGTTGTTTTTAGTTTTTGTTTGTTGTATTGTTTTATGTTATGTTCATCATCAATTCGAAATATGTAATCACCAAAATATTATGCAATATATAAGAAGTCTGTGTGTTAGAAAATATACATTAATACAACCAAAATAAAACAGATCTACATAGGCCCTCCACGGGTTACGTCGGCTAACCTAGCTAAACTTGTATAAATCTCACCATTAGGGTTTATCAAACCATGATGTTATCTAAATGAGTTGCAATAAACTATAGGCGATTGTCCTGATCACCTGTAGGGGTTGGTGGCTCGGCAAAAACTCTAGCACATGAAGGCCCCAAAACATCAAATGATACATCTGGTGATATGACCCAAGGGTGTGATACATTGTGATACCGCTCCAGGTATCCATCATCGTATTGTGAAGGATGTTGAACCACAATTGATTTCTCTCTGGTCTCACTGGAAGAGCTGATGATGTGACTCTAAAACCATTTATCAATGTCACCAGATGAAGCCTCAGGAAATGTAGAAGGGATGCTCTGGATCAAACCATATTGTCGTAGACACCTCTAAGGCAAGTGTCTAGTCACATTATTCTCCCACATAATACGCCCTGAGTACAAAGAAGCATTGTCAAATACACGACGAGGTCGGTGAGATGTATATGTTGTCCAGATGACATCCTCTATACTCAGAGCTTCAAGCCTCCTCTGGTACTCCATCAAACCTCTTGGAAGGGCTTTCTTGGCATTCCATCTCCTCGCACATGGTACATTAGCCGAGACACGTTGGATATTCTAGTCACAGATGTGGGGGAAGTTCTCATATATCCAGCATTGCTTAAATAAAAAATTCAAATAAATAATAAAAATCATCAAATAAGTTTATAGTATACTTGTAAAAGGCTAAGGTACCTATCCAGCTGGTCTCATGCTTGTGAGTACAACTTCTTCATCAAGATGTTTTGTATGATGTCAAAACTCAGAAAGCTGCATTTCAATATATTGGACAGTATGCTTATATCTTGTGGCACTCCCTTGAATTAGAGGTCTTAGGAACCATTAAAATCATTTGAAAACTCATCCAAGTCATGAAAAATAAGTTTCAACACAATTTTTCATTGCATGTGTCGACACATTCGCATTTCAGATCGACACATGCAACTCAGTGAATAAGCATTTAGCCTCTGACTTGTTTAGGTCGACACATGCATCATACAGGTCTACACATACTGAAGCATTTATGAAATTGCATAAATTCTTACTTTATGTGTCGACACATACAAATTTCAGGTCGACACATTTACTATTGTTTTAAAACCTGTAGATTTTGACTTGATTCGGTCAACACATAACTTCATTCAGGTTGACACATACAACTTAAACTTAACATATATGTCGACACATATGTTTTATAGGTCGACACATACTGGTTGTTTTGGTCAAATTTTCAAATATTTTAATTCCAAAAATATCCTCTTTTGCCCTAAACTTCCAAAACTACAAATACTTTATTCATGCATCATTTCAACTTGTTGATACCATAAACCATTGTAACGGTTATTTATTGGGGGTACCGTCTAGACGAGGATTGATAGCATATGATTAGGTTCTTGTGTAGCCGGGAATATTGAGTTGAGATTTACAGGAATATTCATCCGGGAAAACCACAAGTTTGTCCTCCAATATCATTGATTAATTTGGGGGGTTTCGTGCAAGACTATCAAAGAAGATTGCGGCCAAATGAAGCCCTTTGGAGATAAAGAACGTAAAGGATCCTTTGGAGATAAAGAACGTAAATGATCATTTGGAGATAAATAACGCAAAGGAAGTAGCGAGAGAACATCACATTAAATTGAAGTCTTGTGTTACAATATGTGAAGTTGACGGTGCGCGAAAGCTTTGGAGATAAAGTACGCAAGATCTAGATAGTCAATTTGCAACTATTGTGTTTTGGTCTTTTCAAGATCAAAGGAAGAGAAGGGGTTGAATCAACAACAAGCATTAGGGTTTGTGAAGTTGCTTTTTAACACTTCTCTTGTATATACCTTTTGTATAGTAAGAATGGTTCTAATTCCATTGGAATTAGGAGAAAACGTACCCACACGTGAGGATGAAAGTGGGGAACCGTGAAGACAAATTCATGTGTCTCTTTTCTTATCGATTTTACTTGCTTTATTTTATTCGATCAATTTGTCTAATATCATTGAGTTATCAATTGTTTTGTAAGAAATTTTTCGAACTGCTTTTGATTTAATTCAAGTGTTGATATTGCTTACAATAACTTTTGATTATAAGTGATTTTTGTATCAACGCAACTTAAGGAAAAATTCTGAAAACTCAATTGCACACCAAGTGTTCGACAAATTATTTTGGTTAGTTCTTTTGATAAATTGCAATTGGAAATAGCTTTACTAGTAACTTGGTATAAACATTAAATAAGTTGTAAATTGATTAAAGCTAATTAATTCTAATTGGCATCTTCAATCCATATTGTTTTAATTTGCATATCAGAGTTTCTAATAACGGATCGTATAAGACGCCTCTATTTCAAAAACACTTTCACTCAAACTCTTTGATAAACAATTTTTCAAAACCATATTTTCTTGAATTTTAAATTGGATATTTATTCACCCTCTCTAAATACGTTGTCGTCGTCTAACAAGTGGCATCAAGATTCTGGTTTATTTCGGCTTCGTTACTCATTAGAAAATGGCGTACGAACCTAAAAGGGATTATAAGAGAGCCCCAATTTTCTCGGGAGAAAATTATAGTTATTGAAAAACTTGTATACAAATTCATGTCAACTTATATGACAAAGGTGTTTGGGAAGCCATTCAAAATGGTCCAACGCCAGTGACATATGAGGTTGATGGCATTATTATGCCTAAGCCGGAAAACCTGGAATGAGGATGATAATAAGAAGTGGTTATATGATTGGAAAACAAAAAATATTATCATATACGCTCTTGGGTTGATGAGTTTTATTGCATTTCTTATTGTCCAACCGCTAATGAGGTAAAACAAGTTAGGATTAATACACTTAATCAAAATTTTGAACTCTTTCGCATGAAGCATGGTGAAACCATTGTGGAATTGCAAAAGTAGTTCTCGCATCTTATTAATCATTTAAATTTGTTAGGTAATCATATTTTCAATACTATTACTACTAACAAAGTTTTGAGATGTCTTACTAGGAATTAGCAACCAAAGGTCTTAAGAAGAGATTTGTTAAGAAAAAGTCTTATGTTTCTAGATATAGAAGTAATTTTGTTCCTACATGATTTTATTGTAATATAATTGGCCACACATGTAATGCTTGCTATGTAAGGAACTTTAGTGTGGCAAACGAGCATTATGTGTGAGTAAATAAAGGAACTAATTATGAAGGATCCAAGGCACATTGGGTATCAAACAAAACTTAATTTTTTTGTAGGTTTGCTTGAAGACCACTACAAATCTATCGTATCTTGTTAGTGGTTATTTTAAGCATTTCACGGGAGATATAAACTAATTTTCATCTCTAATTATAAAGTCCAAAGGTTATGTCACATATGGGAACAACCATGAAGGCAATATTCTTGGCATAGGCAAAGTTTGAGCACCACCTTTCACACCCATTGAATATGTACTATATGTTGAAGGATTAAAGCATAATCTTCTAAGCATAAGTCAACTTTATGACAAAGGCTTCACAATCAAGATCACCAAAGATGAATGCTTGATTGAAGATGAAGTCACTCATGAGGTAAAACTCAAAATAAAAAATCACATACAAATAGCACGATTCAAACTAGTTTGCATAAAAGGGAAACTTTTGACCGTAAAATGCAGAATTATGACTTTATGGTATCCTTGGTATCGACCCTCTAGTACCTATCGATCTAACGTTAGCCAAACCAAAATAAACAACCACGTCCAAGTAGAAGTGACGTTGTTTCATAGTTGCACTTACACTGTTTCTATCATGTTGGTTGTTTGCTTAAGGACAAGCAACAATTTAAGTGTAGAGGAGTTTGATAACTACATAAATACCACATTTTTTGACTCGATTCACTTAGTATTTGATGTTGTTTGGTCACCTTTTTGTAGTGTTATGCCGATAGAAGAAATGAAGAAAATATGCCCATGGAGGGCGTTGGCCATGACGTGGCGGCCATATGAGTCCACTGACCTTGAAGAAAATGCACAAAAACATGCCTAGAGGCTGACCGTGCTCCCCATAGGGGCATGTCCCTCACCAAAACCCCTAAATCAGCCATGTTTCACTTTTTGCACTCTCGGCCCTCGCCATGAGGCCATGGCCATCACTATGGGCTTTTAGAACATGAAAAATAGAAGAAGCGTGGATTTAGTTTCCTCCACTTCCCATAATTTTCTCCCACTTTTCCAACACGAATTATGGAGGTCTTCTGCCAGTGGATCTCTATAAATAGGTCTAGGTTTTGGTATTTTGATATCAAAGTTTTTAGAGTTTAATTTAGGCAGAAAATCACTTATTGTAAAAGCGCTTATTTGTTGACATTGAGTGAAAAGTGCACCTTAAAATAGGAATTTGGAGAATTGCAATTTGTATTTAATCGTTCTCGGGATAATCTTGCCGTCATATTAAAGTCAACATTTATTTTAGAAATTTTCATGTACTTGTTATTGCAACTTTAATTTCCAGTACGTAAGTTCTCATGTTCTTATTATACCACACACACATACATACTCTTGTTCTTATTATAACACACATATAATTCGTTTTTGGGACTGATTTTTATAATGTTTTAAATAGAAATTGATTACCGCGAAAGCGTAAAATTTAAAGATATCAGTTCCGTTTCGAAAGAAAGGAACCTGTATCCGACTTAGAAAATAAAATCCAGACTTTAACTTAAATCAAATTGCGACAACAAGACTTATTTTAAATTTGTAAAAATAATTGCTTTAAAAAATGTAGTTTAGAGGAATAAATGTGATGCGACAACAGACATTTATAAGTTCAAACTCCAGTGTTATGCGTGCGACAATCGATAGCACCTTTAACCTTGTTTTTCACCCAAAGCGGCTTGTTAATTAATTTAAAGTACAAAAACACAAGTTTTAGACTTTAACACGCTGAACCGCGACGACAACAATATAGATTTTTGGATAAAACTCGATTTTGCGAATGCAAACGGTCTATTTAATTTAAGTCTCTTTCTATTAAAGAAAAATATTATCTTGATTTAACTAATTAATCCAACTTAACTGTGAGTATTGTAGAACGACGTGAACCACATTCTGGTTTCGATTTTATTGAATATTTTTCAACTTGCCTTAATTTCTGTTTTAAGTTTCCTTCCCCTCAAAATTTTTCGCCTTAAATTTACATAACAATAATAGATAATACTAAATTGATTATTAGTCTAATTTCATAATATTTTATATTACTTTAATATATTTCGTGCATTTCCGAAACTCATCCTTTTATATTTGACAATTTATATATCAATCTTTAGACAATTTTTATGTATTTTTTTAGGTAAGAATTCTAGGTACGTCTCGTCTAAATTATAAAATATTTAAAGAAATACGATTGTTTAAAATTAAATTTTAAATCAACAAAATTTTCTTTGGACAAAAGTTTATATCTATCTAATCCAACTAATACATTTCGAGTAGTAGTTTTGTAGATGTTTAGCATGGTGTAAAATCACTTATTAAAAACAAATTTTGAAATTTATGGAGAAGCTATTCAAAAGCAACTTTTTATTTGGAATATTTTTAAAGATTTTCTCTCTAAATTCTCAACTTTTTAAGAACACATAGCAAACAGATGAAAACTTATAAAAGAGGTTATTTTGTTTTGCATATTAAAATTCACACAATTTGTATTTTGTGATGAGCTTAGTCTCTCAAAATTTATTAAACATAATCTATTATATTTTGATAGTATTGTATTACTTTTTCTTTTTACCATTTTTTAATTTTTATATAATTTATTAAAAAATGTTTAATAAATAATTTAGAGATAATAAATTTTTAAATTAAATAACTCAATCAATATTAATTATTTTTATATTTGTTAAAAAACAGCAAGATTCTTCAAAGTAATATTGTAGTTATTGAAATCAACCAACATTTTAATATTAAGTAGATAACTTTGAACATCTTACAATTTCCCCTTCTATAAACCAAAAACCATGTTCTCCTCTTTGAACAAATCCGGTATTACAACCATCTAAGTAGAATCACATGGGTGATAGACTTTTTTTCTTTTTAAAAGTGTAATTTTCTAAAATTAAAATGAACTTGTGTTGTTTCATGTATAAGTATTAATTATTGATAATTTCACAATTAATATATTAAACATTAAATGAAAAAAAAATGAACCAACAGTACTCACGATGTTAACAAGTTTTTAAATTTAAAAAAATATTGAACTAAACAATTCAGTAATTAAGTAAATGAACTATTTTAATATTTTAAATATTAAACTAAATAAATATAATACAATATAATCAGTTTAGTGGTCTCGAATAAGTGAGTGAATCCTGTGGATAGTAAAAATATATTTAAAAGAGTAAAGATAGTCATTATGATTGACTGAAATATTATTTTGTATCTCTCAATTTTCACCTTAAAACATTAAATTAATTTTAATTTTTAAAAGATTAAAATGAAAATATTATAAATATATTCATCTCGCATCCTTCACCACTAATATTTAAAGGCGGAAGGTTTGGCAAAAGAAGACAAACAAGTAAAAACAAGTACAAAAAACGAGAGAATGTCTGACCATGATGCTGAGAAAAACCAAGAGCTTCAACTATTCACTGCACCACAATTAGAAATCAAAACACCAAACACTAATACCACCGTAGATAACAACCATAATGTATCTTCCTTCACTGCCTCTCGTCGTCCCCGTGGACGTCCTCTTGGATCCAGGAACAAACCTAAGATGCCTGTCATAGTAACACATGGCAACACTAATGTTGTAAGTTCTCATACACTTGAGATTAGTGCTGGAGATGACATATCAAAAAGTGTCTTTGATTATGCTTATCGTCAGGGGAGAGGCATATGCATTCTCAATGGAGATGGATTGGTGACACATATTAGACTTCGCCTACCCACAGGAAGAGTTGTAAACCTACAAGGAAGTTTTGAGATTCTTTTGATATCTGGCACAATTTTCCCAACGCCAACACCGATGAATGTTGGAGGATTGACAGTTTACTTATCAGGAGTAAATGAACAAGTGATTGGGGGAAATGTGATACCCCCTTTGGTGGCTTCAAGTATAGTGACTCTGACGGTTGCTTCCTTTGCAAACACTGCACCAGAAAAGCTTTCTTCGGTGGTAGTTGATAAAAAAGAACACCACCTTCCATTCCTCGATGGAGTTGGACAAGTGAAAGTAGGTGATCATGACTTGTTTAATGCTGGAGATTCAACATCTGCAACGAGAAACATGATGGGTAGCAACATCAGTCATCCATCTTCCTCTACTCAAGATCCTATATTCGGATGGCATACTACTGAAACTGTAATTCCCCCACCCAAACATCCCCGTTTCTAGATAGATTGACTAGAAATTTACATTTTGATTTTTAAAAGATTTATGTTTATCTAAATAAATAATTTTGTGGGTGGATTGAGTTTTTGTTGTTTTATGCATACATTTTTTTCATTAATTTATTTATGGAGCTTGCTATATATAATATGATAAATATGAATATTGAGTTTAATTATAGTACTTTTCAATTGAGTAAAAGTTAGGGGTGTGAATAAATTAGATTGATTAACACGGATCTATTGTCTAATCTTCACAGGCCTACACAAAGTCAGACATTTTTTAGGGAATTTATTATAGCACCCTATATATCCAAGAAATACCTTATGCAATTCCCAAAAGCCCCTCAACTTTTGAAGATGCATTTTCGAAATTTATGCAGACAGTTCCACAACTTATTTTTCAATGATTCTCATATGAACACTACAAAGAGAATTTTCTTAGATTCAATTATAATAACGATATGAACACAACGACTTATATATAGATAATAGTCAAGAATTCAAATTGTATCAATAGTTACACCAAAGTCGATAGCAAAATACAATCCAATATATATCAAGTTTACAAATGTCAAGACTATTGCGTATGTCAGACTATGATTCAGCTTCACACTATCTTCGCGTCCATGCGCTTCCTCTTGTACTGCAGAGCCTCCCGAGCCTTCACCATCATGGAATCTATAACACCTCTCGCCTCAAAGCCACCAGGAAAGACTCCTCCAACAATATCCACTTTCCTAATATCCACGATACGATGACACCTAGGAAATGCATCATGAGCATGATCGACCATATCCTGCTCCTCCTCTAAAATCTCCTAATAAACGGACCTAGGTGGGCGCCCTGAAGCATCTTGTACCAAATATGGATGGGACATCTGGAAGAGCCATCAAATGTAACTGATTTGAACTGCTGAAAACAGAACCTGATGTGGATTGAGAAGGTGATGATCTCCTGAGTTGGAATTGTTGGAGAGGAGGGGGTGTACAAATATTGTCGAAACTATTCAAAAAACGCATGTTTCTCCTTGACATATATTCAGTCGAAAATGGAAATTTTGGGGGGCAATTTGTTTCCTCAAACTTTCGACACAAGTCTCAAGGTTGGAATTCATAAAGGATCTTGAGAAATAGTTGTCAGCTTCAGGTCGAAGTGGTCCAAGCTTGACCATGGGTTTTTCGACAATTGTCATGTCGAAGGAAAATAATCATTATGGTCAAATATTCACTAATGAGGACCAAAGATACGTCTTAGACTTAGTGAAATTTCAAATGTATAATAAAACACCTAATTGCTCCGCCGGAGGTACTCAAAAGTGGATAAGATCAGACAGATACCCGACAACACGTGTAAAGCTTGTGAATACAAAGATTGCATGGCGTTGGAAACGTGACGAGTTTTGTTGCGTCGACCACTGTTGACGGTTATATTAGGATTAGTAAATAAGCATTAGTTGTTTATAGTTTTAGGGTCCGCAATTTTACACACAAATTCTACAAACTCAAAGTGTTGTACCCTAATTTTTGCCCCTAATATCCTCTATCATATCATACCATCACATTGCACCAAAATCATAAACTAAGGTTGGCTCTCTCTCCTATATAAAAGCTTGATCTTATGGGGATCACCAAGCACCTTGCTTGTGTATATTTTTTATATGTTGAGTGACATTTAGCTAACAACAAGACATGTGCACTATTTGTTCTTTGGACATTGTGTTGTAGGTAGATGGTACAAACGTTTTTCTTCAAGAAGTTTATAGGTTCATGTGTTTATTTCCATGCCTTCTCTACCAAGTCTCGTGGAATTACTAAGCTTCATCATGTGGTATGCATCAATATGTCATCATTTAAAGGTCTAATGAAGCTCATCATGTTCTATCTTGCAAAAGAAGTTCAAAATATGCAAAGTTGATCCAAGTATGTTGACCTAATTTGGACAAGTCTTTGAGCCTTTGATCGTAAGTGCATAAGTTCCTCAATTCTAAATGCTTTGGAGTGTTTCTCTTTGCTAGGGTTTATTATTACAATCTACAACACTCTCTCCTCACATTACAAGACTCCATGTGCACAAGAAATCATCAAAGTTGAAGAAGTTTACATGTCATGGCCAAATGCTCTTTGAACTAGGGTTTTTGGACTTCTGAGGACCATATTTTGATTGTTTCGTGAGATTTTTGGTTAATTTAAAAGCCATGAGTCTCTTAAAAGGGTATTTAACAAGTCTATTCATTAGTTCAAGGATGTTATTTGATTAAAAGATGCTTTGAGGGTCAAAGATTGCAAGTTCTCTAGATTGGTCCTTCATCTTTCTTGTGTAACTTCAAAACATCATAACTTGGTCATCTTTTATCTCTTTGAGCTCACTATTTTTTCACAATGGATCTAAGGATGCCTACTACAACTTAGTTCAATTAGAAAGACTTGAAAATGCTCATAAAATCAATTGGGAGGTCAAAAGATTATAGGTCCTCCATGAATTTCTCCATTTCTTGATCATCAACTTCAAAGAATCATAACTTGGTCATCTTTTATCATCTTGAGTCCATTATTTTTCCACAATGATCTTGAAGATGTGAAATTTATCCTCATTTGTTTTTCAAAGCTTGAAAATGTTTGAAAGATGCCTCAAAAATTCAAAAAATTATAGGTCATTTCATGGATTTTCATCAACTTCACAAGGCCATAAATTTCTCAATTTTTGGAGTTTTGAGTGGTTATATTTCCACAATTCCATTTAAGAGGTCTAATTCATGTCATTATTTTTTATCAAGAGCAAATTTGGAGTGGAAGACCATGTTTGGATGCAAGACATTATAAGTCACTTTTGAAGTCCAACACTTAGAATTTTTCTAAGTGTCAAAATCAGTTGTTTTTTCACGATTTCAAAGGGGGATAAATGTTAGCTCAAGGATCCAAATTCCATCTTTCTTTTCACATTGTAAATTTGGCCATGGCATCTTTCAAAGGCTTCAAGAATCATGCCATAAAGCTTCCTGAATTGTGTGTACCATGGTCTCAAAGTAAACATCTTGAAACTGAAATTTCTCTTCAAGTCAGATTTGCAAATCGCATAATGTGGTTTTTCTAATCTCCAATTTTGTGTGTTTTCCACTTAAACATGTTTAACAAAGTTTTCAAGGTTGGATTAAGGCTTAAAACACACGATTTGGCTGAGTTTTGACAACTTGCAAGTCACACTTTGCTCATGATAAAGGTGTGCACGATTTTACCCTAAATTACATCATTCACCCTCCATTCTAATTCCATTCACTTCCCTATAAATAGAGGGACGTATTCCACTCATTTATTCGAGCTTTGATAGCCAAAAATACCCTTCCAAACTTCCTCCATATCTTATTTTTTTGAGATTTCGAATTCTTAATTAGAGCACTTCCAGTTCCAAATTGATCATTCTATAAGTTTCCTTGAACTTCACTATAGCTAACAGAACAAGAATCGTGGCTTGAGGGGCCCTAAATCGTGCTAGCCAAGTCAAGTTTCAGAGCTCTGAAATTAAACTTCGTTTAGGCATAATTCACGACCATTTCGCTTCAAATAAATTGCTAATATGTAATCTCTTCTTCTCTGAAGTTCATGCTTCTCCTGGTTTCCATTTTCATGGCGAATTGAGCATTTAATTTCAAAAATCGTTTTACACTTTTTCTTTAGTTTTTTCCAAACCGACTAAGTTGTGATTTAAATTAATTTTTCACGAGGGTGAGGTTAAGATCGCCTGGAAGAGACAAATCCAATGATACCGGTTTGAGCTTCAAACAATTCTGTTTGAAGAATCTCATAAAATTCCAAGTTGGAGATGTCTGGAGGTTGAAGACAACCTACGTGTCGTTCTTCAACCAATGATGGTGTGACATTCGTTTTGTTCTGATTGGCTTGATCTTTTTATGTTTTAAACACGTGCATTGACCATGGCCTACCGTGTGCTCGCACCTATGGACCATTCAGATTGCCAGCGTGTTTAAAATATAATTAGATCCAACACTCTATGTTTTTTCCCGTTTTATATTTTATTTATTTAAAACCATGGATCCGGTGTGTTATTCAAGAGAGACCATGACATGCACAGCGCACCAGATCCCTTGGATATGCTTACTTACATGTTTTGACAATGATCTGATGGTCCAGATTTTTTTGGTTTAGTATTTTATTTTCAGATTTTTACTTTAATTGTTTTAAACTTCAAAAATTCCTAGAAAATTCATTTCTGACTAAAAAATTATGAAAAAATTCACTAAAATATTTTCAAATATCATCTTTTTGACTTTTATTTTTTCATAATTTTATTTTCAGATTTAATATTTTTTATGATTTTTTTCTTCTATTTGAATTGTTTAAATGTTAAAAAATACTTTTTGACATTTTTTAATTCTGAAAAAATTAGGGAATGATCCAATAGTCTCTTGACAAATATTGGTGACCTCATTTTATTTTAATTTCTGATTTTTCTATATTTTGCCAATTTTGGTTCATTTTTCTATTTTCTTTTATTTTAAAAAATAGTTTCTGACTTTTAAAATTTCTAAAAAAAAATTGTCAACACTTGTTGACCTTTGTTTGACCTATTTTCGTGGACTTTTATTTTGATGTATGGATACCATTATGTATTTCATCAATAAAAGTCCAATTAAATAATCAATTTTAAAATCACTTTTATTGTTTTATTTCTTTAATTATTATTTATTTGTTTCTGACTTGGATTCATTTTTGAGACATAAATTTCATTAATATCGATGGAACTTGGGTGTTGATAGGTCTCAAAACCAAATCCACCAAGATGGTTGATTGATTTTGATGAAGTTAGACCAGATGAATTCATCTGACACATTATGGGTTTTGTGACTTATTCCCTCCCTCTTCATCTTATGTCATTCTTCTTTTTTTTACATGTGTTGCAAACATCAAGAGGGTGATCTACATCTTATTCCTCTAGTTTGTCTTTTCAACACGTAGATCATTATTGACCGGCCTCGTTGTAGGGTGACCTCTATATAGGTTACTTGGCGATTGCTTAACATAACTCTACAGTTTGCCCCTCGGATAAGAAAGTTGGTTCTTCATGGCCCAAGCTTTATGCTTGAAATTGTCCAAGTATGATTAAGTGTTGGGATACATTCAATAAAATTGTCGGTTTATCATGTAGAGGTTTTGATTCTATCAATCTTCTGATGAGTTCTCATAATCTTTGACCTAGGCTCAAGGCTTAAATCATCGCGAATCATACGATCTTATTTTCTTTTCTTTGTATGATTGATTCTTCATGGCCCAAGACTTGAACTTGTAAGCCCAAAGATGATTAGATTTTGAAATATAGCCAATAAAATTGTCGACTCATCGTGTAGATGTTTTGATTCTATCAATCTTCTGATGAGTCCTTATAATCTTTGACTTAGACTCAACATCAAAATAACTATGGATCATTCATGTGAAACCAACTAACAATTAACCACTAATTACTAACATTTAAATTCCCATTTTATTTTTTATGGTTTCTTTACCACTTTATTTTAAGTTCAACATTCATTATCATATTTATGTTTTTGCTATTTTCTTTTTGTGCACTTGGACCATTGTACATAGTCTTATAACATACCATCACTCAAATCTACTCTATTTCTACTTCTCTCTTCTCTCACTCTTTCTCTCTTTTCAATTTCTTCTTACAACCAAACACACCCTTAAGGTGAGAGTGAGAGGAGCAATTCCCTTAAAAAAAACGTATTTTAATGAATGTGTCCGCAAAAAACTAAGCAATGCAAGACAAACATATTAGAGAGTCCAAGGCTAAATCCTTGACCCACGCCAAAAAAATCCAAACAAAAAATAAATGTCCAATAGACTAAATCCGGTTTGCCTCCCCTAATTTTTTTAATACAAAATTTCTATTTTTTTTTTCCTTTTTAACTAGTGTTCTTGGGACACTTGTTAACTTGAAACTGTTTTTTTTTTTTGTGTAACTCAACAATTGCGATGAACCTATCCCAAACATTTCTTCATAAATAATACTGGACTATTATCAACATTCATACTCAACTCAAGAAATTACAATGCAACATTTGAAGGGAAGAAGACAATGTGATGGATATATGGGAAGAGCAGAGCACTGCTGATATGTAAAATATGTAAAATAGGCAATTTAATTTTACTATATCCTTAAATATAATATTTTTTTCCAGCAACATTTATACAACAAATGGTAACCTTTATTAGCGATAAACTAAGGGAGAGCCACAGCAAGTTGAAACGGCCCTGTATCCAAAAATAGTATAAGTCTCGCTGCAGTTTGTATCCATTTTGAATCCTGCCAAGATCATCATCAGAAATGAATCAATAAATCAACATTCACGTGCTTCTAAATTCAGAGCATTAAACCCAAATAATCAAGCTAGCATCCACCCAGTAATAAAGCTATCACAAACACAAATACAAAATAAAATAAACTCTAAATTCAGAGCATTATAGATATTGGCCATGAAACACTGATACATGCAATCCCTTCTTGTATTCATAATAATCTACCACTTTTACACATTAAAAAAAAAGTTCAACTTTAATACACCTAGGACACTTGAGTAGGGAATACAACATGAGATTTCAATATGGTTTGGACTTAGGATCCTTTCAACTCATCTGAACATGCAGCTCTTTTGATTATCCAGCAAGAAACTCGTGATTCTTTACATTTTTACTTTTATCTAATTTCCTTTCTTTACTTTCCCCTAAATCAAACAATATTGTATCAACAATGCCTACTATGTATTCCAAGATATAATTCCTAGAAGTATCCTCCAAAAAAGTTAGAGAAGAATTAGAGAACACACTCCTTTATTCATTTTTCAAATTGATATTAAAAAATATAGAAAAATACAGATGGTTGCGAGATATTAGTGGAGATGTACATAATTCATTTGATGATGGTGATGATCAACTTCTTGGATCGGGAAATTTGTCACTTGAGGAATTAAAGTTAGAAGCATGTTTTTTTTGGATGATGAGAATGGGGAGGCGAAAATTATGAGACGGTAAATAGTAAGCTATTGAATAGAGTCAAGACTCAAGACTTTTTATATAAGACTAACGGTATTTCGTGATATTTTGATATTGATCGGCGACAGATGTCTCCATGATTTTTTTTGTTATAATCATAAGCAAAGTAGTCAAGATCTAGTGTTGGGTTGTAGGATCGTACAGTCCTACGTGCCACGGCTACCGGAATATGCTACCATAAGAGCAAGATCTTTTTTTGGCTGAGGTCAAGACTGAGATCTTCAGGCGAGATCGTAAGGGAAAACCGTATTGAGTTTCTGACTTGTGTTGGGCCTAGTGTTGTCTATGGCATATGGTGGTCCATGGCGGTGAGCCAAAATCTCGCCATTCCAGCCGCTTTGTGGCGTGCCATCATAGCGGATTATGGTAGAAAAACCCACAATATCAGCAGCTGATATTTAGCATTGTGGCGAGCCCAAAAACCGCCACTGATTTCAGCAATGGCGCCGCGCCGCCTTTGATGACATTTAAAAAACGGTTTACTTAAAATTGAAACCTGAGTTCCCTCCTTTCCTAAACCCTAATTTGCATCAGCTTCCCTTCCCCTCTGTTCTCTGCAATGATGTTAATGAATTATTAATTAAATTGGTTGAAGTGATTTGTGGATTATTTTGTCCATGTATCATAATTATTATGCTTTTGTGTGTGCATGTGAATGAAACTACAATTTTGGCCTTCAGTAGGATTTAATGTGTCGTGTTACGATCATTAACCGGCCTAATGATCCTACTTAAGATCCCATGTCTGACCACATTGATGACACAGATTATTTTATTAAGTTGTGATTATCATATGCATAAATAGATGTGTATTAATGGAAAATACCAATGTCTCTTTATGAATATCATCCAGATTGTGTAAAGTATCTATATTTTTAATAAATTTGTGTCAAGTGTCAACATATCTACCATATATAGTTTATTGCTTCGTAATCGTAAGAATTTTCTGTTTTCATGTCGTATCATACCCGTTCTGTATCAAGCATGCAGCATGTGTTTGTTCTTTAGCAGTTATGTTTGTTGCAATACTTGTAATTTCTTTTATTTATGTTTTTCTCCTAGTCCAAAGTCCAAACCCTAAAACACACAACCAAAATCATGTACTAGTTTTAAGAGGTAACATCTAGGAAGTAAATATCCAAACAGTATTTGTTATACTCCATAAAAAAATTTTAAGCATATTCAAACACATACCCTAGGTCTATCATATCTCAGATTTAAAAAATCCATATCAGTGTATTGAGTATTGACAAATCGGTGCAACGTAGCATTAGCATTTCGCCTACAAGACAGCAAGTAATATAATCACTATATTACCAATAATGTAAATTTGGTATACAAGTACGTGCGATCTAGTTTCACTATTTTGTCACACCATAATATTACTTTCAGAAGAACATCTTTGCAACATGTCGAGTTCATGTAACACGATTCGACTTATACATATAGTCCGTGTACATTTACTGAACACGAGTTAGGATTCTCTCATGCGACATAATTAAAACCAATAACTAGATAGACTCTAAATAACAAAAAGTATGGACATGGGACCAATATTATCAAATATCCGTCATGGCGGATATACATGGGAATTTTTGGGCTCTCCGACATGAAACACCACCCGTCATCGACAACACTGCATGGAACTTTGATGGTGGATATTTAACCAGATATATCCCAGTTGAGAGAAACCATTCACATTAAGCTCAATAATATTTCCAAAATCTCAACTGAGAGAATCCATTACCAACTCAATAGAGAATAACTCAACTCAGTTCATATAGAACTACTACCTATAAAGTACGGACACCGAAAACACAATACCAACACTGACACGTCAACACCAGTAATAATTGGAAAAAAATAAATAACTTATACATAGTCACAAGTACCAGTGGCGCACCAACCAACACTGACACACATTTTTTCAGAGGTATCAATGCTACATAGACTAGACTACTACAAGCAAGTAAGAAGGCAAGAAACTTACAAGCTATAAGCTAATCCTGTGCCCTATTTGAATTATCTTTGTTGTTGTTTCCATATATCAAGCCTGTAACCTAAAATCGAAATTGAAATATCTAAATTCAGAAAACAGAAAACAGTAGCAAACAGAAGTATGGAATCTAGAATATACAACAAGCAGAAGTGGTAAGAGGACGAACTTGAGGATCAGGAACAGGTTTTCGCGTCTCGACATGTCGATACAAATCAGCGGAAGCAAGAGCAGCTTTTTCCTACAGAAAATTCACACAACACAAAAAACTCAATCAACCAACGTTGCAATAGATGAAAATAAGAAAAGAAAATAGAGAAAGTGAAGAACCTGTTGTTCACGTTTGAGGTCTTGGGAGGGTTTAATCCAAAGGAAGTAAGCTAGGGTTCCGGCGACAACCCAGGAGGCAAGGTTACTTCCTCCTCTAAGACCGCCCATTGAATTGTTCACGAAGGATCTTGCGTTCCCTAACGTTCTTCTCCAGCTACTCGACATTTTGAAAACCGAATCAAATCGTAAGGGTTTCGTTGCAGAGATTTTCACCAAGTTGGTTGGGGGTTGGGATTCAGAGTAGATGTAAGAGGGTTTCAGTTTAGAACCTTTGGACTCAAGTAAAATCTGTGTGCCGGGGAAGGGTAAATGGGTAAATTACTATCAAAATTTATCTAGGTTTTTTTTCTTTTAATTTAAAAAATTATTAATTAACTTGAAAATATAATAAGAAAGGAAACTAAAGATATAGAAAATTTAAACATTTTAGCTCCATAAGAGACTGACCAGGTAGGTGAAATTCATTAGAATAGAGAGATTTCGATAAATTATGTTCATAATAAAATACAATAGAACCGACATGAAGTCGATATTGATGATAATTTTTCGTATAAATAAAATTCTAAAGGTGATAATTGATATAAAGGATAATGAATTAATGTATCTTAAAGGTTGAAGAAAAAGTGAGGATTGACAAAAATAAAAAGATGCAATTGAAGTAGAATTCAACTCACTTTAGAAGAGATGCGGTTTTGGGGCTTATAGTTCGAATTGTGGTTCTATGTGTAATGTAGGTTAAAGCATTATAAGGTTTTGATGATACAATATAACAAGGCAATTTTAATAAAAAAAACATCATCAAATAAGAAGTTATAAAAAACAAAAGTTGATCAACCTCCAATTTTAAGAGAAAAAACATGACAAATTAAATTTAAAGATCAACATCTAAAGGAAATATAGTTGTAAGAGCTTGTATGATCTTGCATTTGAGTTTTTGTCTTTTTCATCAGTATACTAATATATTTGCAAAGGATAAACAAGAGGTGATACATGATTCACCAAAAGCGGATATGTAATATCCATCTCCCAAAGTTGGGTCGCTAGTTGCCTACCGATTAATGTATGAGTCATTTATCACAACGCGCACTCATTTCCTAGTTATATTGCCTGTTTGTTGTATTACCTGCCTATTTATAGAAACATGGGGGTGACATGTCCATGTCTATAATGACGTGGGAGATGAAGTCAAAAAGGGAAAGTTACATTCTCTAAAGTAATAAGAGACATAATTATCCACTTCCCACGCTTCTGAGAGTAGAAATTGTTGATAGTGCTTTCTTGAGTTCTAAGACCTAAGCCTAAGAGGTTCTTGTAAATACCTCAACCCTAAGGTTGAGAAGGACATTCAATTCACTCTTAAAACCCCAATAGACAAAGATTTTCACCATTCCAGCATGAGCTTGTTCTAACACCATAATAATCCTCATATAGCCCTATAAATCTAAGGGTTGTCACTCAGTTTACCTCAAAAATTGGTAAACAACGCTAGGTCTTTTGCTAAAAGTTGCTTTGTGAGACCGACTAAGGAATCTCAGGATGATGCTTTAACTTTTCAGTGTTTTGAGATAAAAAGACAATGAGTCATGTGAATGCAAGTGATCTCGACACGGTGTGAAATCGAATTGTTTGACAAATGATAAATAGAATTGAAAAAATTTAAAGTAGAGAAAATAGATTTGCAAAAACTTAAGTAAAGTGTAAAGTAAATTTGCTTGACACGAAAGAAAACAGATGATTCAAACATACATTCCTCTTGCTAGACTCATTTCACTCATCGCTTGGGTACTCTGAGTATGTGCTTGAGATCAAAGTAAGTTTGAATCCTTTTAATCTATTTACAATGGTTTATTTATACTATAAACAAGTAATCGCTCCTTTGGCAGTTTCTCATTCTCTAAGCGCCACGTGTACACTAACTCCTTCACTTGTCTCTCACATGTTCCCATGTTTCAAAAAACTAACTAAGGAGTAGTCTTTTCCCACGTTTGTCTTTCTGTAACTGTCGGTCACATATGGCACCTTCGAGTCGCCATCACGCTTCTGTTGGCTTAACTTTCTTTCCTTTTTTCTCTTTTATTTCTTTTCACTTCTGGGCACGCTTGTACCTCTTAGCTAGATTTGGTCTTTGTTGAAATCCTAGCTAACAAATTGCCCCCCCCCAAAGCGCTTCAATCGACTGGTAATGAGAGAGGAGTATTTTTCGTGTTTTCTGTATGACATCATGGGGTGACGTCACTATTATCATGACTTTTCCATCAAAGGGAACGTCCGCAGTAATGTATCCATAATCCTCTAGTATAGCCTCAACTTCCAAAGCTACAATGTGGCCCACACTCAACAACTTCTTTGTTTCTTCCACCAGTGCTTGCCACTTGCACGTCGTGTGGCCTTTTAACGATCCCACTTCCCTTTGATACTTAAAAGGTATAAATATCACTGGACTTCATTGATACTTTTCTCTTTACCCTTATTTCCTGAAGTCATATTTGAGCTCTTTTTCTTTTCTTTCTTCACGTTTTAACTTCCTTGAAAAAAACTCTTTATTTACTCAATGGCTTCCTGTACTCATCCATTAGACCAAGCACATCAGATTTCGTGCCTTTGGTAACAAAACTGGACAAACCACTTGTTGGTAACCAACAAGAATATGTCGTGGAGTTACCACTGATGGGGGAAAACTGCATATTTTTCGTTCTCAGGTAATTCTTTCGTTCCTTGTTGGTGATGTTTTCCACGCTCTTTTAGGACCCATCCCAAACTCCCCTGGAAATGTTCAAAACGTAGAAGAAATTTTTCCTGACTACCATCGTACCAAACCCACTTTCAATCTTGATATCCCTCTCAACTTCAACCATATTTATCAATTGTAACGCCCAATTATTCAATTAATTACTTAATTAATTATTTAATTAAATATTTTCGATTAATTTCGAATTATCTGTTGAAGTTGTGTTGTCGTTCGTTGCCAAGTTGTTATTTGGTTGATTATGTTGATGATAAGTCGATCGAGTAATATTAAAAATAATATTGGCTGATTTTCGATAATTATAATAATATTGGAATAGTTATAAGGTTTATTCTATGGATTTATTTAAGTGGTTGTAGTAGGCAAGTTTAAGGTGTGAATATTAGGCCCAGTAGAATAATAATAATAATAATAATATTATTATTATTATTATTAAGTTGTATTTAGAATAATATTATTATTGTTTTAGGGTTAGGTTATATATATATATATATAAGTGTGAGGTTAGTTGCTATAAGGAATTAGGTTTTGAGACATAAGGAAAAGAAGAAATGGTTGTACGTGAAGGGTTTGACAAGAGAGGAATTAGTGATGATGATTATATATGAGTCCACAAGATCTTTCTTTCTTTGATCCTTTATTCTGATGGAATACTTCTAATGTTGAATGAAGGTACATATTTCATGAACTCTCCGAATCTTCAACAACCTTTCTTATGAACAAATCTTAACTTCTGATATTGGAGTAGAAGCTTTCTCTATATGTATTCAGAATCTTGACTTTGTCTTTAGAATCATAAGCAGTAGCTCTTCTAATGAACTAGTCTTGAGTTATGATCTTCTGTATTGGAATCTTGTTTCTTGTATTCTTTGATTTCTAATCTTGAAGCAACAACTTATCATAAATTATTTCTTCTTGGACACTCATTAAGATTCTTTTCTTGCAGAACATTCAGCATTTCATAGAACAACTAATGTTACGTTAAAAACAGAACTCAATGGTTCTTCTTCTAAGTGATGAAGTAACTCTAATGATATGTTGATTAAGACTTTCCAGAATTCAAATAATTTATCTACACACTCAAGGAAACAATTAGTACAAAATTATTTCTCTTAAAATATATGCTTGTTATCATCAAAATCCGAAGATTAAACACAGATCCAATTTCTGTTCCAACAAAATGGATCTAGGTTTGAATTGTGAGTGAATCACTTTCTTTATAGTATTTTAAGCACTTTCAAATATTTTAGAGCTAATGTGCATTAATACCCAATGATAAGTCAACCTACTTCGAGTTTTCACAAGACCGGCGAAAACTATATTGTACGGAAGAAGAAATCTGGAATTTTTATTGCAGAGGATGTAACTTTGTAATGTAATTTTCTGAATCTGGAATGTTAAATTTATTGGTTAAATAGTATTGTCTCACAAGGTTGCGACTTTGATGAAACACACCCTTTCAACAATATTTTTACTAAATATTGTAATGTTTCGCCTATAACAACGTCTTTCAAGCGTTGACTATTTGAATTTTGCAAAACTTCATGAAACATTTCCTATTTTCGAATTCAAAAATAAAATTTAAGCACTAACCATAAAAAAATAGGAGCAATGAACCGCTACAAACTAGTTGAAGGTCGCCGGAGCGCCAACGTATAGCACCGTCGATAGCTCGATTTCTCCGATGTGTCGTGCCTACGTGCTCAAATGTCACATACAAACATCCATTAACACCTTTACACCCACACTCTTGGACATAGTTTCGGGCCTAATGGAGACACTAATGAGGAGGATTTTGGAGGTGACCGTCGGATATGACTAAGGACCACCATAATTGTCCTTGTGGAACTATATTATCTTTAACTCTTTTATAGAGTTAATGAATATAACTCTTTATAATTTTTTTTAAAGAGAATGATACTTTTTAAGTGATACTATTTATGATGCATTTATTAATCATTTTCTTATTCAAATATTTTCTTTATCATTTTGAAACACACCCATGACAACTATTTTTATTTTCTATCATTTTCCACATAATCATTCTTGTGGGAGGAGACAGTTTATGTTTGTAAAAACATTTAACTAATATATTTACATAATTAACTTTAAGAAGTTTCATAGACACCACTTCATTCATAAGACACAATTTATTGTTAATGTATCACATCCACCAATCATTCTTACGATTTGTAAAAGGTGTAATTTTAATATTTGATAATTAAGATATTAATTTTTAGGGTGGTGGAAAAAATAGAAGTTATATTATGTTATCTATCTATCTATTTAATATAAATGTAAAGAAGTTATCATGGTAACCCTAGTTTATGTGTCAATCTCACAAAAAAATTTAAATTTATGTGTTAATCTCACAAAAAAACTAAATTTATGAGTGAATTTCAAAAAAAATTCAAATACAAAATACTAATAAAATTTGTATAATTATAATATCTTAAATTTTATATAATTTATGATTGATGATAATAATGCTCTTCATATTTATATTCCTACTCCAAATTCAATGATAAATATAAAAATATAATCTAATATCTCATTCATAATAATAGTAAAATAATAATAATAATATAATAATAATAATAATAATAATAATAATTAACTACTATAATTATAAAAAATAATATATTCAATTGGCACTTTTATATCTTATCGTTCTAATTCTCAATTTGTATATAAAAAATTAATTCTCAAATAATAATAATAATTATAAAACATTTATTTATTTTAAATATTAAAATCAAATAAATTGAAAAAATATAACTAATTTTGTCTAATAAAAAATTATATTTTGTTAAACGTATTTCATTCTTTTTAAAAAATAATATATAACTAATTTTTTCATTACTAAAAATATTTTGTTAAATGGATTTCATTCACTGTCATTCATTTTTCATTCATTCATTAATTAATTTTATAAAAAGATCTAATATTTCTAATATCATTACATTTTTAATAGTGTAACAAAAAACAAAAATCTTACTTATTTTAATCATTTTTAATTATTTATTTATTTATTTTATAAAATATAATTAAAGATAATACAAAAATTAAGCAAATATCTCATTTATCTTATTACTCTAATTCTCACATTTTTATAAAAGAAGTCTTTGATTCTCAATTTAAAATAATAATAATCTAAATTTGATATATATTTAATTAGATTTTATAATTGTGCCGAAATATCTTTCAAACAAAACAAAATCTCTTCATTTTTTATACTTTAATTATTACATTTTATAATTATATTTTATGTAATTTTTATTTTAATTGTCATTAAACTTTTAACTAATACACTACAATAATGACAATATATATCAATAAAAAATAATGTTATTTTAATAGTCACTAATGTTTTAATTTATACACTACAATGACAATAATAAAATTATATTTTATTGATATTTTAATACAATATTTGAATTGTTTAGTTTTTCAAAATGATATTTTAAAAAATTTATATTTAATTTTGATTGAAAAATGATAGGCCATAAAAGATTACATTTTAATTAATTTTTAATAAAAAGTAACATTAAATTTTTATAAAAAGTAAAATTATTATAGTATTTTTTACTTTATATTTATCTAAATTGATTTTTATACATATTATTTTAAAGCTTCCCAAATGTATTGATATAATTATTATTAAAGAAATCTTCCAAATCAAAAAAATTTATGATAAATAATTTAAGTAAGTAAAATGTTATAAAAATAAAAATATATATATTTAACATTATTGTATAACAATTTTCATCATTTATATTAAAATGTTTAATGTTTTTATAGTTTTTTAAACATGAAATGTGCAGAGGGGGTGTTTTCTATTTTTTAAAGGATTTTTAGTTTTTTATTTATTATTAAAAAACTATAATAATTTAAATATAAATTAATTTTATGATTTTTAAGTGAGACTATTTATGATGTATTTATTAATCATTTTCTTATTCGAATATTTTCTTTATCATTTTGAAACACACCCACGACAACTATTCTTATTTTCTATCATTTTCCACGTATTCTTGTGGGAGGAGACAGTTTATGTTTGTAAAAACATTTAACTAACATATTTACATAATTAACTTTAAGAAGTTTCATAATATAAGAAGACACCACTTCATTCATAAGACACAATTTATTTTTAATGTGCCACATCCACCAATCATTCTTACCATTTGTAAAAGGTGTAATTTTAATATTTGATAATTAAGATATTAATTTTTAGGGTGGTGGAAAAAATAGAAGTTATATTATGTTATCTATCTATTTAATATAAATGTAAAGAAATTATCATGGCAACTCTAATTTATGTGTCAATCTCACAAAAATTTAAGTTTATGTGTCAACCTCACAAAAAAACTAAATTTATGTGTGAATTTCACAAAAAAATTCAAATACAAAATATTAATAAAATTTGTATAATTATAATATCTTAAATTTTATATAATTTATGAATGATGATTATAATGCTATTCATATTATATTCCTACTCCAAATTCAATGATAAATATAAAAATATAATCTAATATCTCATTCATGATAATAGTAAAATAATAATAATAATAATAATAATAATAATAATTAACTACTATAATTATAAATAACAAAAATAATCAAAATAATAATAATAATAATAATAATATATTCAATTGGCACTATTATATCTTATCGTTCTAATTCTCAATTTTTATAAAAAAAATTAATTCTCAAATAATAATAATTATAAAATATTTATTTATTTTAAATATTAAAATCAAATAAATTGAAAATATATAACTAATTTTGTCTAATAAAAAATTATATTTTGTTAAACGTATTTCATTCTTTTTAAAAAATAATATATAATTAATTTTTTCATTACTAACAATATTTTGTTAAATGGATTTCATTCACAGTCATTCATTAATTAATTTTATAAAAAGATCTAATACTTCTAATATCATTACATTATTAATAGTGTAACAAAAAACAAAAATCTTACTTATTTTATTCATTTTTAATTATTAATTTATTAATTTTATAAAATATAATTAAAGATAATACAAAAATTAAGCAAATATCTCATTTATCTTATTACTCTAATTCTCACATTTTTATAAAAGAAGTCTTTGATTCTCAATTTAAAATAATAATAATAAAAATAATAATAATCTAAATTTGATATATATTTAATTAGATTTTATAATTGTGCCGAAATATCTTTCAAACAAAACAAAATCTCTTCATATTTTATACTTTAATTATTACATTTTATAATTATATTTTATGTAGTTTTTATTTTAATTGTCATTAAACTTTTAACTAATACACTACAATAATGAAAATATATATCAATAAAAAATAATTTTATTTTAATAGTCACTAAATGTTTTAATTTATACACTACAATGACAATAATAAAATTATATTTTATTGATATTTTAATACAAAATTTGAATTGTTTAGTTTTTCAAAATGATTTTTTTTAAAATTTCTATTTAATTTTGATTGAAAAATGATAGGTCATAAAATATTACATTTTAATTAATTTTTAATAAAAAGTAACATTAAATTTTTATAAAAAGTAAAATTATTATAGTATTTTTTTTACTTTATATTTATCTAAATTGAATTTTGTACATATTATTTTAAGGCTTCCCAAATGTATTGATATAATTATTATTAAAGAAATCTTCCAAATCAAAAAAATTTATGATAAATAATTTAAGTAAGGAAAATGTTATAAAAATAAAATATATATATTTAACATTATTGTATAACAATTTTCATCATTTATATTAAAATATTTAATGTTTTTATAGTTTTTTAAACATGAAATGTGCAGAGGGGGTGTTTTCTATTTTTTAAAGGATTTTTAGTGTTTTATTTATTATTAAAAAACTATAATAATTTAAATATAAATTAATTTTAATAATTCCTTTATCATTCCTATATTTTAATTATAAAATATATTTATAATTTCTTTAATTAATTTCTCTTTTAAATGGTCATTGAATTGTCTGTTTATAAAACTACTCATATTCTAATGTTTAATTTTTATATTATTTTAAATCAATTTTAATAATTCCTTTACTTTTAATATATTTTAAACGTAAATCATATTTATAACCTCTTCTTTTACTGTCTCACTTAAATATTCATTGAATTGGCTGTTTAAAGAATCATATATCTTTTAGAATTTAATTCTTACAATATACTTTTTCTTTAAAATGGTGTAGTTTTTATTCGAGTTTGAATTTTTATTATACATGATATATCTGTCCTTAAATCACTTTATCGGGGCCCTGGGTCTGAATCCAGTTTAAACTTCTAGCTTTAGGGCTAGGGACTGGTTCAGATCTAGGGTGTTAGTGAAGTCTATTCTGCGAGGATGATGAAGGGAAGAGGACGTCCGAAGAAGAAAAAGGCACTCTCCCCTTTGAACACACCCAAGGGATAAAACAGAAGCACAAATTATAATACTATCACCCAGGATATGCATAAGGAGGACGTGGAAAACCAGGTTACGAAAGAGGACAATTGGGAACACCCTAAGTCACCTGAAGGCTCAGGTGAAGGGACGAAATTGTGGGTTAACATTATCAGCGGAAATAAAATCCCTGAGAATGGGATAAAAATTGAATATGTAGCTCCAACAACTATGGATGGGGAGTGCATTGTTGAGATTGAGGAAGAAGATGTTGCATCAGAGATTGCTTATTGGGAATCAGCGTTAATCATGTACGCAACAGGGAAGGACCTGAGCATGAACGCCGTCAAGCAGTATATGTCAAGAGTGTGGAATTTTGTGAAACTCCCCAACATGTTCTACAATGAAGATGGCTACTTCCTATTAAGATTTCACTCATTCCATGATAGATATTTGGTGCTAAGGAAGGGACCATACACAATCCATAATGCCCTAATGGTCTTGAAAGAATGGTATCCCGAATTCAACTTCAAATGTGATAGCTTGAGAACCCTTCCGTTGTGGGTGAAATTGCCCCAACTCCCTTTGCACTTGTGGGGGACCAAAAGTTTGGGGAGAATAGCTAGTATCCTTGGACGGCCCATTGTCACTGATGAATGTACAACTAGCAAACTTAGAGTGTCATATACTAGAATCATGGTGGAAGTCGATATCACCCAAAAGCAAAAAGAATCGATAGTGATAAGGGACAAAAATGGAGAGATGATCCAACAAAGCATAGAATTCGAATGGAAGCCCAAATTCTGTGAGGAATGCAAGAAATCTGGGCACCAATGCAAACCAGGAAAGAACATACAAAAGGAATGGAATGTGGCTCCTAAACTTGTGGAGAAGCAATCGATTCCCTCTGATGAAGACCTAAAAAATCCAGCACAACAAGCTCAGTCTCCTAAGTCTGTCTGGATTCAAGTTGCTAATAGCAGGAAAACCAAAGGGAAACATATCTCAGATCAGAAATAGGATGCCATAGCAAAAATAAATTGTTACAATGGATTTGAAACATTGGAGGAATGAGGGGACACAAGTACGAGCAACCCTTTTCGGGAATGATAATCTGTTGGAATGTTAGGGGGATGAATAATAGAGGTAAATGTAATGAGATCTTCTCCCGTCTCAGTAGCATTGATCATGATTTAATGATTTTAGTGGAAACAAGAATTAAGCCGAATAAAGCCCTTAACATTAGGAGCAAGTGGAAGAGTAATTGGCGAGTCATTGACAATTATTCCCATCATAATAACGGCCGAATCTGTGTTATTTGGAATGATAGTATAATAAAAGTGAACTTGATTAGTTGCACAAATCAATATATCCACTATGGGATTTTCAACAGCAAAGGAAAGTACAGTGAATGCACGACCATCTATGCTTTAAATGATATAGAGCAAAGAAGACACCTATAGAAGGACATAAAGAAAATTAGTACTTCAGTGAATGGATCTTGGTTCCTTATGGGGGACTTTAATAATGTTTGCATCTACCTTGACAAAATTGGTGGTAGGCAGGTAACTCAAGTAGAGTTTCAAGACTTGAATAATATGATGTCTCATTTGGAGTTGTCTGAGAAAGGTAGTGCGGGAGACCACTTTACGTGGTTTAACAAACATGCTAATGACCTTATCTATTCTTGCATTGATAGAGTCCTTGGTAACAAATCCTGGCATATTGATAATATTGGGACTACTCTGAAGATCCTGGATCCTGGGGTGAGCGACCATGCCCTACTTTCCCTCTGCGGCCAGATGTACCAGAAGCCTAGTAAAAGTTATTTCAAATTTAAAAACTTTTTAACTGAAACTGATGGGTTCTTAGGTGATGTTGAGCAAAGCTGGAAAGAGGACCTGCATGATTAAGCTATGTACTCGATTTGGGGCAAACTGCATAGACTGAAGAGTGTTATTAAGCAGTTGGGTAGTCCGTTCATTGGTGTTAGGGAGCAGTTGAAGGATGCCAGAACAAAGCTGGAGAAAATTCAAAATAGAGGAAAAGATTTCAAACCAAACATGCAAGAGGGACCTAAAAGAACTATACAAATATGTAACTAGTTCCCAGGAATTGAACTACTAAAGGTTAGCTTTGAAGTTCTATTTACAACCCTAAGATGAGGTGTACATTTAACTATAATTAAATTGGAGAAAATATCCTAAAGTTTCTAAGAAACACATGGTATTACACTCCTACAATTAGTCGATTCAAATGACAAAGGAGAAACATGCTTTTAAACCATACAACATAATCGAAACTTGAGAATTAAGTAAGTATTGAATTCAAATAGATGTAAAACTCTACAAATCAGTAGCCAATTCACATTCAATGATCTCAAACAAAATATACAAGAAAAGTCATGATTAAAACATATTTGTGCACAAAACTAAGTCAAAAACGACCTATAGTCACTCTAAGGGTTAACTATCATGGTACCCTAATCATATGACTCAATTATCAATTATAAACCAAGGTGAGAACTACCTAAAATGTAAACATGTTAATTAAGAGGTTAGTTGAATGTTAGAAATAAAATTAGACACTGTATGCAAAAGATCGATTCCTAACTTGGTGAAATAACAAGCAATTATACATCTTTGTGTTTGCACAAAAGAAAAATCGGATAAAGACCTAAAAAGATCTAAAAATTATGAGAAAAATATCTAAAAGCGCCTAATACATCATAGAATCAGAAAATTATTTTTAGGAATTTTTGTTGTTAAGAAACGATCAAAAGTCGCATCAAAATATACAAAGTATTGTGAAAAAAAACCATTTCTAAACATGTTATCGAAAATTGACTAAAAAACTAATGGAAATTAATTACTAAAATCCACAAAAATATCAAAAATATCCTAAGACATTAAAAATTCAGGAACCTATTTTTATATATTTTTTATGAGTCGAAACAATCGAAATTACGGAAGAAATTGAAAATGTGTTGAAGTTGTGAGTCATGGAATCAGGGGGTGCATGGAACATTTTCATAGTGTTATTAACACAGACCAAAATCCCTTAAGCCTAAACTGAATCACCAAATGCTTAGGCCCATTCGTTTTCCCCTTTTTTGTCCATTATCAATTCTCTTTTTTTTTTCCAATTAATTGTCACGTTTAATTTTTATATGTATCAACACATATCAATTGGTCAACTAATGTTTTAAATCAATTCAGATAAATAATAAAGAAAAATAACACGTGCCGGATCCTCATTGGTGTATCATGGCTAAGCATGTACTAACAAGAAAGGGACACACCTAGGGCTATCAACCACTTTGAAAATATGCCGATGGTGGTTTCCGCCACCTTCTCCGGTGGTGCTTTTGCTGGAAGCAACAAAACTTCGCCAAAACGCCATGTCTTGCCATCGTCAAGCTCGAAACATTACGAGGAACTCTAATCTGTACTTAGATTTAACTGTTTCCTATCCGAACATATGGAAAATCGAGAGCAAATTTGAATTCAACATCTATCTATTCGCTTTTACGCGTATGATGATATGGTATGCAATCTGTACATGAAATAATCGAACATGCTGGCACCATAGAAAAGGAATCAAGAATCCTTACTTGATGGCAAAGCACGAGAGAACCTGCGGAAAACTTCACTGCAAATTCAGTGCCTCAATCTCTAACCCTTCCACGAATTCCGGTGCAAAGTAAACTCAGTATGTAGCTTTCTTCCATGAAGGTCGAATGAGGGTTCAAGAATTCGATGAATCGCTGGATGATATCATACAGGTCGGAGACTCAAGATGAGAGGTGAAATCGAAGAAGGATGGAGATGGATGTTAGTCAAAGTCTATTTGTTTTAATTAATCAGTTCACGTTTACAAATAAATCCTAGTCTTAAGGGAAGTTAGATTCTTTAGGAGGAAGTCCTATATTTTAGGATTAGTTTCATTTATTCCTATTTTATTGCAATGCAGTACTGGCTTTTGACTACTTCCTGTTGTAAAGGCTATATAAGTCTGCTTTCACTTTCTAATAAACACACAACTTTTACGCCCTCAATATTATCATTTCTAGTTCTAACAATTGGCATCAGAGCTCCACAAGGGGCCTGATATTGTTTGGGGAGTGTGAGTGTGTGAGAAGGGAAACACTAAGGGATTAAAGTGTGTGTGAGAAGAAAGACCAAAGGATCAACATGTCTACATCGAAAAGTTCGTACAACCGCCATTCCAAGGTTCGATGGTCATTATGATTTTGGGCTATGACGATGGAGAATTTTCTACGGAGTAAAGAGATGTGGAACCTCGTAGAAGAAGGATCCCGACACCAAAGAATTGGAACAAAGAAGTGAAGTGAAGCAGAGGAAGAGTGTGGAAGAGGCCAAACTTAAAGATCTGAAGGTCAAAATTTTTCTGTTTCAAGCTATTGACAGAGAAATTTTGGAAACGATTCTTGACAAGGGAACTTCAAGGGCAATATGGAGGTCCATGCAGCAGAAGTATCAAGGATCCACAAAGGTGGAAAGACAACTTCAAGCATTGAGAAGAGAATTGAGCCACGACCATGAAAGAAGGCGAGAAGGTCGATACTTCTTGGGACGGACTCTTCATGTGGTAAACAAGATGAAATCAAATGGTGAAACAATGGAGCAAAGTACGGTGGTTAGCAAGATACTTAGATCTTTGACCTCTAAATTCAATTATGTTGTGTGCTCAATAGAGGAATCAAATGATTTGAGTACCTTGAGTATTGATGAACTACATGGCAGCCTCCTTGTTCATGAGCAAAGAATGCAAGGGTTTCGATGAGGAACATGTATTGAAAATAACCAGTGATGATAGATCAATCAGAGGCAGAGGAGGTAGAGGCGTATTCAGAGGAGGACGTGGCAGAGGACGAGGAAGACTATCTCTTAACAAAGCAATCGTTGAGTGCTTTAAATGTCACAAGTTGGGTCACTTTCAGTATGAGTGCCCTGATTGGGAGAAGAAGGCCAATTATGGAGTTGGAAGAAGAAGAAGAACTCTTATTAATGGCATATGAAGAGATGCGCCAACCCACACAAGAAGCTTGGTTCTTAGACTCCGGCAGAATCATATGACGAAACAAAAAATGGTTTTCAGAAATGGAGGAAGGATTTTGCAGAATCGTGAAGCTTGGAAATGATACAACAATGAATGTTGTGGCAAAAGGAAGAATACGTGTGCAAATGAATGGCATTACTCAGGTAATATCCGATGTTTACTTTGTTCCTGAGCTTAAGAATAATTTGCTAAGCTTAGGACAACTCCAAGAAAAGGGGTTGGCAATTTTAATTCAAAATGGCACTTGCAAAGTATTTCATCCGGATAAAGGATTAATTATGCACACTAGTATGAAGGGAAATAGGATGTTCTGTTTGACAGCTTCTGCAGTACCAAACAAAAATCCTATGTGTCTACAAGCTGAAGCGGTGTCGGAGAAAGAAACTCAATTGTGGCATTGTCGCTTTGGACACCTTAACTACAAGGGGCTCAATACACTCTCAAACAATAAGATGGTCATTGGATTACCTTCCATGAAGTCTCCAAAGAAGATATGCACTACATGCCTAATTGGAAAACAACATAGAGAGTCGATACCAAAGAAAAGCTCGTGGAGGGCCTCGAAAAAGCTTCAGCTAGTTCATGCGGATATTTGTGGTCCGATCACGCCATCTTCAAACAGTAACAAGAGATATGTGTTAAGCTTTATTGATGACTTTACTCGTAAAGCTTGGATTTATTTCTTACATGAAAAATCCGAAGCATTTGGTAGGTTCAAAAATTTCAAGGCATGTGTTGAGAAAGAAGTGGGTGCATTCATCACTTGCTTAAGGACTGATAGAGGTGGGGAATTTACCTCTAATGAGTTTGAAGAATTCTGTAAGGATCAAGGCATCTGTAGGCAATTGACGGCTGCATATACTCCTCAACAAAATGGAATCGCCGAGAGAAAAAATAGGACGATCATGAATGCAGAAGAGTCAGATCGAATGAGAGTTCCAAGAGTATTTTGGCCTCAAGCAGTTAGATGGTGTGTCCATGTGCAGAATAGAAGTCCAACTTCAGCAGTAGATCACAAAACCCCTGAAGAAGCATGGACTGGTGTAAGACCAAGAGTTGACCATTTTCGGATTTTTGGATGCGTAGCTCATGCTCATGTACCGCATCAAAAGAGAAGCTAACGACAAAAGCAAAAGGTGTATATTTTGGGAGTTAGTGATGAGTCTAAAGCTTACAAATTATTTGATCCTATTGCAAAGAAAGTCATTGTGAATAGAGATGTAGTGTTTGAAGAAGACAAGAGCTGGATGGGAAGAATCAAGAAGAATGCAAAGTCGATGTTCTAGATCAAAGAAGAAACGAAGAAGGAAGTGAAGACCAAGGACCTGCACAAAATGATGGTGATATCAATCAAGATGCATCCTCAAGCGCTTAAACGAGACCGGTCACCGACAAATGAAACAAATGATGTTGAACAAGATTTCTTAGAGAGGCAAGAAATAGAAGAAAACCATTGATAGCAGATTATGAAGAGGGAACAAATCTTTCGGAGGAAGAAGAAAGTTTAATGGTGATGATGATGGCTGAAAATGGAAGTGATCCTTACCTTTGAAGAAGCATTCAAGAGCAGGAAGTGGAGAAGCAATGAACACGAGATGGAGGCAATAGAAAAGAACAAGACATGGAACTTACTGATGCACCAAAAGGAGTTAAGCCTATTGAGTTAAATGGATTTACAAAACCAAGCTCAATGAAAGTGGGAAAGTTGAAAAGTTTAAGGCAAGATTGGTAGCAAAAGGATACGCATAACGGTATGGAGTGGATTATATGTATATTTGCACCAACGCAAGACTTGACACCGCGGTACTATTAGCTTTGGCACTCAACATGGATGGGAGGTATATCAACTTGACGTAAAAGCGCTTTTCTTCACGGTGAGCTCAAGGAGGAAGTATTTGTACAACAACCAAGGATTTGTCAAGAAAGGAGAAGAAGAAAGTTTACAGTTCAAGAAAGCATTATATGGCCTTAAACAAGCACCGAGAGCTTGGTACAAAAAATTGAGGCATACTTTGCAAAAGAAAAATTTGAAAGGTGCTCCAGTGAACACACTTTGTTCACCAAGAAAATGAAGGTAACATTTTGATAGTTAGCGCTTATGTTGATGATTTGATCTTTACGGAAATAATAGAAGTATGTGTGATGAGTTTAAAAGCTCAATGAAGTTAGTTTTCGACATGACCGACTTGGGAAGGATGAGACATTTTCTTGGAATAGTGATACAATGTGAAGTCGGATTTTTATTTGTCAAAGAAGATATGCTCAAGAAGTTCTAGCAAGGTTCAACATGGGAAGCAAGAATTCAAGAAGAAATCCAATTGTTCCGGAACAAATTTATCAAAAGATGAGGATGGCATCAAGTAGATGCTACAATGTTCAAACAAGTCATGGAGCCTCATATCTAACGGTAACTCGACCGGATTTAATGTTCGGAGTGAGTTTGTGAAAGGTGTCATGGCGAATCCAAAAGAATCACATTGGCTGCAACAAAAAGACTTTTAAGATATCTAAAAGGAACCATAGAGCACGGATATTCTACAGGAATGAAGGAAGAAAAACAGTCTTATAGCTTATTTTATGCGAGATTTAGATGATCAAGAAGCACCGGGTTTAGTGTTTATGATGGGTTCGGAGCTGTTTCATGGGCTTCAAAAACAACTGTGAGCCTATCCACCATCGATTGCGGCAAATTGCAGCAACACTTTGTGCTTGTCAATGTGGAGCTTAGAAGAAAAATTGGATTTTATGTGACAACAACTATTAAATTGTCCAAAATTGTTTTCAATGGCATGGCATATTGCAAGAAGGTTTCATTTTCTCGAGACTTGGTAAATGATGAAGTGGTGAAACCGAGTTTTTGCTGCTCAAGAACAAGTTGCAGATATAATGACGCCTGAAACTCGAGCGCTTGAGAAGCTTCGGGAGTAATGAAGATCACGTAAGCTAATCAGAGGCATTAGCTTAAGGGAGGAATGTTAGTCAAAGTCTATTTGTTTTAATTAATCACCACGCTACAAATAAATCCTAGTCTTAAGGAAGTTAGATTCTTTAGGAGGAAGTCCTATATTTTAGGATTAGTTTCATTTATTCCTATTTTATTGCAATGCAGTACTGGCTTTTGACTACTTCCTGTTGTAAAGGCTATATAAGTCTGCTTTCACTTTCTAATAAACACACAACTTTTACGCCCTCAATATTATCATTTCTAGTTCTAACAATGGAGGAAGGAGAGAGCTTAGCATTGGCTACGATGGTCAAGAAGAGAGAGCGTAGATTCTGTTAACTATAATGGAGAAAGAGAAAACGGTTATGGCGGTGTTGGAGGTTGTTGCGTTGAGGACGGAGGTTGAGTTAAGAGGGAGACGACGGGTGGAGAAGGTTGTCGAGAGAGGAGAGTGAAGGTTATGGAAGCCAACCGAATGAGGGTCGAAGGTTGAGTTTGTTATGAATCAGAGAATCAGTTATGACCCAGAAGAGTTTGTTATGGTTGTTCCCACTTTGTTAGAGCGGTGAAGACGGAGAGAGAAAGAAGGTGAAGGTGTGAACAAGGGTGGAGAGAATGAAGAGGTAAATCCTCACTGTCATAAAGCCAGAAGAGTTTTTTCGTTTTAGAATGAGAGAACGTGAGTTCAAAAACGAGACTCGTCCCTTTCTAGAGAGCGTGGTGCCAGCTTATGACAACATCTTCCAAATATAGTATGATCCTTCCATGATGCATACATACCAATTTTTGCATGGCCTAAAGGAGTTGGTGATGGTTACAAATTCACATGACATCCCGTTGCAAATAGATTTGTGAATATCTTGCCCTCAGGGTTGCCACTTGCTTACGTTAAAACTAAACAGAATTTCACTAAATGCTATCATTCGAATCTGCATGGATTGCCCAATTCTCTATCAAATATCTCCAGGTCCCGACTCCGAATCGAACCAACATCTTCTACAAATTCATAAATTGTGAGAGGCTGACCAAACTTTATGTTGAGAAAATCTCGAATGAGTGGCTCGAACCTCATGAAAATCCATGGTGAAGTCATACGTTTGATCACTCATGGAAAATTTCCAGATTTTTCTCGTGTCATGTTCACCGCTCAATCCATATACACTACTTTATGGACCCATAACTCTTCTGATACTCGACCAAATGATGTGAATCTGACGCCATTGGAAAGAGCACATGTGATAGAACAACGTTGTGATGCATTACAAACCCAAACAAAGCCTTAATCATGGAGAAAAAATGACTTGAACTTTGTCACATGACTGTTTGATGAAAGTCCTGGCCAGGCTGGGCAAGTCTTGTACGTGACATCTAGCAATTTTCCAACTTCAAATTGCCAACTTCGGATATTCATATTTTCCGTTGCAACGTCCAAAACGAAACAACTTTGGAACGAAACTTGTAGAGGACATGACAAACTCCAACTTTCATGTTCAACATTTTTCTATACGACGATCGAATCGATGAGAAAAACAGCCTCGAACATGCACACAACAACTGCTTGATAAAATGCTCTCGTATGCATGGCAAAAGTGCACGTGCCATCTGGCGTTTTGGAAACTTCAATCTACTAACTTTGAGGCTTCGTATCTTTTGCTGTGATGTCCGAAACGACATAATTCATGAATGGAACTTTTTGAAGACATGGCAAACTCCAATGTTCATGTTCAACGTTTTTCCTTGCGGCGATCGAAACGATGAGAAAATAGCCTCAAACGTGCGCCCAACAACTATTTGAATATTGTAAACATGATGAATTCTTATTTTCCGACCTACGTAACTTTCGACCCGAGTCTCGAATGAATTTGATTCCTTCAACAAAGTTGTAGACTGCTGCTAGATAAACAACTTTGCAGATGGACATTTTTTAGTTCGGAGCTGATAACTAAGATAAAATCGAATTCGAAATCGTCAGTCTGACCATATGAACAAACACTAAAAAATTTCTAAGTGTTGAGTATCATAAATATGACAAACTCGTAACTTCTAGGCTTCGTAACTTTCGATACAAATCCCGAATGGATTTGATTTCTTCAGCAGAGTTGTAGACTGCCGTGAGATGAACAACTTTCTTTTCAAGCGTTTTCTGAAACAGAGCCACAAACTATATGAAAATCGAACCCAAAGTCGTCGATCTGACTTTGTGAAAACTTCAGCGAAATTTCACAAGTGATGGACTTTGCACACATGACAAATTCATAACTTCTGAGCCTCATAACTTTTGATCCGAGTCCCGAATTGATTCGATTCCTTCAACAAAGTTGTGCATTGTCACAAGATGAATAACTTTGATTCTGAAATCGACGCAAAATGACGCTTGGAAACACGTGTAAAATACCTCTGAAGTCGAGCACTTGAACACGTTGAAAAACACCCAAAATTTCACTAAGTATGAACTTCAAAAGTTAAGAACATTAAACTTCGGAGTCTCATAACTTGAAATCTGGGCATTTTTTGAGAAATCTTCACAAGGACAAATCCGGAGTACGAAATGCGCTCTTTCCAACTACTACCAATTGACAAACTTTCGACCATAAACGAGTGAGATAGAGAGTCGACAATATGACTCTGGGAACATAAAATTCTCAAAACTTAGAAAAATTTCTAAGTCCAAGATTACTTAAATTGCAAGAAATCTTATTTTCACCTAATTTTTCAGACTTTTCTCTACAAATGACCACATTTTCTCAAATGTCGACTTTTGACAATAATTTTGACAAGAAATTCCACTCGGTCAAACTTTCACTTTTGTTGACTTTTCAGTACGTACACTCAAATATACTTTTATCCGACTGCTCTAGATTTTCTGATGAATCGCGTGGATCGATAAGCCATATGCAGATACTTCAAGACTCACAAAAGGTCATAGAATCAATTCATGCTCAAATATTCGACCACAACCTGCTCTTACTCGAAACCCTCAATCAATTAACTTAGAACAGGAAATCAGAACTCCAAAACCTTTGTTCTCGAGAGATAATCAGAATCTTCTGGATGCACGCATCTTGTATATTGAGACGACACTTGAAATAACGGAACCTCAGGTATTTAGCCTCTATGAATCAAACGTTTCTTCTGAACTATACAGGTTCATACGATTAGAAAATGTCGAACCCATGGCTAATGAATGAATGATATGCATGTAATGCACCTACCGATTAAGTGCAAGCCAATTATTTATTGAAAAATAAAGAGGGCGAATTTTGGGGTACAACAACGTACCTCTAGTATCTCTATCCTCATTGCCCGCTGGAATTTCAACCAACGCGAACACTTTTCCACTACCTGGTGCCCTCTTTGGTTTCTGACACAGGCTACTAATATGCCCTTTTTCACCATAATTAAAATAGATAACTCCCTTATGCCTACAATCAGGAAACATCTCTTTTCCTCAACAGTACACACATTACTCTTATGACCAGGTTTTCCATACTTGAAATAAGTCACACTAGCATGAGCGTATCCCCCACTAGTTCTCTGGCCCTCAACAAATTCCTGTCTACCTCTACCAGTTGGAGCATCATATGTCTTACCAAAATTATGATTCTCGCTCCTCTTCTCATTAACTATCTTGTAATGAGCATTATTATCCTCCTCATAAATTCTACAGCTATCCACAAAATTAGAGAAAACACGAATCTTCTGATATCCAATTGCTTTCTTGATTTCCGAGCGCAACCCGTTCTCAAACTTGATGCACTTCGAAAATTCAGCAGTTTCCGCACTATAATGCGGATAAAACTTAGCCAACTCCATAAACTTTGCAACATACTCAGTAACCGACTTATTCCCTTGCTTCAGCTCAAGTAATTCAATTTCCTTCTTTCCCCGAACATCTTCAGGATAATACTTCCTCAGAAACTCTCTACGGAACACATTCCAAGTGATCTCTTCACCTGCAACTTCCAACCTCAGACAAGTCTCTAGCCACCAGTTAATAGCTTTGACTGCCAGCATTTGAGTACCATACCGAACCTTCTGCGCTAGAGTGCAATCCGTCACCCGAAAGATCCTCTCAATTTCCTTCAACCAATCCAAAGCTCCATCAGGATCATACATGCCCTAGAAGGTAGGAGGATTCTCCATCTGGAAGTTTGCCAAGCTACGGGATCCAGCATCCCCGCAAGCATTCGGCTGATTTTCCATAGCATGAGCCTTTCTTCCAAAGCAGCAGCAATCGCAGCATTGTTCCTTCGAGCCATCTCAACTTATAACTACAACACAAACAATGGTAAAAAATAATTAACAATACTCGATTGTTAAAGACTCAACAACTTTGGCCAAACGGACCGACCTGCTCTGATACCACTAATGTAACACCCCAAATCTATCCAACAGTTATATTAAAATCAGAGTGCCAAAATTTCCACAAACATGAGGCATTACATTCTCAATTCAAAAACCAACAACATAAAAGCTTATCATAATAGATACATAGCACATTTTAATCCAAAGAACTTATAACAAATAATTAGTCTTCAAAATACTTCATCTTTATTCAATAACTACGCAGCCGATTCATAACTTTAAAACTTCAAAAGAAACATAACATCTTTTAAACAATTTAATTCAAAGAAAACAACTTCTTAAAATAACAACTTGGATTCAATTGAAAACAACATAAAATCAAATAAACATTCACCCCCCCGAGTGCTACGTATCAGAGTGACAACACCAACAAGCTACTAAGTCTTTACTCCTCGTTACCTGCACGTTACCAGTATAAAGGCAACGACAAAACAAATAAAGGGTGAGAGATCTACCAATATAACAAGTGTATGATAAATAATATGCTAGGATTAAATCATACAAAATTATCACGTCACAGATAAAACATCACAAACGACTTTACCGTTAACAACGTAACAAAATCACTTCACCTCGCAACAATCATATTTATGACAACTCAAATGAGACTCAACAGTGCAAATGCATGTGATACCAATCAGGGCTTCAGCCCTCGTCGGCAATTGCCAATTAATAGAGGCATCAAACAAGGCATAAGCCTTCGTTGCTAATTTTGCCAATCCAGGTCGTCGCTAAAATATGCAATGAATGAAACTCGCTAATGCACGTCACACAACATAAACAAAAAAACCACGTCGCCAGACATAAGCCCATATCACAAATTCTTTACCAATAAATAGAGGTAAACATCGTCACTGAAACATTCTGCAACTTCGCATAAAACAACAACAACAACATACAACAATATACTCCTCGCCAATAAATCACAAACAAAATAACAACACAACGTACTCAACATAATTCGTCAAAACAAACCAATCGCAATTATCTACTAACATATACAAACTACCTCGACAGTTTTCAACGAATTTCGGGCAACTAATTTTATCGCTTAATTTGCTAATTCTGGCTTATTCGGCTCTATTTTCATTCACGGTTGTCACTACCAATTATTATATAGCTTCTATTAATTTATTAAACTTCTATATTCAATTTCATGCATCCAATTTCATACTGTTATTAAAATTCAACTCTATTACTTCTTATACTAATATTTGATAATGCCCTACTATTTTCTTTCAACTACTAAATTAAATTCTGCTACTTGCTATTACTTAATTAATCTCAACACTGCTACTGAATTTTTCTATCCATACTACTAGTTTTGTCACTTTATTAAGTCCCTAAAACCTACTAAAAATTAACTCTACTAAGATAGTATTATTCTGCTATATTAAAATGCTACTTAGATTAACCTTTGAAGTCTTTTAAATTATTCATCTAACATAAGTACTACTAACTGTCCGTATTACTATTATATTATTATTGCAGGAACCAAAAATAAACAAAGCCATGCCACCTTATTACATATACTAATCACATACCTACTGTTTATAACTAATAGAAAGAAACAAAACTAGACACAGACGAGAAATAAGAAAAGAATTAAGATGATGCCTTGCATCCAAAGAGTGGGACGCCCACCCTGCTTCAAAGAGGCGTCCTCCCTCTTCCTCTTTCCACCTTGGGGAGCTCGCACTTCCTTCATTACACCATGAGGCGTTCGCCCCCTATGCCACCGTACCTACTTTGTTTTCTTTTTCTTTTCTGTACATGGGACGATCGTCCCAATTCTTCGCCTCCAATTAATATGCTCCGATTCAATTCCCTTCCTCATCGATTTACAAAATAATTTCCAGCAAGGTACATTGCAGTCACACAAATACTCACGTATACCGTTATTTCATCAATCGATCGACCTCAACATTACCAATATAAAAATTAAATAATTATTCTACACACAATTACACAAACAAAGATAATTCTATACAATTTCATCCCCACATAAGATTCATCATAAACCCGTTTAGAGAGTTAGAACCCCACCCTTACCTTAGATTTAACAGTCGCTCTAACTCCGATCGAATTCCTAATTTTTCAGCTCCGGCTTGCATTGCTCGTATCCTGTCTTCCAAACCCTTGTGCTTCTTGTGTTTGTTTGCTACGTAACGTAATTCTCATGCTACTATTTCCTTTTTATAACTATAATAATAACCAAATTAAATCTGTCTTAATGGGCTTAATTCTACACCTCCTTTTCTACTACTTCTAACACTCAATAGGCCCAAATAAAATAATCATTAATCTATACTTATTTCTAATATTATTTCCAATAATATTCTACAACAAAAATTAATTCATCACTAAATTAATTCCAACTTCCGATAATCCACTTAATTAATTCGGCTATAATTAATCAAATAATTAATTAAATTTTCGGGCGTTACAACAAAACTATGTATTTTGATGACACAATTTTGCATAACATCAAAAGAAAATGAGAATAAAAAAGGTAAGGATTACTTAACCTTTACTAGATTCCACATACATGTTGCATTAATACACAAAATCAGAATAAGACAAAAAAATAAACAAAGTTTCATTATGCTATATTCCAAGTGCCCTTTGTGACACCCCGATTTAATTCGAATATTAAATAATAAGGAATTTAATTATTTATTTAATTAAAGACTTAAGTATTAATATTTTTGGATTTAATTGGATTAATTGAAGAAAGAAGGGTTGGAGGTGTGCAGAGTAAATAGTGGGTGTGAGTAGAAAATCACTCTACTTTTACTAATTTTAATTATGTGTTTTATTTGGAAATAATAAAGGAATAAAACAAGGAATAGAAAAAGGAAAAGAAGAAAAGAAGGTTATTTTGGAAAAGTTATTTCACGTAGAATTGGAGAAGAGAAGAGAAGAGAGGAAAAAGCCAACGCCGAGGAAATCGAAGATCATCGCGAGGTAAGGGTGATTTCATTCAATTTTAATGCCTTATGGGTTTTGGGAATCAATCGGATGATTGGGTATGTTAGGAAATTTGATTTAGGTGATTATAGGTTTGTAGAACTAAACCCTATTTTGTGTCGGATTATAGAATTGAGACCATTAGTGTGTCGAATAATTAATAGGAATGATGAAACTATGTTGTTTGATGTTGTAATGATGTATAATGGTTGTATTTTGGTGTTCCTGAAATTATAATTCGTATAGGAATGATTGGGAATGGTTTGAAATGCATAATGCGGTCAAAAATAGCAGAAAATGATTCTGCAGGTCGTAGGAACCGGTTCCCTGTGGGGAGGAACCGGGTTCCCAGTATTCAAATTTCAAAACTGGGGAATTTTGTACTCAGGAATCGGTTCCTGTATATGTAGGAACCGGGTTCCCATACAAATTCCAGGAAGCGTGTTTTTCAGACTTCACAGGAACCGGTTCCTGTATATGTAGGAACCGGGTTCCACTGTGTAATTTTCAAAATACTTAAAACTTCAAAAATTCATATTTTCCAAACTGTAACTCCGATTCGAGTGCCGTTTTCGGAATTATTTCTTAAATTAAAAATACTATCTTTTAAAAAGAGAAAAATATTATTTTGCTAAAATTATTTTAAAAATATTCGAGCTTCCGATTGTTGAAAAAGAGTGGATAGTTAAGGATAATGGGAAATTAATATGAATGGTCTGAGTTACCGGATGAGAACTAATGCTTACAATGTTGTATTTAGATTATTCATTATGATTGAATGTGATACATTGGTGATTGGCATTAAGTGAATTATGTCGAGATCATAATCTGTGAATTGGTTTAGATTGTCCTGACAGGATGAACGAGGATTGATGCTTATGTCTTGATTTCCTTGTTGTTTATTCATGATTGTATTGATATCATGTGTTGTTGTTATTGTATATACTAGTGATAGTCTTACTGCTTGCAGAGTAAGCGTTTGGAATAGTTATGCTTTGTGATAATTTAATTCATGATTATGTTGTTATCATGTGATACTCGTTGATGTTGGCATTATGTGGAATTATGTTGTGGTCATATGCCGTTGAATTGATGTTGCATGCTTTTATGGTGCATGCATAAGCATTGTTAATTGGTTCATTCCCATTGTGCGGAAGTGAACTTGCAGAGCCAATAGACTTACCAAGATTTGAGGTAGTGAGGCTGGATTCTTGACTCAGTGTTCTGGGAAAATCATGGATTAGATTCTTGACTCAGTGTTCTGGGCGAATCATGGATTTCCGATGTCTTTCCACATGTAAACGGAGCAGTCGGTGAACTCGGTTCACGTTTGGTACCACATGCATAGAGTCTGCATTGCATATGGGATTGTAACATGCTAGGATGGTTTCCAGTGTTGCAATTTCCATTGATTGTTTACTTGCATAATGAATTGTGTACAATGCTTTTGTGAATTGAACTATGAATGTGTTTGGATAATGGACTAACGCATCGAATTATCCTGTTGTATTTAAAAACGTATAATGCATTTTATATTGGATAGAGATCTCACCCTTACTTTGATGATTTCAGATTCGAAGTGATTAGTTGCTTGGAATTGGTGAGGATAGCTCTAGAGTTGAGTCAGTTAGTTTATTCGCGTGTCAGTGTCGTGCTCTGATAGATGTAACACTGGGGAAACGTTTGTTTTGAAATCCTCTAATGGATATCCTTAATGGTTTTGTATTACGTTTTAATTTATTATTCCGGAATAACTATGAATGATGTATTCGGGATTTTGTTATGTTTCATTTCCGCTGTTAAACATAACTTCAAGTCTGTTTTATTTAGTGACTTGTTCTTCAGTGAAAGCATGACAGCTGTTCTGGTTGATTTGAAATATTAAAATTGTGACGCCTCTTGATTGTGATTAAAAACTCTGATTATTAATATTTATAAATCGCGGGTAATTAGAAGGGGTGTTGCACCCTTGTCATGCTTCCATCGATCGAGTTTTCTTCATCCCTAAGCCAAACTTCATTTCTACAACTAGCCTCATTCCTTCAGCTCCAAGCCAACTGTATCCTCAAGCCATCCTCATCCTCATTGTTTCCCAAGCCAATCTCAAACTAATCATGTGAACATGTACAAAAATAGAGAATAAATTAGTTAGAATGCTATCATATCATTCCATCATTCAGTACATATGCACACATTGAATAAAAGTGGGACCACATAAAGTTTCACAACAAAAAATACATATGCACCAATTAAAAAAATTCCGTAACAGAACTCTCATCCCAATTTCATTTCAAATCTGAATTTTAAGTAGCACAAATTACACTCACATTCCACTAATTTCTACTCTATAAACACACTTAAATCACATCACCGCCATTGAATTCATTGAACACTCACACGGATCAGTACCTCATTGAATCCCAACCTTCCATTTCGCCATTCACTCAACTCAAATTCAACCTAAATTAACCCTAATCCATCTCATGATTGCCTATAATTAACTAATATATTCACACTATATAAAAACCACAATATTGGGGAATCATTCACCATACTTAACTCACTTTACAAACTCACTTTACAAAAAAAATTCTACCAAAGCTTAACCTAAGGTTTTGTTAGAGCTTCAAACTGGAACTCTGGGCAAAATGAGCTAGACACGACAACACCATTAAAAACACAACAACTTCAATAACAACACTCACACAAAGGCATAACACAACACAGACATCAACAACTAAATAAATAGGAGCATAAAGGAGTAGAAGAAACAAAATAGTGAAGCAGAAAGTGGGAAAGATCGAAATATCTAGTGGTTTCTTCCCTATGATAACTTTAGGATTTGGTAAAACCTTGATTCCTTCACTTTTTTTGCTCACTTTCGCTGATAATTTAATTGTTGTTATCAAAATGCTTGCCAATATCACTCATAAGACATATTGAATTTATTTTTACTAGGGATTTTGTTTATATATATATATATATATATATATATATATATATATATATATATATATATATATATGGTTTGATTCTCGCTTGTTTTTATTTGATTCTCGTGTTGATTGTTGGTTAAATATTGGTTCATAGTTGTTTAGGATGTGATTTGGATATTTGAAGGATAATACTATGGCATACATGTTGCCTGTCAAATCTATAGATTCCCTAAAGCGCACCCATAGTAATCCCTAATAACTTGTTGTGTCCGTCATCAGATCTGGTTGAACCCTATGGTCAACAGATCCTACACTCATTAGTGAGTCAAGTAGTTTGACTTTCCATTCAGGGATGAAGACATTTGAGCCCTTGTCTATGATAATTACACCTCTCTTTTACCGACACAACGTGCCCTCATGTATTGGGCTTCTTGTTTGATTATTTTGCTAAGCCCGTTTTATCTTTTTCTTTTTTCTTTTAGTTTCTTTTTTAAATATACTTGTTTTTTTATGATGTTAATTAGTTATTTCTTTTTTTATTCATATTAAAATAATTGTTGATAATTATGTTAGTATTGTTTTTTTTTAGTCATTTTTATTTGTATTATTATTTTGTGTCAGTATTAGATTTATTATTGACTTAATTAATCAAGATTAAATATATTAAAATTGAACCATAAAAAAGCTTGACTCAATTCCAAGTATTTTCCAAACAAATTTAATCGAAGGCATCTCAAAGGCTTGATCCAACGTCAAATTTTTTGTTTTCAAAAAGTTTTTTCACAATTAATTGGAATGAAAAAGGGAGTGATAGGACGTAGACCTATTTCTTCCCTGGATACTCGAGTATTATTGTAAATCATACTATTTAGGTATTCATCTTCATAACTAAAACACATTCATTAACCAAATTTAGTCTGTTCTTTCATGAAACAAAACTGATTGCTTGGGCATGGGCCTCTTCCTTCCACAAGTATTCAAATACTATTGTAGAGTTCATTGTTTGAATACTTGTTTTTTCGTTAAAGAACCATGACTATATTCGCCTCACATTTTCCTAATAAAATTTGGATGAAAAAAGGAGTGATTGGGTGTAGGTCTCTTCCTTCCCCGAGTATTTTGATATTGCTATAAACCTCCCTATTCAAATACTACTATTATATCAATGAGTTTATGTAATTTTAAGACTAACTGTTGTTTCTTATTTTCTTTTGTATCATTTTCAACTAATAAATTATATGAAAATTACAAGGTTTGTAAATTTTTCAATATTATTAAGTGTTATGGTTTATTGATGAATTTTATTAGATGTTATATGATGTGTGTAATCCAATTTGAGTGGTAGAAATTTTTGTAATTGTATTCAATTTTCTTAACCCATGAACACTACAACCCAACCCATAAATAAATGGGTCAATTTTAATAACACAACCAACCCATAAACATTTGGTTTAGTTTTGACCATGAAATTTGTCGACGATGAAACCAACCTATTAACGTCCAGTAGGTAACAGTTGGCCGTTCAATCAACTTGTTTTTAATTTAACTTAACAGATGCGTTGATTACGTTTAACATTGTCCATATTTTTTAATCTAAACTTTATATTTTGGGAAAATCATTTTAATTTATTACTTTCTTCATTGCATCGCCTCTCATTGTGTTTTTTTAAATTAGTGAAATATGTTGTTTCACCCAATCAACGCCTATTTTGAACATTAGACCAATTGAATTACCATAGACCAATAAACACGCACACATAGTCTTTTTTCGGTCAATCAGATTCTACTGTAACCACGCATTAGAAAATGAGATAATTAACTTAGTAATCAGAGGAACATGTTACGGGATGAGACCACACATCCACCAAACCTTAGGTGCGTGGTTCTTCACTCATATATACATTCTTCCTTTTCAACCTTCTCATACTGATTCTAAACACCGATTCATATATAAGATAGTAATAAACATAAAACAAACACATATATTGATAAAGAATTTATTGTCTCATATGTGATTTTGACTCTCTAGATCCGAGAAGAAAGATTTTAAAAGCAAGATTAATATAAGACAACAGTCAACAACGATGTGGCACAGATTATCTCCGCCTTATATGAGTGCTCGATAATGAACTTGGCAGCATTTCAACGTCGATGGGTGATTGTCCCAACCATCGAGATGACTGAATCTTCCGACGGGGTTATCTCGTTGACGAGTCACATCTCAATCATTCCTCTGATTACAATGATCTCCCATCGACGATAACGAACGGATGAAGAAAGAGATTTTCATGAAAACAGATCGAAGTTTTAAGGCAATCGAATGAAGCGATCAATTGAGATCAGTTTCATTTATTTACCGTACCATAGAATTCATTCATTCTTAAAACAATCATTTCATCATATTTCACATTCTTGGTATCGATAGATCAATTGAATTTAGAACGTCATTTGTTTCATCCATTTGAATCGATATTGATATTTGTCGTTGAATTAGTTCTCGGCCATGTTTTTTTATTATTTTGTTTATTTCAATCATAAAGAATCATTATTAGTAATATTAACTATATTATATGTTATATATAAAATTTATTATATATTATTTGTTTAGTTCATTAAAAATTGTATTTGAATTTAAATCACAATTCAATTTGAATCGTTTGAAGTTGACAATTTTATTAATTAACAAATTAAATAGATAATTTATTTTTAAATTAGATGAATTTATATTTAAAAGTGAAGTGTGGTATACATCACTTTTAAATATAAATTCATCTAATTTAAAAATAAATTTATCTGTGATTTTATTTAATTTAAATAATTAGTAAAAAAATTGTCCAACTCAATTTCAAACGATTCAAATTGAATTTATTATTTTTAAATTCAAATTACAATTTTTTTTAATAAGACTAAACAAATATTAAAATATAATAAATTTATATATAACATATAATATATTAAAAGTTAATATTACTATATATACAATGATTCTTTATAATTGAAATAAGTAAAATAATAAAAAATAACTTTATGGGCCGAGAAACTTTATAATTCCAACAACCAAATAACTTTATCAATATCAGATTCAAACAAGGATGAATTATTCAACTTCAAAACCAAACTATTAAACGCATTTCAAATTCAATTGCAATCCCTCACTATCAATACCACAAGGAGCAAGTAAATATAATGCAAAAAGGTAATTATATTGTTTTAAGAATAAGTGAATGAATTCTATGGGCGACGTAAATATATAAAAAGTAAATAACAAACTAGGTCTTTGGTTAATCTAATTTATTGCGCCGTTGTTTTTCATTTCAAGAGATTTGCCTATTTATGACACCGCAACTTCACTTCCGAACACAACCACCAATACCACCATAGAAAAAAGTCGTCTAACATCTTCCTTCATTCGTTTCCATTCATTACAATATGTCTGATGGGAACATTATTCAAATCATTGAGATCGGTGTTGGAGTCGATTTGGTAGAAGCTCTCTTTGAATTAGCCAAACGTCAAAGGAGATCCATTTGTGTCCTTAATGTAAGAGGAATGATTGACGAAGTCACGCTTCGTCATCCCACTGGGAGAATCATAACCCATCAAGGAAGTTTCAATGTCATCTCAATGGCTGGGACAATCACCCCATCATCGACGTTGGAGAGTGCACAAGAACTAGAAGTTTATTTATCAAGCACTTCATATAAGGTGATTGGAGGGAGTGTGGTGTCCCCTCTTGTGGCCTCACATCCATTGGTATTGACTGTTGTCTTATATTCAAATACTGCTTTTTAAAATCTTTCTTCTCGGATCTAGCTAGAGAGTCAAAATTCACATATAGCTAGAGAGACAATAAATTTTCTTTATCAATATATGTCTTATTGTTTTATGTTTATTTACTTTTCCTAATCTTATTTATGAATCTCAATAATGTTTAGAATCAATTGTGGGGAAGAAGTCTCACATTGATTTGAAAAAGGAAGAATGAACACTATATAAGTGAGAGAACCCACACACCTAACACCTTAAGGTTTTAGGTGGATATGTGGTGCGTCTCTCACAAAGGTGTATCCCATGTAACATGCTCCCTCCTCGAAATTTCCTAAGTTAATTATCTCAATTTTTCTAATGCATTAATTATTTTTGTGTAAGATCTACAATTGACCGAAAAATATAGACTACGAGTACGTGTTTTATTAGTCTATGGAGTAATTCAATTGGTCTAATGATTTCAAAATAGGGCGTTTGAGATTAGATTTTGGTGAAACAACATATTTTCACTAATTTAAAAAAAACACAAATGAGAGGGCGATATTGATGAATGACTTTAATGAAGAAAAGTAATTTTTAATAAATTCAAAATGATTTTCCCAAAATAAAAGTTTAGATTAAAAAAATATGGACAATTGTTAAACATGTGGAAATCAACGAAGCATCTTATTTAAGTTAAATTTAAATTTTTTTAAACAAGAGTTGGATTGAACCGAATTTGGCCTAACATGTTATCGTGTTACCCAACCTATTCAGACGTTAATAGGGTGGTTTCATCGTCCAACCCAAAATTTCATGTTCAAAACTAAACCAAATTGACCCGTTTATTTATGGGTTGGGTTGTGTTTGTGTTATTAAAATTGACCCATTTATTTATGGGTTGTGTTTGTGTTATTAAAATTGACCCATTTATTTATGGGTTGGGTTGTTGTGTTCATGGGTTAAGAAAATTGAATACAATTACAAAGATTTCTACCACTCAAATTGGATTACACACATCATATAACATCTAATAAAATTCATCAATAAACCATAACACTTAATAATATTGAAAAATCGACAAACCTTGTAATTTCCATATAATTTATTAGTTGAAAATGATACAAAAGAAAATAAGAAACAACAGTTAGTCTTAAAATTACATAAACTCATTGATATAATAGTAGTATTTGAATAGGGAGGTTTATAGCAATATCAAAATACTCGGGGAAGGAAGAGACCTACACCCAATCACTCATTTTTTCATCCAAATTTTATTAGGAAAATGTGAAGCGAATATAGTCATGGTTCCTTAACGAAAAAGCAAGTATTCAAACAATGAACTCTACAACAATATCTGAATGCTCATGGAAGGAAGAGGTCCATGCCCAAGCAATCATTTTTGTTTCATGAAAGAACGAACTAAATTTAGTTAACGAATGTGTTTTAGTTATGAAGATGAATACCTAAATAGTAGGCTCAACAATAATACTCGAGTATCTTGGGAAGAAATAGGCCTACGTCCTATCACTCCCTTTTTCATTCCAATAAATTGTGAAAAAGCTTTTTGAAAACAAAAAATTTGATGTTGAATCAAGTGTTCATTTGATTATGAATGTATTTGGATTAATCGGAAAAAAATTATTTGACGTTAGATCAAGTCTTTGAGATGCCTTCAATTAAATTTGTTTGGAAAAATACTTGGAATTGAGTCAAGATTTTTTTTGGTTCAATTTTAATATATTTAATCTTGATTAATTAAGTAATAATAAATCTAATACTGACACAAAATAATAATACAAATAAAAATGACTAAAAAAAAAACAATACTAACATAATTATCAACAATTACTTTAATATGAATAAAAAATAAATCATTAATTAAAATCATAAAATAAAATAAAAACAAGTATGTATAAAAAAGAAACTAAAAGAAAAAAGAACAAGAAAAAGAAAAAATGGGCTTAGCAAAATAATCAAACAAGAAGCCCAATACATGAGGGCACGTTGTGATCGGTAAAAGAGAGGTGTAATTATCATAGACAAAGACTCAAATGGCCTCAGCCCTGAATGGAAAATCAAACTACTTGACTCACTAATGAGTTTAGGATCTGTTGACCATATGGTTCAACCAAATCCGAAGACGGACACAACAAGTTATTAGGGATTACTATGGGTGCGCTGTAGGGAATCTATAGATTTGACAAGCAACATGTATGCCACAGTATTATCCTTCAAATACCCAAATCACATCCTAAACAACTATGAACCAATATTTAACCAACCATCAACACGAGAATCAAATAAAAACAAGCGAATCAATATATATATATATATATATATATATATATATATATATATATATATATATATATATATATATATATATATATATATATAAACAAAACTAGTAAAAATTGTTGGTGCACAAGGACAAAGAGGAAAATAACGATAGAAATAAGAGAGAGTATAAAATAAGGATTGAATGATTATTAATGAAATAAGAGTACATATTTATACACAACAAAAGCCCAAAAAATAAATATGCCCATAAACCCTAATTAAAACAAACCCTAATTAAAACCTAATCTTGGTGACTAAGTTAGACGATACTAACAGTAAAATAACAAATACTAAAGTACCTTAATTAATAATTTCAATAACACCCTTCAGAAGTTCAACAACTTGAAAGATTTCGGACAACACTTTTCTACTTGTAACTTCTAACATGAACTATTCTCAACACCATCCCTTAATTCATGTCCATAAAAAACTGACAACACCAATTTCATTTCTCAAGTGAAGAAACTTGTCAGCTTTGATAGCCTTTGTCAGAACATCTGCCAGCTGCTTCTGGGTGATGTAGTGCAAAACTTCTAACACTCCTTTCTGTACTTGAAAATGATACTGATGTTTATGCTTGCTTCTTTCATGCAACACTGGATTCTTGGCAAGGTTGATTGTATACTTGTTATCAATCAACAACTTTAGAGGTTTCTCTATCACAATTTTCAAATCCTCTAGAAGATTCAGAAGCCAAACAACTTGACATGCAGCTACAACGCCTACAATGTACTCATGTACAGAGCGAACAGGTTGTTTTTAGAAATCCAATAGGACCTAGTAGTAGAAGTACTTCTTCTATAAACTCTATCTCCACACCAGTCAGAATCAGAATATCCCACTAGTTTTGGTTCTAACTTCCTTCCAAAGGGAAATAACACTCCATATTTCAGAGTCCCTTTATATACCCCCAAATCCTGACAGCAGCTTGGTAATGGGACCACTTTGGATTAATCATAAATCTGCTGACCATTCCAACTGCATAGCAAATGTCATGTCTGGTATTGCACAAATACCTAAGAGAACCAATCAACTGTTTGAAGGTTGTAGCATCCACAGAATCACCATCAGAGTCAGAATCCAATTTATGATTGGTTTCTGATGGTGTCACAACAACTGTACACTTCTGCAACTTAAATCTCTTCAGAAGCTCAAGTTTATACTTTAGCTGATGCAAAATGATACCCTTCTTTGAGTACAGAACCTCCATCCCTAGAAAATATGCCATATTTCCTAGATCTGTCATCTCGAATTCATTCATTAGCACTTTCTTGAACTTGGATATATCTCCTGGACAACTCCCCGTAAGCAATATGTCATCAACGTAAAGACATACTAGAATCATATTTCTTCTAGAGTGTTTCACATATACGCCATACTCTCTTTTTGAAACCTTTTTCGAAAACGAATCAATCTTCTAATTCCAAGCTCTAGGTGCTTACTTCAATCAATATAGAGCTTTGTGTAACTTATACATCATCCCTTCCTGATTCTTTTTCATGAAGCTAGGAGGTTGTGACACATATACCTCCTCTTATAATGGACCGTTCAGAAATGTTGACTTTTATGGCTTTTGATTTTGTTTTCTTCTTCGGCATTTCACGTTCTTGAGAACATCTTGAGTATTTGTTCGTTCCTTTCGGAACCGTATCTCCTTCGGACTTTCTTCATAAAGTTCCACCGTTTTAACCTTGTTTTCACCTTTAGAACTTCACCTTGTTCCACCTTGTTAACTTTTTGTCCGTAACCATCACCTTGTCGATCGCTTCAAAAGCTCTTGCTTGTAAGTTCCACCTTTTCATGACGAGGTGGACTACCTTTAAGCTCCTTTGGTCGTTTACCAGAATCGATTGATGACCGGTTAAGCTTGTAACCACGCCTCGTCTTTTTTCCGTGGCATGATCTATTTGATCACCTCCAGAAGCTTGTCCTCCAGAACCTATGTCTTCATAGTTTTCCCTTCCAGAAGCGTGATCACCACCAAATTCTGGATCATCATCAGAATTTGGATCAGAATCATATTCACTATCTCACTCATTCTTAGAGTCTCCAGAAGATTCTTCATCTTCTGACTCTAACTCTTCTTCAGAACCTTCACGTTCTAACTTATCTTTAGAACCTTTATGTTCTGACTCATTTTCAAAACCTTTATGTTACATTCTTTAACCTTCTTCGGAACCTTCATGTTCTGAATCATCTTTAGAACCTTCATGTTCTGACTCATCGCCTCATGTTCGAATCATCGTTCGAATCTCGTGAATTCTGACTCATTCTAACTCTTTTAACTCGACTCTTTTCAAACCTCGATTCGGTCTTCTTGAATTCTCTTTTTTCTTTTGTTTTCGAAACTTCTAACTTCATCATACTCACTCATAAAGAGACACTTTAATCGAATATTGAGTCATCTTCATCTTGATTCGAAAATGACAACGGTTCGATTCATAAGTCATCAATAGCAGGGTTCGTCATGTCATCTCCGCTATTTTTGCTTCTTCCGATTTTCTTTCTTTGTTTGACCAACAATCTCTAGCAAAGTGGCCAAACTGCTTACAATAATAACATTAAAACTTTCTCCCCTCCTTTCCCTTTTGATGTTTCTCATCAAAATAGAAAGCTTCTGAATTCTGGAATTTATCACCACGTCTATTCTTCTTCTGGTCCTTCTTGACAAAAGAAGATTTCAGAGCCTGTTCAACTTTCTCGTAAGTTCGCAAAACGCAACTAGACTACTGCGCTCTTCAATTTTCATGGTTTCCAGATCTTTGGAGTGTTCAATAGAAACAACAATGTAATCAAACTGAGGAGTAAGCAACCTCAAAACCTTCTCTATGATTACTTGTTCAGAAAGAGTTTCTCCACAAGCCTTCATCTCATTAGTGATCAGAACCACTCTTGAGATATACTCATAAACCTTCTCATTGCTCTTCATGTTGAGATTTTCGTATTGCTTTCTCAAGCTGAAGCTTCCCTTCTTCATGCGCCCACCGTAACATTTGACCAATTTGTCCACGCCTTTGAATCTGCAATCTTCTCAAACACATTCACATCCACACACTGATGGATGTAGAACATCATCTTCTGATCCCTCTTCTTTTTATTTCTCTGTTCTTTCTCATCTTCTGTTGCATCTTCAACAACTGGAATATAACCATCTATAACAAGCTCCAGAACATCTTGAGCTCCAAATAACACATGCATCTGGATCATCCATCTGTTGCAGTTTTTGCCATCAAAAACTGGAAGTTTGGTGTTCATGTTGTTGTTTCCGTTCATATTTTTCCTTGTGCAAATATCCTTAGATATTAACTCACACAGTGTTTCCAAACCCACAAACAGAAAAAAAAACGATTCTTGTTCTAGATTCAACGTGAAACCTAGAAACAAAATCAAACACACAAACAAACTCACGTTCACTCGTGTTTCCCTGAATTCTTAACCGGAAGCTCTGATACCAATTTGTTGGTGCACAAGGACAAAGAGGAAAATAACGATGGAAATAAGAGAGAGTATAAAATAAGGATTGAATGATTATTAATGAAATAAGAGTACATTTTTATACACAACAAAAGCCCAAAAAATAAATATACCCATAAACCCTAATTAAAACAAACCCTAATTAAAACCTAATCTTGGTGACTAAGTTAGACAATACTAACAGTAAAATAACAAATATTAAAGTACCCTAATTAATAATTACAATAACACCCTCAAAAGTTCAACAACCGACAAGATTAGAACCTCGACCGGATAGCCGTCTACCGGACAGATCAAAACTTCTAACATGAATTATTCTCAACAAAAATAAACTCAATCTGGCTTATGAGTGATACTGGAAAGCATTTTGATAACAACAATTAAATTATCAGCGAAAGTGAGCAAAAAGTGAAGGAATCAAGGTTTTACCAAATCCTAAAGTTATCATATGAAAGAAACCACCAGGTATTTCGATCTTCCCCGCTTTCTGCTTCACTATTCTGTTTCTTCTACTCCTCTATTCTCCTATTTATTTAGTTGTTGATGTGTGTGTTGTGTTATGCCTTTGTGTGAGTTTTGTTGTTGAAGTTGTTGTGTTTTTAATGGCGTTGTCGTGTCTAGCTCATTTATCCAAGAGCTTCAATTTGAAGCTCTGACAAAACCTTAGGTTAAGCTTTGGTAGAATTTTTTTGTAAAGTGAGTTAAGTATGGTGAATGATTCCCCAATATGGTGGTTCTTATATAGTGTGAATATGTTAGTTAATTATAGGAAATCATGAGATGGATTAGGGTTAATTTAGGTTTAATTTGAGTTGAGTGAATGGCGAAATGGAAGGTTGGGATTCAATGAGGTAGTGATCCGTGTGAGTGTTCAATGAATTCAATGGCTGTGATGTGATTTAAGTGTGTTTATAGAGTAGAACAACATGCTCCTGGATTTTGAAGAAAATCCTACAGCAAAGAGAGGCAGCTAGTAGAAGTGTAGAGTGGAACAAAATGATGATGGATAACAGGTTTGTTACTAAGTGCGTTTATCTAGAAATTAGAGGTAATTTGGAGAATCAACTGGAGAAAGATTAAGTTCAACAATTTAGTCAGGCCCCGCGCCATCTTCACGCTTTGGATGGCTTGTCAAAACCGGTTATCCGTGAAAGAAAGAATGACGAGGTTCAGTTTCATGGATAATGACAAATGCGTTTTTTGCAGTAAAACTGAAACAGTCTAGCATCTTTTATTTGAGTGCAACACTGTAAATGAAATCTGGAATTTAATTTTAAGTTGGCTGAACATCAACCGTAAGCCTAGCATTTGGGAGGACAAATTGAATTTGATTGCTAACAGATGTTATGGTAAAGGAAATAGCAGAGGTGTTCTAAAGTGTGCTTTTGCGGAAGTCGTCTATGAAATTTGGAGGTATCATAATGTCATCTGTTTTGGCAACTCTGTTGGTAGAGGGGGCATAGAGAATGTTATTATTGACAATGTAATTCAAAGATGTTGGATAAATCCCAAGTATAACAATTATATTAGTAGGCTCATGATGCCTTAGGTTGTTTTGGTTTCTTGGTTTGGCTGGAGTGTTTCTGCTCGCCTTGTGTTATCTGTTTTTTTATTGAATAAATGTTTTTTCTTTCAAAAAAAACTAATATTCTTATATTTTGCATACACCCGACAATTAAAATATTTTGCATTCTCTTCTTAATTAACTACACAGAGTTTAGGCGTAGAACAATAGACATGTAAAACAAATTAAAAAAAGCACACAGTTGCGATAGAACCAATGACATATATCAACCCAAATAGAAAAACTAAATTAAACAAAATATACATATACGCAATAGGATGTCTTCGTTGAAGTTGCTAACAATTTGAAGTTGCTAACCTGAATGAAGAGAAGACTTGAATCAATCGGAAGTTGCTAACTTAATGTTAGTTGCTGCGGACAGTAAAGAGTCGTGTTGCTGAGTATTTGCGGACAATGAAGATTCGTGTTGTTCACAACTTGGAGAAAATCGAAAATCAGAAGCTTGGAGGGTTCGCGATTTTGCGGATAGCTTGGAGTCGTGTTTATGGAAAAGACAAAAACCTGGATGATGAATCACCGCGATGACAAGACAGAAACCTAAAAATGAATAAGCTTGTAAGATTGACGTGACGAAGTGAGGTATGGAGATGAAGGTATGGATGTTTCAAATGATGAAAATAGGGTTCTGCAGAGAAAAAGGGTTTTAGGAAAAAAAGGGTTATGTTTTATTTTTAAAAAAATTAAAGGCCTTAGGGCAGCGCTTTTTAAGGGGCCTCTAGCAGCTTTCTGAATAACCTTAGGCAGGCGTTTTCTAAGGGGGTTCTTTAGCAGCGCTTCCAAAACGCTGTCTAAAGTGTGCGCTTTTTAGAAGTGATGTCTATGGCTAACTCTTCGGCAGCGCTTTTGCTGAAATTTCTTTAAAAAATTTCGTGTTTTTTTTAAACTTTAGGCAGCGCTTTCAGGAAAAAACGTTGTCTAAAGTGCTTTGTCTTTTTTTATTTTTGGCGTAGTGAGTCAGGGTATACCTCAACGCTACTTATAGAAATATTTACATATCACTCTCCAAAGAGATCCTCACATTGGCTCGGTAGGGAGAATTAAACACAAGATCAAGATTCTCACATCACCTCGGTAGCAGGAATTGAACATAAGATCTCTTAGATATGTTATTTTATTATCATACAAAACACATTATATATTTTTGAAAGACTTAGCGAAGACAAGATATTGCAAGCATAAATAATAACAATTATATTTACTTTAGAGCAAACTCATACAAGAGATTTAAGAAAAATCTAGATCAAAAGTGATTCAACAGAGACATAGTGATTCAATAGGGACATTAATGTCTCTAAAACATTTAGAAAAGACTTAAGAATAATACTCAAATTATAACTCACTTAACTTAATAATAATTTATTATCATACATCACTAAAATTGACAAATCAATCACATACCTCTAAAATTTCACTAGATAGAACACACTAGCATATTTTATTTGGAAGAATCTTTTCAACTTTTAAACTTTTTTTTGGTTTTGTTATTTTTTTATTTTACCAAATGAAAATATTGCTATGATAAATTCACACTATTGAGCATATTTTTATTATTATTATTATTATTATTATTATTATTATTATTATTATATATATATATATATATATATATATATATATATATATATATATATATATATATATATATATATATATATATATATATATATATATATATATATATATAATGATAATTGTTTAATAAAGTAAACTCAATAAAAATATTAATATAAATATATTTTATATGTATTTAAATCAGTATTTATCTATAGTAATTTTATAAACTTACATGCACATCGTGCGGGTAGACGTCTAGTTAGCCATAAAAAAACAACTTTGTTTTAAATAAAGAAATCACTTTTTTTAGAAAAACAAATCAAAATAGTATTTTTAAATTTGTTAGTAAAATTCTCTTTTCTTTTTAACTATAGAAAACTTTTTGAGTGAATATTATTTTTGTATGACAATGAGGCTTAGTATTTAGAAAAAAAATTAATAAACATGATTTATTTTTATATTATCATTATTTTAAAAAATATGATTTTACTCTCTTACCCTTGATTAATAAATAATTTAGGTATGATAGTATTTTAAATAATTCAATAAAAATTAAATATTTTTAAATTTGTTAAATAAAAAACTACAAATTGAATTTTTAAAGAGTTTGATGAAAATATTCATACCAAAAAGATAATATATAAATTATATATTCAAAATTTCCTTAAATAATTTATATATATATATATATATATATATATATATATATATATATATATATATATATATATATATATATATATATATATATATATATATATATATATATATAAACAAAAATATAAAAATATCATGTCTCTCTCTCTCTGAATAAATCTATTTTAACTCTTGAGTTAAGCACAATCACATGAGATAAAGCTCTTATGCACATGTTTTAATAATGGTTAAACTAAAATAAACATGTATTATGGCATCCAAACATAAATTAGTAGTATTTGAAGTGTGGTATACATCTTTTTTAAATATAAATTCATCTAATTTAAAAATAAATTTATCTGTAATTTTATTTAATTTAAATAATTAGTAAAAAAGTTGTCCAACTCAATTTCAAACGATTCAAATTAAATTTATTATTTTTATATTCAAATTACAAAATATATTTCTTTAGTAAGACTAAACAAATATTAATATATAATAAATTTTATATATAATATAATATATTAAAAGTTAATATTATTATATAACAATGATTATTTAAAATTGAAATAAATAAAATAATAAAAAATAAATAGATTAAATAACATAACATAGATTAAAATGATAAAAAATGACAATGATTTGCCATGGGAAGTTGGCAACTAGGTCAAGACTTTATCGTTTTAGTATAGTTGGTTGTAATCAATGTATGTTAAGAGAAAACCATTGTCCATTTATTCTTTGGGTGTAGGAAGCTAAAGTGTGTTTGGAGTGAGGTGTTGGAGTGACTTCATATTCATCATGATCCAGAGGAATGGGATGAGGAGCTTAATTGGGTTATTATGAATTATCGTGGCAAAGGATGGAAGCCGGAGCTTTTGCATATGGCGTTGGCTGAAACTTTCCATGAACTCTGACTGTTTCAAAATGATATATTCTTTCACAATAATAAGGTGGATAGAAACTTAGTGAAGAACATCATGAATATGATTGTCTATAGAGGACGGACTTGTCCTAAGCTTAGACCACATAGCTATTTTATTAATGTCTTAAGTTTTTTTGTATTCCTTGAGGGTTGGATCCTTGTCATCGCCTTGTATTATCTTTTTTTTAATTAATTCATTTTTTATTCAAAAAAACTTGAAAAAAATAAATAAATAGATTAAATGATTATTTACAATGATTATTTACAATGATTATTTATAATTGAAACAAATAATTACCATCGAATAAAAAAATCAACATAACATATTATACTAATAAAAATAAATAAGTTTTAAATATTTGATATTTGAATCAATTTTAAAAAATTAATTTGATCAAAACCGAATGTGTTTTATAAAACGACATTTAAACACATCTAATAATATTCAAATTTTTATGCTTTTTAATTTTTTTGAATCACTTTTAATTTTTTTATTGGTTTGTATTTGAACACCCATAATACATACGGTTGATAATTCATAAATAGATATATTAAATATTTGATGAAAAAATATTTTTCATGATATCAACAATTTTATATCTTTTATTGAATAAATTAATATATTAATTAACTAAATTTAAATAGTTTATACATGTAATAAACAAATAAAATGATTTAATTGATTTATTTGAGATAATAAATTATTTTTTTGTAAGCAAATTTCATTGATGAAAAAGGAGAACTAAGGGCTCTCCAACCTTTACACAAAAGAATCGAGATTAAAACTCGAATAAAAAATGAAAATTACAAACCAATTCCACTACTCTAAAAATAACAAAGGATCTTTGTTAAAGTTGTAGAAGTTGTAATTGTGATATGTAATATCACCTATGAGCGACCACTTTCATGATCAACATCTTAATACTCCAAACCATGTCGCTAATGTTCCAAGTATCACTTCTAAAGCATATGTGATTTCTTGACAACCAAATAATCCAACAAGTTACTAGCCACACAACACCTAACTTTCTCTCTTTCACTTTGTTTTATTTTACAAAAAATATACCAATTCAAAAAATCAGTTAAACATTCCTCTATATCCCTCCATGGTTTACCAATCCAATTAGCTATATCCCTCCATAAAATTTTCACAACCGAGCAATTAAAAAAAGAATGGTCTCTACTTTCATTATCCACACCACAAAAAACACATTTTAAAGTATCCAAAGAGAACGGAATACCTCTATGAGCCAAATGATTTTTTGTATGAATTCTATCTACAAAAAGTCTCCAACAAAAAACTTTGATCTTAAAAGGAACATCTAACTTCCAAACCAAACCCAAAGCTTCCTCACCTCTATTTCTCGGCCCAAAAGGAAGACACATTTTAGCATAGAAGGCATAACAAGAAGACACCGAAAAAGATCCTTCCGATTCCAACAACCAAATAACTTTATCAATATCAGATTTAAAAAAGGATGCATTATTCAACTCCAAAACCAAACTATTAAACGCATTTCTCAAATCCAATTGCAATCCCTCACTATCAATACCATAAGGAGCAAGTAAATATAATGCAAAAAGGTAATTATATTGTTTTAAGAATAAGTGAACGAATTCTATGGGCGATGTAAAAATATAAAAAGTAAATAACAAACTACGTCTTTGGTTAATATAATTTATTGCGCCGTTGTTTTTCATTTCAAGAGATTTTCCTATTTATGACACTACAACTTCACTTCCAAACACAACCACCAATACCACCATAGAAAAAAGTCGTCTAACATCTTCCTTCATTCATTTCCATTCATTACAATATGTTTGATGAGAACATTATTCACATCATTGAGATCGGTGTTGGAGTCGATTTGGCAGAAGCTATCTTTAAATTAGCTCGACGTCGAAGAAGATCCATCTGTGTCCTTAATGTAAGAGGAGTGATTGAGGAAGTCACGCTTCGTCAACCCACTGGGAGAATCATAACCCATCAAGGAAGTTTCAATGTCATCTCAGTGGCTGGGACAATCACCCCATCATCGACGTTGAAGAGTGCACAGGAACTAGAAGTTTATTTATCAAGCACTTCATATAAGGTGATTGGAGGGAGTGCGGTGTTCCCTCTTGTGGCCTCACATCCATTGGTATTGACTGTTGTCTTATATTGAAACACTGCTTTTTAAAATCTTTCTTCTCGGATCTAGCTAGAGAGTCAAAATTCACATATAGCTAGAGAGACAATAAATTTTCTTTATCAATATGTCTTATTGTTTTATGTTTATTACCTTTCCTAATATTATCTATGAATCTCAATACTGTTGAGAATCAATTATGGGGAAGAAGTCCCACATTGATTTGAAAAGGGAAGAATGAATATTATATAAGTGAGAAAACACACACACCTATCACCTTAAGATTTTAGGTGGATATGTGGTGTGTCTCTCACAAAGGTGTGTCTCATGTAACATGTTCCCTCCTTGGAATTTCCTAAGTTAATTATTGCAATTTTTCTAATGCATTAATCATGTTTGTGTAAGATCTACAATTGACTGAAAAACATAAACTATGTAGAGTACGTGTTTTATTAGTCTATGGAGTAAGTCAATTGGTCTAATGATTTCAAAATAGGGCGTTTGAGATTAGATTTTGGTGAAACAACATATTTTCACTAATTTAAAAAAACACAAATGAGAGGGCGATATTGATGAATGACTTTAATAAAGAAAAGTAATTTTTAATAAAGTCAAAATGATTTTCCCAAAATATAAAGTTTAGATTAAAAAAATGTGGGCAATTGTTAAACATGTGGAAATCAACGAAGCATCTTATTTAAGTTAAATTTAAAAAAATTTAAACAACAAGAGTTGGATTGAACCGAATTTGGCCTAACATGTTGTCGTGTTATCGAACCTGTTTAGACGACAATAGGTTGGTTTCATCGTCCAACCCAAAATTTCATGGTCAAAACTAAACCAAATTGACCCGTTCATTTATGGGTTGGGTTGTGTTTGCGTTATGAAAATTGACCCATTTATTTATGGGTTGGGTTGTGTTCATGGGTTAAGAAAATTAAATACAATTACAAAGATTTCTACCACTCAAATTGGATTACACACATCATATAACATCTAATAAAATTCATCAATAAACCGTAACACTTAATAATATTGAAAAATCTATAAACCTTGTAATTTCCATATAATTTATTAGTTGAAAATGATACAAAAGAAAATAAGAAACAACATTTAGTCTTAAAATTACATAAACTTATTGATATAATAGTAGTATTTGAACAGGGAGCTCTATAGCAATATCCAAATACTCGAGGAAGGAAGAAACCTATACCCAATCACTCCCTTTTTCATCCAAATTTTATTAGGAAAATGTGAGGCGAATATAGTCATGGTTCCTTAACGAAAAAACAAGTATTCAAACAGTTAACTCTACAACAATATCTGAATGCTCATGGAAGGAATAGGCCCATGCCCAAGCAATCATTTTTGTTTCATGAAAGAACATACTAAATTTGGTTAATGAATGTGTTTTAGTTATGAAGACGAATACCTAAATAGTAGGCTCTACAATAATACTCGAGTATCCGGGGAAGAAATAGGCCTACGTCCTATCACTCCCTTTTTCATTCTAATTAATTGTGAAAAATCTTTTTAAAAACAAAAAATTTGACATTGGATCAAGTGTTCATTTGATTATGAAAGTATTTGGATTAATAGGAAAAAAAGTATTTGACGTTGGATGAAGCCTTTGAGATGCCTTCGATTAAATTTGTTTGGAAAAATACTTGGAATTGAGTCAAGCTTTTTTATGGTTCAATTTTAATATATTTAATCTTAATTAATTAAGTCAATAATAAATCTAATACTGACAGAAAATAATAATACAAATAAAAATGACTAAAACAAAAAAAAACAATACAAACATAATTATCAACAATTATTTTAATATGAATAAAAAAATAAATAACTAATGAAAATCATAAAAAAATAAGTATATATAAAAAAGAAACTAAAAGAAAAAAGAAAAAGAAAAAATGGGCTTAGCAAAATAATCAAACAAGAAGCTCAATACATGAGGGCACGTTCTGATCGATAAAAGAGAGGTGTAATTATCATAGACAAAGGCTCAAATGGCTTCAGCCCTGAATAGAAAGTCAAACTACTTTACTCACTAATGAGTGTAGGATCTGTTGACCATAGGGTTCAACCAGATCCGATGATGGACACAACAAGTTATTAGGGATTACTATGGGTGCGCTGTAGGGAATCTATAGATTTGACAGGCAACATGTATGCCACAGTATTATCCTTCAAATACCCAAATCACATCCTAAACAACTATGAACCAATATTTAACCAACAGTCAACACGAGAATCAAATAAAAACAAACGAGAATCAAACCATATATATATATATAAACAAAATCCCTAGTAAAAATAAACTCAATTTGGCTTATGAGTGATACTGGCAAGCATTTCGATAACAATTAAATTATCAGCGAAAGTGAGCAAAAAAAAGTGAAGGAATCAAGGTTTTACCAAATCCTAAAGTTATCATATGAAAGAAACCACCAGGTATTTCAATCTTTCCCTCTTTCTGCTTCACTATTTTGTTTCTTCTACTCCTCTATGCTCCTATTTATTTAGTTGTTGATGTGTGTGTTGTGTTATGCCTTTGTGTGAGTGTTGTTTGTGACACCCCAAATTAATTCAATTATTTAATAATTAGAAATTTAATTATTAATTTAATTAAAGGTTTAATTATTAATATTTTTGGGTTAATGGATTTAATTATTTAATTAAATAATAGAAGTTGGGGGTGTGAAGTTGAAACGTAGGGTGTATGGAGTAAAAAGCTCTACTTAATCCTAATTAATCTAATTTATTTATTTCTATTATTTGGAAAATAAAAAGGAATAAATAAAGGAATAAAAGGAAAAAGTGAGAGGAGGAAAATAAGGATTTGCATTCTACGTAAAGTTGAAGAAGAAAAGAGAAAGAGGAGAAAAAGCCAACTCGTTGAAACTTCGAAGATTCATCGCGAGGTAAGGGGGGATTGAATCTGATTATTATGCCTTATAGGTTTTGATGATCGATAGAATAAATCAATCCGCTAGGAATCTCGAATTCGGATGATTAAATATGCCCTAATGTCATAATCCGACGTAAAACCGTAATTGGAATTGTTAAGAATGATTAGATTGATGCGGAATGATTCTAGGTTAATTGGAAAACATATTCCTATAATCAAAAGTATGTGAATTTTCATGAGTTAATTCTGTCTTGGGGTTAGTATGTTGTTTGGTGATGATTAGAATTAATGGAAATTCGTAACAGTAGGGAAAACTGAGTTTTTGATGAAAAACTACAGTATGAGTCGCACAAATCTTTATGAATCGATGCATGCAATAAAATTTTAGAAAACCAGAAGCTTTGAAAAGCTATGCATAGACTCATAGAGTCATGCATCGATCCATAAGGGAAATTGGGAAGTTGTGCATCGATGCAAGATGCGTACGCATCGATACATAGGCCAAAAACAGGGTTATGCATCGATGCAAGATGCGTATGTGTCGACACATACTGAAACAAATTTTAAAAATGCAGGAAATTTTATGTTATGCATCGATGCATAACAATTTGAGGTCGATGCAAGTTGTTTATGCATTGATGCATAGCCTTATGCATCGATGCATACTGTGTTGGGTTGAACATGATTTTTCTGAAAACGGTTTCGGTCATATCTTTTTAACCGTAACTCCGATTTAGGCGTAGTTGGTATCGTTGGAAAGATTAGAACGAGTACTATCTGTTAATAACATTTTCAAAACCAGAAATTGAGATCTTGAGGAATTAATATGGTTTCCGTAATAAGAATTCGTTGTGATTCGTGAAATATTCGTTGCGTATATGTGTTGTATGTTAATTCTATGTGTTGTGATTAACGACATATAATTATGATTGTATTGCTATTATATGTTGTTGTTGATGTTGTATATTCATGAATGCTTGTTGATCTCATGAATTGTTGTTGTTGTTTATACCGGTGATAGTCTTACTAATTGAAGGGTAAGCGTTTAGCATATTTATGCTTGTGATAATTATTTCATGATTATGTTGTACCTGTTATCCATTATGATTGAGTTGTTATCATGTGATATATATTGTTGTTGGCATTGTGTGGAATTATGTAATGATCATATTCCGTTGATTTAAGGTTGCATGCTTCTGATGTGCATGCATAAGCATTTTGTTGATGGTTCATTCCCATTATGCGGAATTGAACTTGCAGGGCCAATAAACTTACCTAGTGGACAAAGGTGGTGAGGCTAGATTCTTGACCCAGTGATGTATGGGCGAATCATGGATTTTACGCTGTTTTCCGAAGTGTAAGCGGAACAGGGTGTGGACTTGGTTCACGATTGGTACCACATGCATTTGAGTCTGCATTGCATATGTAATTATAACATGTTAGGATGATTTCCAGTGTTATATTTGCATTGTTTGTTGCTGTTGGCATGACGATCCATTGTTTGTATTTATGAACCGTATGCTAATACTGTTAATAAGGGTGAATAATGAATTGGTCATTTTATTGTTTTGATAAATGTATAATGCATTTTAATCTTGATGAAATCTCACCCTTACTTTGATGATTTCAGATTGAGGAGTATAGCTGCTCGAGAAGTGGTGAGGACAGCTCTTAGAGTTGTGCTACTTAGTTAGTCCATGTGTCAGTGTCATGCTCTGGTAGTTGTAACACTGGGGAACGATTGATTGAGATTTCTTTTATGGATTTAAAACTGGTTGTTTTGTTATGTTTTGGTTTATGTCTTGGAACAATTATTGATTGAAGTATTCCGGATTTTATGTTGTATTTCCGCTGTTTAAACATAATCCGTGTTTTCGTTTTTATTTGATAAGTTCTTCAGTAAAAGCATGATAACTGTTTTTGGTTATTTGAATTAATTAAATTGTGACGCCTCTTATTATGTTTAAAACTCTGATTAAAATTATATAAATCGCGGGTAAATTAGAAGGGGTGTTACATTGTTGTTGAAGTTGTTGTGTTTTTAATGGCGTTGTCGTGTCTAGCTAATTTTTCCCAGAGCTTCAGTTTGAAGCTCTGACAAAACCTTAGGTTAAGCTTTGGTAGTTTTTGAGTTTGTAAAGTGAGTTAAGTATGGTGAATGATTCCCCAATATTGTGGTTTTTATATAGTGTGAATATATTAGTTAATTATAGGCAATCATGAGATGGATTAGGGTTAATTTAGGTTGAATTTGAGTTGAGTGAATGGCGAAATGGAAGGTTGGGATTCAATGAGGTAGTGATCTATGTGAGTGTTCAATGAAATCAATGGCGGTGATGTGATTTAAGTGTGTTTATAGAGTAGAAATTAGTGGAATGTGAGTGTAATTTGTGCAACTTAAAATTCAGATTTGAAATGAAATTGGGATGAGACTTCTGTTATGGAATTTTTTAATTGGTACATATGTATTTTTTGTTGTGTGAAATTGTGGTCCCACTTTTATTCAATGTGTGCATATGTATTGATGATGGAATGATATGATAGTATTATAACTAATTTATTCTTTGTTTTTGTACATGTGCACATGATTGGCTTGAGATTGGCTTGGAAAACAATGAGGATGAGGATGGCTTAAGGATAAATTTGGCTTGGAGCTAAAGGAATGAGGCTAGTTGTAGAAATGAAGTTTGGCTTAGGGATGAAGAAAACTCGACTGATGGAAGCATGGCAAGGGCACTTGGAATATAGCATAATGAAACTTTGTTAATTTTTTTGTCTTATTCTGATTTTGTGTATTAAGGCAACATGTATATGTGGAATCTTGTAAAGGTTAAGTAATCCTTACCTTTTTTATTTCTACTTTCTTCTGATGTTATGCAAAATTGTGTCATCAAAATACATAGTTTTGTCATCATAAAAAAAGGGGGAGATTGTTAGAACAAGAATTGATTCTGCAATTATGTCTCTGAGTTTTGATGATAACAAAGAGTATATTTGAGTGAACAAATTTGTTACTCTAATGTTTGTTATATTTTTAATAATAAACAAATAGGTTCTACTTCTGATGGATGACGTGGCCAAGACATCATAAGAGAAAATGCTCTGCTTCTAAGCTACAAAGATTCTAATGAATAAGTAGCGGGAAATTTTTAGAAGCCTATGAAGCTAAGTCACTCTGATACGACAGTCTGAAGAAACCAGTCAGAAGATCTAAAGAAAGAAGTGCTACTTATGTCAAGATGTCGAAGACTCAAGTTTCAGAAGACAAAGGGTTCAGAAAACCAAGTGCTTAAAGACTCTGAAGACGTGGATGTGAAGATCCTAAAGACTTGAAGTTCTTCTGAACTTCTGTGAACTTATTTTACGATACAAGGTTACAAGACCAAGTGATGAAGACTCTGAAGACGTGGTTCTGAAGGCTATGAAGACTTGAAGTTCTTTGAACGTTATGTTACGATTCAAGGTTCTTCAAAACCAAGTGCTAAGGACTCTGAAGAGGAAGATATGAAGACTCTAAAGGCTTGAAGTTTTGATTAACCAGAAGTTAGTTTATCTCCTCTTACTCATGCTCGCAAAAGCCTCTGAAGTACATAAGGTTAGAAGATAACAATAATGTGGTACAATAGTACATGGTACAAACAAACGTTTCATTCCACTACCATGAAGGACGTTGCTGCGTACGATCTTGTCCCCCACGTTCTCTCAAGCCGCCACAAATTTCATATTTCCAGATGTACCCTCCAACGATTACATAACATGCATGACACTATATAAAGGCTTGAAGACTTGAAGAAACAGTTGTTAATTCACTGAAAAATTCACGAAGAAAATTCACGCTCAAACGTTTTTATTTCTTTGTAAAAAGCTATATATTCTTTCAAGTTACTTGTACTAAAAATATGTTTATATATAAGCTTATGTAGAAGTATATTTACTTGTAAACAAACTTGTTATCAAATTGTTGTTTGATTGTTCCTTTACAGACCAGTTGGGTCATCTTCTTAAGAAGTCTAAGATGATTAGTCTTAGAGGTTGTTAGTCACACACACTTGGTGTGTGCAGGTGTTAGTCACTTCCAGTTGGGTTGTGCAAGTGTCATAATTAATTGAATTATTGGATTAAGTCAGAGGGAGAGAGAGAGAGAGAGAGAGAGAGAGAGAGAGAGAGAGAGAGAGAGAGAGAGGCAAATCACCTCGAAAGGGTGGACTAGAGTAGTTTGAGGTTTTCAAGTGAACTAGAATAAAAATATTGTGTTCTTTACTACTTTCATATTCTCAATCGCTTCAAGAGCAAAAGTGTTTATTTTTAAAGGGGATTGTGTTTTAAAAGAAAAGTTTTTCACGAAGGAAATCCAATTCAAACCCCTCATTTCTTTAGTTTTTCGCACCTTTAATTTCAAAAAGTTTTCAAATTCATGATTTTCCAAACCCCGCGATTCACCCCCTCTCTCTTGTGTGTGAAATATCAAGTCCAACAGTATATAGTATGTGTATGTAATAGTATAGGTACTATGCGATGTAGTAAAAATGTAATAGCTGGTGATAAAATGTGCATTGTAATACAAAATGTAATATGATGAACAATTACTTAATAATAACTATTTTTATTACTTCTAGCTTTGTCTCATTCAAAATATACCTAAAGTATTTGAATAAAACAAATGCCAAAAAATAAAATTGAACTTATCAAATTAAATAAGTTTTTTGTCCTTATAAATATCTAAAATTTCACTTTTAGTCCCTGTTAAAAAAATGACATATTTAGGTCCCTACAAATTTTTTATTTATGCAATTTTAGTCTCTGTTATTTTCTGAAATTTTTAAAATTATTTAACTATCCTTAAACTCTTAAAATTTTGAATAATTTTTTCAATACGTGTTTAGAATACTATAAAATATTTCTTTACCAAATTTTATAATGTTTTAAAATGAGATGAATTAAATATGAATTTTTTAAATTTTAAAAGATATTGATAAAAGTAATAAAAATCTCAACTTAGAAATCAAATTTTGAGTTCTTTTTTTTCAATGAACTTTTTATAACGTTTTAAACATGTCTGCAAATTAATCATTAAAAAATAATCATCAATTTAATAAGAGAGACTAAAATTACGTGTATAATAAATTTGTAGGGACTAAAACATGCCATTTTTTATAAGGATCAAAAACAAAATTTAATAATTTATAGGGACCAAAATTATATTTAAGCCATAAATAAAATATGAAAGTCAAAAAGTAAACTCTTGGACTTTTGATTTATTCTCTAATATATATTAATGAAAGCCTAGAAGTAATGTCAATGGAAAGTAAATGCAAATGAACTAGCAATAAAAGTCAACAGAGTCAATCTTTGACTTCTGAATTTTATTTCTGAAAAAATATGTTGATGAATGATAAGGATTCAAAGGAATTATGAATAGAAAACCATATGCAAAGTAGTCAAACTCATGGACTATTTATTTCTAATTCTCAATCATAAATGACAATCAAAATCTACAAAGAAACAAATGAAACCAACACTCTTGACTATCCATCTGGACCTCTAAGACTTGTTACAATGGTTTAGATGATGCATTGAGACTGAGAAATAAATCTATTGACTCCTTTATAATTAGATGACTTGAATTAATGTCATCAAGACCATATAAAATGTGATAACTCTTGACTTTCCATCTAAACCTGGTGAATGCTTTTGATTGATGAAATGCATGATCGGATGAAATTATCGTGTATGTTAATGCATATGGGAAAACTTAGCGTAAAATTTTAGGGTATGATAGATATGCATCTCTGATTTCTAGTAATCTAAATGTTGGAAAAATCTGGGGATGAATCTCTATAATTTTTTGCAACTCTCACCAACGTCAATAGCGGAATCCAGACCCTCAAATCATCAAAAATAATACATTGATCATCAAAATTATCTATCAAACTCGTTTCTTATTATGTATAAGCTATCAAAAATGTATAATTTATCTACTTCATACCCTAATAATCAATTTCTACAAATTTGTACAAAACCTCAATAAAGTTTACAAAAATTAATAACTTACAAATAGTTGCATGAAGTTGGTTGATTAGACTTGTTGTTGATGGAGGGAGTTTTGAAGTTGCTTGAATATGGTTTGAGAGAGTTTGAGAAAATGAAGAGGTTGAGAGTTGTGTATTTTAGAAGTGAGAAAGGAGTAGGCATGACAACGGGGCGGATAGGTGACGAGTTTTAGCTCCCTAAAACCCACACTCAGATCCCCAAACAATCCTCATTTACCGCCCCCAATCCCTTTCAAGGATGGATAATTAAAATTCAAACCCATCTCAAATGGCTTCGGGTTAGGTTCAACTATCCCACTCTGCCACCATCCATTTAGTGAAATTAATTTTTTAAATAAAAATACTAATTTTTTTGCAAAATTAAATTACATATCAAATAAAAAATAAAACAATCACAAGATATTTCATCCTTACATGTCAAATATTTTAATAATATACAAATCAAAATATCATTACATTAACTACATATTTAATATTCTAAATCATCAAAAATTAATAATAAAGTATTCAATGAAATAAACTTGGAGAGTTCGGGGGCAGGTTTGGGAGTGGGCACTAATATTCCCATTATCGGACCCATTGTTATATTTTATAATCGAAGAAAATTCAAACCCAGTTACAACGGGGTTTTCCCGTCAAATTTGAGGTGGATTTGAATGGGTACCTAGGAGTACGGGTTATGTTGTCATGCTTAGGAAGGAGAAGGGGTTATGGAGCATTTTTGAACAAATAGCAACCGAATATGCATCTATGTGATGTATACGAATAGGTATCTCCGTAATATTTTTCATTGAATTAGGGTCGGATTCATAAATTTATTGAGTTTTGGAGCGTCCAAAGATACATCTCTAGAATCTGAGAATATTATTGTATTTTCATAAAGTGTGCTACTAATGTGTGTGTCGCATTAAAAAATCTTTTTTTATCCCATCAATTTTTTTTATTGTACTAACACGCTGGGTTTAGTTTTTTTTTTGTTATTAAATATTTGTCTGGTAATTAAAATAACTAATTCCCTCTCAACAGAGAGAGATTAAAAAGATCAGTTATCCCTAATTACTAAAAAGAAACATTCATTTTCTTGATAAAGTAACAAACACTGACATTTTCAGGGACACGAACCTAACACGTATTAAAGTAGTTTTCTTTGATGGTACATACGTGAATCGGGAAACCCACACCCACCAGTTATCCCTAATTACTAGAAAAAAGTAGTTGTTTTTTTGATAAAGTGACAAACACTGACATTTTCAGGGACACGAACCTAACACGTATTAAAGTAGTTTTCTTTGATGACACAGACGTGAATCGAGCAACTCACAATTTAGCATGGTGGATCTGAACAGGCGACCCATGACCTATGACCTGCCAGGTCACACCATATGTGGCCCTTCATGATGCTCTTTAGACTTATTCTTCCAAACTCAATTAAAATTATATCACTCCACTATTTTAAATGTCTTAAACATAATCGATCAAATTTATTTTTAATTTAACATCATTTCTACTATTTTTAGTGTATGTTATAATGTTATTACTGATATAAAATACTATAGTATGTGAATTTGAATATTTATAAATTGATGGGTAATGTGATAAAATTAGATGAATTCACATTATAAATCAAATCCATTTTCAACACTAATGGGTGTTACGAATATCAACATATCAACCTAAATATATTCTTATATTTTAATTTTTTAAATTCATTTTTAATTTTTTAAATTCATTGAATAATTGATATATTTAATCTTTATATATGATCTAAATACATTATTTATTCAATAAAATTAATTATAGAGACAAAGGTCATGAAAGAGCAAAAAGCACAACAGCTTATCCCAACAACGGTACACCAAGCCAAATATATTAAAGTCAAACACTTGTATATATTATTGTGTCAAAAAATTTCCATTAGAGTTATAATTTGCATGCGTGACAAGTAAATTTATGTTTTGACAAAATAGTTCATTAACTATTCATATTTCCTTAGTCAACTCATCCAACAGTATCATGATATCATTAGAAATTGATGATTAGAGAATCAGTCCTGTAGTTGCGGTACAACCTAATACAAGCAACCAACTTCAATGATATCATGATAACAACAGGACCACAGTGCGTGATTACCGTGACCAACTCCATCAATGATTAAAAAGGTGTTGAGAAAATTCAGATAAGAATTTAACGAGGTAGTAGACATGTGACTAAATGCTTATGGTGGTAATATGAACACTACTACAATGCAATCTTCTCTAATGGGTCTACCCTGCATTAACGGCAGGTTCTGCATAAAATCATAAAATTACAATCATGTTTTGTGGTAGAACCTATGACAACTACTATGCACAAAAGTCATATTCGATTGTGATGGACCATCCATCGCCACGAACATTGATGACAACTATATCTACAAACCCAATAATGGACAGGAGGACTAAGGAGAATCATAATTTGATTCAGATGTGATTTTCTTTTTACACAAGTTTATTATTTTCTACATGGCTGCCAGAAACCTTTTCCGACAACCATTGATCCAATACTACCAACACTCTTCTTGAGTACGAGTAGTATTAGGTATAAATACGGTAGCGTAAATGTCCAAATGGAAGAAGCAGCCTGCATGTTCCATTTTCCTTCGCCATCTGGAGCTGACTCAGACACAACTTTGTGAGCATGACTATATGACCTGCAGTGCACATCATAAAATTTGTTAAAAGCTAATTCTTGTTTCTAATACTGACATTTTCAACTTCATACAAACAGAGAACGATCCTTTTTGGAATACCATTTCTGATACTGTCTGTACTACTAACAAATATGCGACAAATTTTAGACATAATAAGCCAGCTCACAGCCGCTCGGCTTATTGAGCCAAATAACAAGTTGAGTTATGACCTACGAGTTGCTCCTGTGCAACTTAACTCATTTCCACCATGTCATCAAGACCATAAATAACACAGAAACAATACCTCTAGAATGCAAAATAAATACTTGCAAGGCTAGATTAGAAGCCCGCCACTCAAGTAGCAGTTCCACTGCTCTTAGTCCTGCTGCAAACTAAGGATATCTGCAACAGGGGTAGATTCAAAACATAATTACATGATGTACACATAGATATGCACTATAAGATGCTTGGAAAATAGCCCACCTTAATTGCCCCCCTCAACCAGTTGTTTGGTCAGGGCCGCTACCTTGTATGAACTGAGGAGAAACAATAAATTGTTGGCCTGGAACTGGTGCACCAATTCCTGAAAAAAGAAAATAATTACAATTCACACCCATTTTCAAAGAATTTGAAGTTTTTACCCTTAATTTTTTACAGAAATCAGTTTGATAACGGAAACTGCCTACATATGCCTTGATTGTGCATTGACCTCTTTGTGGGATGATATACTAACAGCTGAAAAGTGTATGCAATCTGGAGTATCAATGTTTTTAAAAGGTTATTTGCAAATATGTTATCAAATGAATGTTAATTTCAAGATACAGGGCTTTTGTTTCTCAAAGAATACCTGCTAAGATGGATGTTTTTAAACAAAATCCACTCAAATATGAATCAGCACTCTTTCAATCATATAAAAAGTATACAATGTGCATGAATCAAATTGAGATGTGTGAAATGCATGCTCAAAATGCAACAAAAAGAAACAGCCTGAGTCAGATAGAAATTCTTTAGGACAGAGGACTGTACCGCTAGGATATGAGGCTTGAATGGCAGGCATAGGTGAAGTTGTCATTGCATTAACATTGGATCCACCATATGGAACAATCTGATGACCTGGTACTGTATAACCCTGCATTGTTGTATAACCATGACCACCAGGAATAGCTTGACCCATTTGTCCATATGGATAAATGGCTGTATTCACCCCACCCGGCACGCCATATATCTGAAGGTATTGTTGGCCCGCATAAGGGTTGAACATATTCTGTTAGACAAGATACAAGAAGTAGAAAACGTCAGCATCTTACAAATAACGTTCACATTTATCTTAAGCCAATTAGAAAGGGAAAAAAAAAAACTAATTTGACCTGTGGATAGGCGTACTCAGGTCCATATGCCGTATACCTGCAAAGATAAAAACAACCACATATAATGTTGAAAAAATACCTCTAGCATGATTCTGGTGTAATACATCCTGATGCACAATGCAAATGTGGTTGGTTAGGAACACCTCACACATGGAGATTAATATTAAACAATTAATCCTTTCGTCCCAAATTATATGTCACTTTGACAAATTCCCGCATGTTAAGAAATGTAGTTAATGATGTTTGAAAAAAAGGAATTACGAATTACTTGACAGAAATACCCTTAATTAATGAATGATATGAGAAAGATAAATCAAAATAACTGGGAAAATAGAGTTATAAATAATAAAGGACAATAGGAAAAGAAGCACTAATGCTTCATCGATATTGTAAAACAACATATAATTTGAGGCAAACATATTTTGCTGGAATGACATAAAATTTGGGACAATGAGAGTATTAGTTATTACATCCATTAACATATGTTTTCCATATACAATGAGCCATTAATGACCAAAATTCTCAGGATTTTTAACTCCTAACTAACCACTACAACAAGGGTGCTGCATGTAGTGACTTGTGATCGTCATAAACATGGACACAAAAGAAGCATAACACATATAAAAGGCAAGAGCATAATTATTTGCATAGTGGCAGCGAAATAAATCTTAAAATCCAGTTTTTTCAAAACATGTACAACGGCATCCAACTCACCCATAAGGAGGATAAACCATTCCTCCTTGTTGATAGCCATAGGAAAGTGGTTGCTGGTAGCCATAACTTCCAACATAAGCACCACGGGCTGGTTGCAAACTTCCAACATAAGGGGATGCTGGTCTTACCCGTCCTATAAAAAACAGAAGAAACAATCCGATAAAAAATAGAAGCATACTGTACTTTTTGTCGGAAGAATAATCTGGAAACTTCAAATTACAGGAGACTGCTAAGCATATCAAGGAAAGAATGATATAATATCGCTTGAAATAAACTCATTCGTTAAGGAAAAAAAAAGACATCAATCAGAAATAGCAAGCTTGCTCAGTTTACAAAACAGTCAAACAGATTAGCCCTCCCCACGATACTGACACGTCAGCACCAGTAATAATTAGAAAAATGAATAAATTCAACGTAATCACAAGTGTCGTGTCGGCTTCGGACACAGACACTGGTATATATTAAGAAATAATACCATAAGGGACAGGAGGGCGCGGACGACCAAGCGAAGCCAAATTACAATTAGCCCGTCTACCATCAATAACAGGACTTGGATCAACACAGGCTCTCCTAGCAGCTTCTGGATCACGAAAAGTCACCTATACCCTCCAATTCCATGGAGGTAAGAGAGAAATGAAGTCATTGTTATAGTAAGAAACAAGAATAATGGCAACATTAATTAATAAATAAATAAAAGAAAAGATGCTCACAAAACCATAGCCTTTAGATCGTGCAGTATTCTTATCAGTAATAACAACGGCTTCAAGAATTTCCCCAAATTGATCAAAGTAACGGCGCATAGTCTCGCTCTGTGTCTCCCAGGCCAATCCCCCAACAAACACCTTAGTATAAGTTGTATCTCCAAACGGAGAATTCACCAATTGAAACCCCGAACTCGAACTCGATCCCGAACTCGGCCCCTGATACGCCATTTTTTATATATTTATATAGAAACAACAACCACTTGAGTTCAATCGTGTGGATGGATGAGTATGAAATAGAAGGAAGAGAGAGAGAAATTGAAGGGGGGAAATGAAAAACCCTAGAAATGAGAAGGAAAGAAAAAGGTGGTTGTTGATGTGTGATGACAGGGTGGAGGAAGAGAAGGAAAGTGGAAGTTATTCATATTTTTAGATTTTGGATGAGTTGTGAAAAGGAAGTGGGTTATTATTATTGTGACAAAAAAGATGTTGAAAACGAACAGGAGCAAGTAACGGAATAGAGAGAGAGAGAGAGAGAGAGAGAGAGAGAACGGAACGGGGGAGGACAGGGAGAGTTTGGTTTTTCAGAATTGTTTTAATTCTTAACAGAACAGGACAGCCTTAGATGCTGATCATTTCGGGCCCACTTACGCCCTCTCCAGCCCTTTTCTTTTCTGTTTTTTATTTTTATTTTTTTATTTATCTATTTATTTAGAGTACTGCATAATGTTACGAGAGATTTTTCGTATGAATTTAGACGAATGATGGTTGTTACTTTTACTTTCATAATTCAAAAGTTATGTTAAATTTTAAAAAAAAAAATTGAATGTTTTGTGTTTATCTAACAGCATTTGAATGAGATGGAGTGTATCTCTTCCGGTTTAATTAGAGATAGAATACAATAATGTTAAATTTTTTGAAGGAGAATCGACTAGTTTATATGGTCTTATAAGACTGAGAATGCAGCTATATTAAATTTTTTGGATAGAATTACCCCGTCTATATGATCATGCAAAGTTTGAGGATTAATCTATGTTTATATATATATATATATATATATATATATATATATATATATATATATATATATATATATATATATATATATATATATATCAAAAGAACATATGACTATGTCTCATACAGTTTAGGCGGGAGTTTACTTCACCACTCTTCTTCATCTTTCATCTAGGATCTCCATCTAAATAATTATTCCTGCCATATCTTTCATATTTGCTAAAATCTATAATCATATTTTTTAATTTATCATTGTAAGTTTTATGAATAACTATCATTTGATATGGTATTGTTTTCAAATAATAGTTCATCATGTAGGCTTGAGAAAGAAATGCAAATTAAGAAACTTCTGAGACATGTGAATGTCATGAGAAAAAGAAGAAGAAAAAAAAAAGAGAACAACACTTGTCCAAAAGAAAGACTCGATACAAGTAAGCACTCAAAGTGAGAGCGAGTGAACAAATGAGTCTAAGTCGTATAGAGCCCTAGTGAAACAATTTGAGCACAAAGATGAAAATAACACAAAAGGTATGTTGAGCCCAAAACCAATTGTTTATCTATTTCCTTGTTTATCCCACCGTACCTAAGCCCCGTTACAACTTGAAAATCTTGAAGAAATGCATGAAGAGACTATTGACCAAACTTGAAAATCTTGCAAATGGCCCTGAGTTTTTGTGATCCAAACTTGTTCCTAAGATCATCCATGACTCCTAAGTCCAATTACACGCCACCTTGTCATTTTTATTTAATTTATTTTTGAATTAAATCACTAAAATTCAAAATTAATTAAAATAAAATACAAAAATAAGGAGCAAGCGTACAAGGCCTTAGATTTAAGTATCTCGAGGAACAAGGAAGCCCATGCTAGCTGGAAAATTCGTGCAAGAAGAGATTGGCATGAGATTGAGCAATTTTGAAAATATTAAGTTTGATTTTCAATCAAATATTTTCTCCATCAATGCAATATATTTCACCAAGTTTGTTGACCTAATTTCAATCCTCTATTTATACACAACAATCCCAGATCACAAGGACATGCGTGCTTGCCTCCAAGAACCCTAACAAAGTGCCAAAAAACTTGGAGAAAAAGCTACTTCTAATTCAACCCTGCAGTCCAATTCAAGGAGTTTTGAGGATCAATCGAGCATCCCGGAGGTCCCCGGAACTGTTAGAACATAATTTAGTTCTAATCATATCTTAGAGTTTTGATGATAACAAGTGAAATAAATTTTGCATAATAGAACTTCTGGTCATGCACGCTGAAAAGCAACTTCTAAAGGAAGCATGCTAGCGCAACCTCTGATAGAAGCACTAAAGAATCTTCTGATTAGAAGATGTTTGAACAAGGCTTACAGAAGATCATGAAGTATCAGTACGTCATCTTCTAAGACAAAGTCTGCTACAGTAACGTTACCCTACTAAGCTAAGACGGCTGAAGTACTTGAGTGGTTCAAATTTCAAGGTTCATTGAGTAAACAAAACATGTGACGCTAAACAAATCTTAATTACACTTTACTTTACCCAAGACACGCAAACAACGAACAAAACCTAGAAGTTCTATATAAAGTACAACATTCAAAGAAGAAAAACAATAATTCATTCATAGAGAACTTACGCTGCCAAAATTGAAATCATTATTCTGTGAAGTTCATTTCTAAGTTTTGAGCTTAATCTTCTTATGTAAAAATCACTTTTGTGATAAATCTTTTTAAGAAGCAATTGTAAACACTTGGCCTAGAAGTTCTTGTGTAATTGTTCCTTGAGAGACCAGTTGGGTCAGATTTTTCAAGAGGCTAGGACTAGTTGAGTCTTAGAGGTGTTAGTCACTTGCAGTTGGTTTGTGCATTGTTGTTAGTTACAACAGTTGGCTGTGCAGTTGTAATCTTTTGATTATAGTGGATTAAGTTCTGGTTGAGAGAGGCGAAATCACCTTGACGGATGGATTGGAGTAGTTTGAGTTTCAAACGAACCAGGATAAAAATCGTTGTGTGTTTAGTCTTCTTGTTAAGTAAAAGAAAATTTTAAAAGTGAAAAACTTATTCAACCCCCTCCCCTTCTAAGTGTTTTCTAAGCCTTCAATTGGTATCAGAGCGTTTGGTTCTGGGTGCAACTACTTAACAGTGTCAGATAAAGATCCAGAAGGAACACACAAATGGAAATATATCACAATAATAACAACACTAAATCTCATATGTTTCTGATACATTTAAAATTATAAAAAAATATTTAAAAAATGACGTATTTTTAATAAATATTAAACATAAAGAGTGAAGTATCGGTAAAAATATCCTTCTTACTATAAATTATAACTTTTTTTACCAAAGTTAAATATTTAGTTTATCATTCTAAAACATAAGAATAAAAATTATTTTGTAATTATTGAATTCCTTATTTGAAATGAAATATATTTTAAAATTATTTAGATTTTTATAGAAAGGTTAATAAAATAAAATAAAATCAATTGAGATTTAGTAATTATTTTAGACTTATGAAATAAGTAAAACATATCATAATTTTTTCAAATTAACTTTATAATTATAATCATGATAAAAAAAATGTTAAATTGTATTCATGAAAATTTAATGATAAATGATAATCATAAAAAATTAATGATAAAAAGTAAAAACTTATCAGACACATATTTATCACTATTGAATAAATAAATTTAAGATGATACGACAAATATTTATTACAATTATTTTTAAAAACATAAATAACTTACAAATATTTTTATAAACGATAAAAATTCAACTACGTATTCAATTATTTTTAACCTGAATAAGTTAAAAATATATTTATAAACGAGCATAAATTATAAATGTTATTTTCAATTATAAAAGGATACTATGGATAACGTGTAATTTGTATGTCAAAACGGGTGTATGTGAATGTATATATGACATGTCAGCGGTATACTATTCATTTTAATGTCAATCTCTAAAATTATTTTGTTCTTGTTTATATAATTGAAGTTAGAGAATCGGGTATACGGTTTAGTATAATTATAAATAAATATTTAAAAGTTGGTGCATATTATTAGACTATATTTGTAATTATGTGAATGTCAATCAATTAAAAAATGAATTCATACTCTATAAACGATAGTCAGATGAAGTAGTAATTGAAATAACTAAAACATATTAGAATTTTTTCAAATTAACTTTATAATTGTAATCATGATAAAAAAATATTAAATGATATCTCATAAAAATTTAATGATAAATGAATAATCGGAAAAAATAAATGATCAAAGATAAAAACTTATGTGACACATATTTATCACTATTAAATAATTAAATTTAAGATGATACGACAAATGTTCATTTTTACAATTATTTTTAGAAATATAAATAACTTACAAATATTTTTATAAACGATAAAAGTTCAACTATTTATTCAATTGTTTTTAACATGAATAAGTTAAAAATATTTTTATAAACGGGAATAAGTTACCAATGTTAGTTTTAATTCAAAAAGATGCTATGGATAACGTGAAATTTGTATGTCAAAACGGGTGAATGTGAACGTATCTATGACATGTCAACGGTATACTGTTCATTTTAATGTTAATCTCTAAAATTATTTTGTTGCTGTTTATATAGTTGAAGTTAGAGAATCGGCTATTCGGTTTATTAGAACTACAAATGAATATTTAAAAGTTAGTGCATATTATTAGGCTATATTTATAACTATGTGAATGTCAATCAATTAAATAATGAATTCATATTTTATAAACGATAGTCAGATAGACGTGTAATATGAACCCAGACGAGACTCGTGCGTTAGTACGAGTTTCTTACCAGTAAAAAAAATAATTCTAATAATCTACTATCTTGATTGAAGAATTTTATGTTAAAATAACATTTATTAAAAAAAAACAGAGAGAGTATGATTTACTATAACAATTTATTTGAACGATTGTTATATGTTTTTGTATTAATGTTAATTGATTCAAATATGAATTCATTAAGTCTGCACCTTAATTCGTTAAGGTTTCAATGTGATTAAATTTGTGATTCAATGTTAAACTTAATTATAATTTATTATAACAATTAGACTGAATTGTTCTTGTTGATTTTGTTGAATCATCACATAAACATTCAGATTAGGTCAAAAGTAATTTAAGTAATTCAGACACCACATATTTATCCAAAACTAAAGTGATAAGTCTACATGACATTCCATTCATAGATAAAATATCATAACATTATCGATAAAAATAATAATTTATAAAGCTTTAATTTTAATATGAGAGAATACTATTTAAAAATAAAATAATTTATAAACAAATATAAAATAACATTACGGTTATGAATACAGTGGTCCGTTGATTTTGAAGATATATTGGAGAGCTTTAGTGTAATTTTGAATTTTATTTTTATTCTCAAGGTATAACTTGAAATTATAAAGAGCGAAACTTGAAACTAATATTAACTTTAAATTTAAATTTAAATTTTATGACCGCACAGAGTATCTACCGTAACAACTAACAGACGTTGAGACAAGGGGCCAACTGGTAATTTAATGGCATCCATCTCCCCGGAGAAACCCGCCGTGCCACCACCGTCTTCCGCCTCCGAACCACCCCAACCTCAAATTCAAACTCAACTTCCGACCTCCACTCCGCCTCTTCCTCCTACAAAACCACCACAACCACCACCGCCGACGCCTAAACCGGAAGCCTCTTTCCCAGACTCCAAACCCTCTCCCGACGCCACGTTAATCCACATCCCATCTCACTCGCGATGGTTCTCATGGGACTCCATTCACGAATCCGAATTCCGTAACATTCCCGACTCTTCAAAAAACCCTAGGGTTTACAAATACTACAGAAACTCCATCGTCAAGTTCTTCCGATTCAATCCGAATCGAAAAATAACGTTCACCGATGTTCGTAAAACGCTCGTCGGTGACGTCGGTTCCATCAGGAGAGTCTTCGATTTTCTCGAAGCTTGGGGGTTAATCAATTATCATCCTTCTTCTTCGCTCGCAAAACCTTTGAAATGGGAAGATAAAGACACCAAAACAGAATCAGCTTCAAATTCCACTGATTCTCCTCCGGTACCGATCAAAGATACTGCTAAGAGAATTTGCAGTAACTGCAAAAATCTATGTGCCATTGCTTGCTTTGCCTGTGATAAGGTTAGCTTACAGTATCAATTAACTGTACCAAAACTTGTTCTTTAACATAAAATCAGTGAATAATGGTAGCAGTATCGGTATCGGAACACGTTAATACCGTTCTGTCGCCCTGTTTTCGCGGTCATGGACGTTTTTTAAAACCTTGATAGTGTATTATTGAAGATGTTTAACTTTAATCATTTGTTGTTTAAAAAGTTATATTTATGATATATTACAAGCTTTTAAATAACTGTCGAGGTTGCGTTGCAATCGTGCTGAGGCTTTCGCGATTTCGGTCGATACACGTGTTGTGACACTGACTGTGGTCCTCGCGGTGTGAATTAACTTTATCACTAAAACGGTGAACAACGATATTGGGACCTTCTGATACTGTTTTGTCACAGCTGTTTTCATTGTATCAGGCGTTTTTTAAAACCTTGATAGATTGTGATTTCTTTATGCTGGTACTGTATCAAAACTAGACTTGATTTAAAATTGAATTCCACAATTTAAACTGTTATATTTATGATAGATTGAAAGGTTTTAAATAACAGTTGCGGTGCGGTCACGTAGAGACTTCCGCGATTTCTGCGGTACACATGTTGTGAGGCTTCCTGTAGCCGTCGCAGTGTGAATTAACCACAATGTTCTTTATCACAAAAACGATGAATAACGGTATCGGTATTGGCACCTTTTGATACTATTTTGTTGCGGCCGTTTTTGTGGTTACGTTCTGTTTTTTAAAACTTTAATAGATTATGATTTCTTTATGCTGGTAATGTATCAACATTAAATTCCACAATTTAAACTGTGAATTTGGGTGCAGAATAATATGACTCTATGTGCGAGGTGTTTTGTTCGCGGCAGCTATAAAGTTGGTACGAGCAATACTGATTTCAAGAGAGTGGAGATAAGTGAGGAGACCAAACCTGATTGGACTGAGAAGGAAACATTGAAACTTCTTGAATGTATTACGAATTTTGGTGATGATTGGAAGAGGGTTTCTCATCATGTTATTGGTAGGACTGATAAGGAATGTGTTGCTCGTTTTCTCAAGCTTCCTTTTGGTGATCAGTTTATGCATTCTCAACGCTCCGAATCTCCTCATCTTATTGATGATGGTTGTTCTGATCTGTTGAAGCCCTCCGTTGATGCTGAATCTGAATCAGAAACTGCTAGCTTGGATAAATCTAGTAAGAGGATGCGTCTCACGCCTCTTGCTGATGCAAGCAATCCTATCATGGCTCAGGTTTTTTTCTTGGCTTAAAGTGATCCTTGTTTTCTTTGAATTATTGTAATTATTATTGATTAGTGTTGAATATAAACCGTGCTGAAGTATTATTTGAAAGTTCTTTTGTGTCTTAACAATTTTTATGTTCAAATTATTGCAGGCTGCTTTCCTTTCTGCTTTGGCAGGGACAGAGGTTGCACAAGCTGCAGCTCAAGCTGCTCTGACACGTTTGTCCGATGTTTACAAGTCAACTAGAATTAATTATCGGTCATTTCCAAAGCAAGGTGAGAATGACATATAACCGGGCTAAGATTATAGATTTTTGAGTAAATTTAAGCTTTCATCTATCTTAATGGGGTTATACTTAACAGGCTTAAAGATTATACATTGTACTAATTGGAGTGGTTTTCTGAAATTTTTAAACTCTATTCTTGGTAAAAATGGTGTTTGAATGTTTCTTGCAGAAGCTGGTGTTGCATCAAATGGTGTTAATGCTTCAGAGTCTATCCAAGGATCTCTACTGTGTGCAAATTTAGAGCGTGAGAAGGAAGAATCAGACGTAGAGAAAGCAATTTATGAGATTGTAGAAGTTCAGGTCTGTCATATGTTAGTCAGCTATCATTTTGTTTGACGTTGTTTTTACTTGTTTGTTTGATAATCCTTGGTAACGTATTGGATTTTGCGCTGTATAGATTAAAAATATCCAGGACAAGCTTATCAAATTTGAAGATTTAGACCTGCTAAGGGAAAAAGAATGCCAGCAGATAGAGCAAGTGAAGAGTTTGTTTTTCCTTGATCAGCTTAATCTTTTATTTCGAAAAACAGCCGCATCAACAACCGGAGAAGGCAATCTTGTAAAGAGGAATTGATGACTGACTAGTCTTAGTTAAGCTATTGATCTTAGGTTAAGCTGAATGTATTCAATTTCCATTTGGTTGCAAAGTCACTGAGTGTCTGTTTGTTCAATGTTGTTAGTTAAAACTACATATTTCATATCCATGGCAGGATTTTCGTTATATATTGTCAGCTTAATTACACATTCCTGCCTAAAAACGGCTTTAAAGTTTCCATTATGTTCGGTTCACACTGCATTTCGCTACATAATTGTAATTAGGGGTAGTGAAATGAGAAAAGTGGTATGGATAGTACTGTAAAATTCTTGAAGTTGTGTTTTCTAGTTTCAAGCATCCATTTCAAGGAAGGAACCTTTAAAATTTATGTATACGACATTGTTATTGCTTGCTCTGAAAAGAGTATTTTTTCTTTATGTCCATTACTTTAATTAGTGCCATTCATTTATGCTGCTTTGGTCTATTTGAAGTAGATATCATACTAATAGGATTTAGACAGACATTTGTAGCTAATAAATAATGTCATGAAGACATCCTGTGGAGTCCCTGACAGAAAGCAACGAAAAATTTTCTCCCCGTCATGAAAATTTCGTATGTGAACTTAAATGATCGAACCGCCTGCAAAATTCAAGTGGAAGCTGAATCAATTTCATGACACACAAATATAATCTACTTCAATCAACTATGTTGCATAATTGCATAAACTAAATGACAGAACGGATGTAGCATCAAAACATTTGTTATGTCAGATATCAGAATAGGTCAAATATGAAAATAAGTTAACCTTCTGAACTTTGAAGCATACTTGTCTGTTTCCTCATCTCCATACTGCATGTGACAACAAGACAAGAATCAATACTTATCAGCATTTAGCTCTAGAGCTCTAGATTGAAACATCAAACACCCACATAGACGCCGAAATATATCTAACAGTACCTGTCCTGTTACTGTATACAGTCTGTTATACCAGCCATTTGTTAGCATCCCAATAGCTGAATATAGATGTTTGCGACTCTCGCCAGGATTTTGCAGTGTATACTCAATGAAATAAAATCCTGAACCATTTTTATAGTCAAATTAAGCACTCAGAACTTCAAAATTCACCCATATATCAGAACTATATGCAGAACCTAACATGTTTTCTTTCCCTTACAGTTACATCCTTATTACATGTAATGTAATGCAGCAGTCTTCAATGAAATTTAAGCGTAAAAGTAAGCACCTTTAGATGATTTACAGTCTACGAGTTTAGCAGTCACACCAGGTGGTTTTTTCCAGCTTCTGTCCAATCCACTAACCTGTTATATATTCATTTTCACAAAATAGGTGTAAAAATTAAGAATCAGCTGAAATCGAAAGAGAGAAAGAAAACCAGTAAACAATAGTTTTGAATATGATCAAGAAATAACACCAGAGTGTCAGCAAATTCTTCAACTTTGCCAAACGATTCCATCTTAGTGAAATCCGGTCCTACCCCCGTGATCACAACGCTCACTGAAGCAGCATATCGATCGTTAGCAACTAGTTTTATAACACATACATTGCAGTTTGCAACTGATGAAGAAACAAATGATTTTATGAGAGTCTAAATATACCATTGGAATTAGACTGCTCTTTTGGATAGAAAGCCGTTAGTGATTTAAATCCCGCAGATTCTCCTGTTCCTGATTGCCACTCTGATCCAAACCAGTGAATGAAAGAAAAAAAAGTACATAATCAATTTAATTTAAACCTCTAAATCGAACTTGAATGTATCTATAATTTCTTCCAAACTCGCAGTTCAATTCAATTCACCTTGAGGAATCTCTATTTTGAACTTGTTCTCATCATCAGTGTAGACACTAAAATCCTCAGACACATCTATGACACAAGAAACAAAAACAAAATACCATGACACTAATTACTAACCATTAATACAAAGTTTATGATGTAACAATTAATATCACCATTGAGTGCCAATGCATTTGAGACAGTAGATGAAGCTGCAATGGCTGCTGTTGAAGTGTAAAGAATCAGTTGTCTTCTATTAACAGCATATCCTTCTTCTGAGGAAGAACTGATAGAATTCTGTGGTCTTGTTTTATGATGTTCCATGTTACGGAATATGATAAACCTGAGAAAAAAGGTGAGTTAGATTCATTAGGAATATGAACAGCATGAAAATTTAGTGGAATTGGTGAAGGACCTTTGTTGTCTGCAGAGGCTGTTGGTCGGATGTGAAGACAGCTGAACCATGAAATGGATGCCATTTCTTTAAGATGTTGGATGATCTTCACTTCTCACCCTTCATTTCCTTTATTATCTGTTTAATTACATTTCTATCCTTCTCAAAGAGACTATTTTTATCAATATTTTTAAATGGTTAAATATGTTTTTTTTTCAACAAGATTAATAAATTTAGTTTTTCATACCAATAAAAAAAAAGATTTTTTTTTAGTATAAATCAGATATCCTCTAAGCATATAGAATAAATATCAAACATATGAGTGTATAAAATAAAGATCGAACATATGACCTCTGATTGAGAGGGAAAAGACATACTCCATCTCATTCAAGTATTCTTAGGTAGAAGATCCTTCTTTTTCCTTTTTCCTGTACAAAATTTTCATGCCAGCGTTTTTTTTTTAAATTTTTGTTTGTTAATATTAGACCATTTAAATATAAAAGAATATATTATTAAAGTTTATTGTAAATAATTACTCATTAGCTAAAAGATATTTAGACATTTCTTTTGAAACTTAGTAGTGGTGAATTACACTATTTTTTAAGTTTTATTATTATAAAAATTTAATTCGTAAGTACAATTACGAAATTTCTTCTATTTGCGTCATTTTATTTAAATATTATTCGGTCAAACTAAAAAAATTATTTAATTATTTAGACTAAGTCTATTTTTATTTTAAAGATTTCACAAATAGCCCATTCAGTCATTCTATTTTAAATTCATAAGCACCCATGTGAGATAGGTTTATAAGCACTAATATTTTTTTTCTCAAATCATTGTGGGACTAATAGTATCTCACTTGCTTGCTTGAAGTAACTGATCATCTTCAAACTCTACAACAGACTTTGCACTCATCAGTCATCACTAGTCAACGGAAATCGATGAGGTCTTAGCTTGAATGATAATAACATTACAATTGCCAAATAATATCAAAGCTGAATGAATTCAACAAAAACAAACCCATAGCATACTACGTCACATAATCAAAATAGGGTAGAATGTACAATTTGTCATATTTGAGGTAGTTCATTCTTCTGCTGCTTTCAGTTTGCTCCTTTTCTCATTTTTTCTAGGTAGATTCACATTGAAGAAGAAAATGATATTAACTAAAAGAAGAGGGTGCCATGTTGAGATAATAATAAGATTCCAGTTTCATTCATATGCTAAGGAGTTGGAAGAATAAAGTTGGAAGAAAGTGATATTATTAGCCCCACATTGATTTGTATGAGAAAAATATTAATGTCTATAATGCAAACACATGTGTGAAATAATAAATTGAAACAAGGTCTTTGAAAATGGGCTCTTGATTTTGAAAATTGGGTTAAAATATATTAATATAAAAATAGTAACATAATAAATAAATAAACTTATTAATGTCATCATAATTTTTCCTAGGAAGAATCTTGCTGTGCGCTAAAGATTATGTTAAGACCTATCAAAAAGCCAATAAGCGATGCCCCAAAGATAATGAATTCAAGGATTATTTAGAGTGTAGGGCCCGATCAAATGAAGTTTGTCAGATCAAACCTATGAGTATTTTAAGGCCGATGAACTATCCATGAAAGAGGTTGTGTTAATGGAGACAAATGATGCGAGCAAATATAATTGAGTAAATGTAGATATAATGGGGATCCATCTATTTTAAATACTCGGACAGTCATAGACACGACCAATATCATGGTCGATCGTCCCGCTGATTGGTCTGTCCTTTTGGTAGATCTAGAGATAAGGACATGCAACACCTTTAAGGGTGTTCAATCCCCTTTTATGAGTGCCTATTTACTAGAGTGAATATGTATCTTCTTGTCTAAATTTGAAGTAAAGGTGTTGAGGTACTTGAAGATTCCTGCCTCTCCACTTTAGTCGCGCTCTTAGGCTTATTTAAAAATGTTCCAATTTTGGGCTGAGCATAGGTTTTGGAAACCTTCTCCTTGACTTATCCCACTTTATTCGTTGTTGTATATACTTACTAGAATGACATTCGAGATCAGGGGCTTATTGAGCTTCGTCAACACCTTCCCCTACTAAGCCTTTTCACTGAATACTAGGGCGCTTCATGCTGGCGAGGCCCCACATTCAGGAGGTTCACTTTATCTTTTACTTTAGCTTTCTGAATCTTCTCGTTAATGCAAGAGAATGTTTTTGAAATACTGGTTCTGGCCCCATTTATGCCACGATCCTCATTCTTACAACATCAAATTGGTCTCCTTTTCTGTTGAAGAAGGGTTCAACCACAGTGAAGTGTCATCTTCAAATCATAGGAAAACAATTATTGATATATATGACATTGTATGTGCACTAGGTTACTCGAAGAGGAAATAAATCTTTGGTGATGGCAGAGTTTTGTCATTTTTACATGGGTGTTTGTACTTAGCAAATAAAATGAATGATTTGAAAAATCTCTATGCCATTTCCTCTACTCAGGACGAGAAACTTGGTCCCATTGACCAGGCTTCTACACCCCTCCTACAACACCTACAACATCATATGTTGACAAAGCTATCACAACTCCCCCTAGGGATACTCAACTTACTCATGTCTCTACCACTCCCACTCTGGAGGATCAACCATAACCTTTTGCTTCTCCAGCAAAAAGAGTCCAAGATCATGACCGTAGTTCCCTTTTAGAAGAGGATTCCACCAAACAGGCCCATATTTTTGGGGGTGCCACTTCAGTATCAACTACTTCACTTCTCACACTACATGTCATCCATTCTTCTTGGATTCCACACACTTTTGAGGAAGATTCTGTTGATATGTTAGATGAGGATCTAATCTACATCTAAAGTCTTCCCGAGGTGAACAAGATGGGGCTTTTCTATAAGGCCACATACTACACTTATCGAGAAACTTTGTTTTCCTTAGTTGTCAATGGCCATGTTGAAGTCTTGACCATGGTTAATCCTTCCAAGAAGAGGGATACCTAGAAGTGGAAATGTGAAGATATGGTACATAAGTGTTCTAAGTTTCATAAGTAGATAAATTCTCTCCAAAATAAAGTTCATTATGTTGAGGCTTTTCAAGAGAAGGAGAAGGTCCAGGGCTCTCCCTCCATATTGACTGCCTGGATTGCTAAGTTGGAGTCTTCCTTGGAATCAAAGAGGATGAGACGTTAGGAGACAATTTTTGTTGTTACATAGGTAAGCCATCACACTAAGGAGGCTTGGAAAATATCTTCAGTAGGAGAATGAGTTATGTGCTGAAGATCGAAGAGTTCATGGTGGACATGTGGCTAATCTAAAGGAGAGATTTCATAAGTCTCTTTAGTAGATGTTGAAGAACGTGTCCATATCTTAAACCAAGTGGGCAATTAGGAAGAGT